>CM059214.1:7111071-7481071 GCA_030347435.1 Clarias fuscus | reverse complement strand
CGTGTGTGTGTGTGTGTGTGAGGACAGTCACAGGATTTCCACAGTGGAAATGAACAGGCAGGTCAGATTCAGGACAGGCAGGGAAGCTCAGCAGAAAATAGAGAGACAAGGACGTGCAATGTAGGTTATTTTGTGTGTGTGTGTGTGTGTGTGTGTGTGTGTGTGTGTGTGTGTGTGTGTGTGTGTGTGTGTGTGTGTGTGTGTGTGTGTGTGAGTGAGAGAGAGAGAGAGAAAGAGAACAATTTTAAAGGAGAAACAGTAGTTCTGGAGGGCATTCAGAATAAAGTGACACTGCTAATTAATTCAGGGTTCGTCCGACTGATCACTTTCACATCACTTATGATTAAACTTTTCTATCCTGATGGGCGTGGTCTCTTAAGATGATGACTCCGTCCCCTCGAAATTCCAAGTACTTACTAAAGGGCTTACTAAAGGGTATCACGATGCCAGAACTCATGCTGTGGCCTTACAATTCTCAGCACCTAGATCTCATGTCATGTAAAAAACGCGATATCACTCGCTACCATCATCATCATCATCATCATCATCGTCATCATCGATATCATCATCATACAACACCAGCTCAGGTTCTACCCTTTTAATAGAATGTTGTTCATTGCTTCAGGAGCAGAAGGACAAAACTGATGCCAGTGTCTACTGAATCTGTCTTGGTGTCCTTCAATTTGTCACCTACAGGGTTGCAGTTCTTACAGAATATTGTCGCTCACACACTCATTGTCTACACCACTTTATCCTGTACAGGGTCACAGGAGGCCTGGAGCTCTAGATCAGAGGGTACTTGGCACACAAGCACACACACACTCACAATCTATGCGCAATTTCTCAATGCCAGCTAACCCAATCTGCATGTCTTTGGACCGTGGGAGGAAACCAGAGCACGAGGAGGAAACCCATCAAGCACGGGGAAAACATGCAAACTTCATGCACAAAGACCCAAGGTAGGTAAGGTCACTGCGCAAATCAAGTATTTGCTCCTCAGTGTGAAGAAACAGAAGAAACAGCCTCGTATTTTTAATGTCATGATTTTGACATGCTATTTTGTGACTAGGAAATGCTGAGAGAAATGAGAAGGAACCCGGGAACAGTAAATATTACCAGTGAATAATAATTCATAATTCTCACTAATTGTCAGGAGTGAGAGGTTTTTTTTTTTTTACATCTATTTATTTATTTATTTATTTATTTACAACATGATTAATTATACTTTTAAATGTGATATGAATGCATTTTGCCTTCTTAAACTGAATGGATTTAATTTCAAGCTGAATGAGAGGGGGAGAGAGAGAGAACACAGGAAAACAAGCCAAAATAATCATAAATAATGTCTGGAATCTCAAGGCAATAGTAATTAAACTCGGGAAAAGAGATATTACGAAACATTTTGAATTCAGATTTTAAATGGTTTGGGGTGAAGCGTAGCGACAAAATCTATTCCGTGCCCTAATGAGGAACTCAATCTGTCGATATGAGAGTACAATAAGTCCCCTACGTATGAACATTCAAATTACGAACTTTCGAAGATACGCATGTTCCGTCGCGGAAGTGAAATCGTATGTCCGGGGTAGATCGTCACATGCGCGCAGTGTGCATCCCAAGATGTCTGGAAGCAAGCGTAAAAGCAACGGCGATGAATCTGGTACTGCAAAGAAGCACTAAGCAATAAAGATGGAGAGGAAAATGTAAAAAAATTTAGAGAATGGAGCGAGGTGACATTGCTTATTCTTGTAACCTTGACATTGCTTGTTCTTGTAACCTTGAATCATTCAACCATAGGCAAGATTCTAAAGAGCTCTGTACTTTAATATACTGTGTATAGCCAATTGTGTTAGTATCCTAGTACCTAGACAATGTGTGTTGGACTTACGAACAAATTGGACTTACGAACGAGTTATTGGAACAAAACTGGTTCGTACTGTATGTTGGGGACTGTACGTGTTGGTCTAATGAAGGAGTCTCCAGTCTTATACCTTTTGTTCTTTCCATGTCTATCAGGGATTCCTCTCACTTCCAAAAAAACATGCTAGTTGGTAGCTTGGATAAGATAAATTACCCCAAGAGGGAATTTGTATGTGTGCATATGAAGTGTATTTCCACCTCACTCCCAGCATTCCGGGGAAAGCTCCCCCCCCCCCCCCCCCCCACCTATCCCCCATCCCTCATCCCCCATCCCGAATCATCCCAACCCTAACCAGGATGTGAGAAAATGAGTACTGAAACGTACTGCAAGCCTGATAACTAATACAGGCTAACTGTTAAAATAGTTGTAATTTCCTTATAGTGTAGGAAATTGAGACATTTGATTTCCTGTGCGTAACCTCGTAAACATAAATAATACATAAATATTTCACGCAAATGTGTCTGCAAAATGAACATGCAAAATGTGAGAATTTGTGAAATGCATGCCTGTGTGTGTGTGTGTGTGTGTGTGAGTGTGTGTGTGCGCGCACAGACAGCGGAGAGAGACAAAAGAGAATCACTTCACGTCTTCCCTGTTAAAATTGCTCGCATAATTGCTGTCTTGCCATCTGCTCAGTGTAGGCATGCAGTCAGGAAGTTTATTTTTTTTCCACCCAATGTTCTGATCGTGTCGAGATCCGTGACTCCCACAGCACGTACCTGAACATTTGTAGTGTGTCACGGAGAAGCAGATTATTATGTGAGAGCGTAATTTTACTGCCGTTGATTTACCTTCTAGGAAAGCACCAGGAAATGGGCCATAACACTTAACTCCTCATGAAAGATGCTGATTTATTCATTTCGACTCATGTAACTCTGGCTTCTTTTAAATAGCTCCGTATCTGAAGATGCACCGTCTGCCCTGCGCCGTGGAGAAATAATTTGCCAGCCTTTCCGCCCAAGCGTACATAGTTGAGTAATCATTATGCACATAAAGGAGAATAGGCTTTTCCTATGCAAACTTTACATGCAGGAGTTACATATAGTCTGCGATAAGGAGAAAGGAAAGGGGGCAGTTGCGGGGGCGAAAGAGTCTTATTCAGGTGTACATGCTTATCAGTGCTTTTACGCTGTTGGACCAGACGGAAAGGCAACATGCAGAGCAAAGCGTCATTACTCTCAATGAGGTTATATTAGACATAATGGAGTTCCATCGCTTTCAATGGAGATATGCTACATTTGGTGGACTTCTCTTACACTCACTGAAGTTTTATTAGAGCTTACTTTTTATTGCACCTAGAGTTCTGTATGGTGCAGACGTGACCATCTGATCCGCATACAACTTGGTTTTCCACCAGATACCCTTCCTGATCCAACCTTATCAGTGCTTTTACGCTGTTGGACCAGATGCAAAGGCAACATGCAGAGCAAAGCGTCATTACTCTCAATGAGGTCATATTAGACATAATGGAGTTCCATCGCTTTCAATGGAGATATGCTACATTTGGTGGACTTCTCTTACACTCACTGAAGTTTTATTAGAGCTTACTTTTTATTGCACCTAAAGTTCTGTATGGTGCAGACGTGACCATCTGATCCGCATACAACTGGGTTTTCCACCAGATACCCTTCCTGATCCAACCTTCCTTCTACCTGGGCTTATGCAGATGCCCTGCTCTTTTGGCACAAGGAGAACCTACACCTAGGTGGTTTTAATGTTAATGGTTTCAATGTTATGGCTGATCGTTACAATAAGCTGGTCAATAATATAATTTTATTCTAAGAAAAAGGTATGCATCGCATACCACTATGTATACCACCATAACCGACCAATAAATGGAAAGGAAATCATGCAAAAGGAATCTTTTCCTATTCATTCATTCATTCATTCATTCACCCATCCATTCATTCCTTCATCGCAAAAGGTTCTTTTCTTCTTAACCCTAAAGATATAACACTTTGAGTAGCACTGGCCTCCCACCACCATGGTTGGGTGTTTGAATTCCGTCTTCGGTCTGTGTGTGAGGAGTTTTCACCATGTTTTTGTAGGTAGCCTTCAGATACTCTAGTTTATCCGGCAGTCCAAAGACATACAGTAAGTTGTAGGCTGATTGGAGTTTCCAAATTGCCCTTAGTGTATGAGTGGTATGGGTTGGCACCTTGAATTCTCTGATATTAGCTCCAGGCCCTACATAACCCTACACAGGATAATAATTATTGAAAATGAATAAATGTATAAATAATTAGTGTTTTTGACAAAGCAACCTATCGACGAATTCATTTTTGAAATTAAAAAGCAACAGGTCCTACTGCACATTGTATCCATATAATGTTATGCATATTATGTCATCCACACAACAAGTAGGTTTTACTGTACTTACTTATAGCCGATATAATTTTTTTTGAGAATTAAACATCAAATGCAACTTTATCCATCTTTACACGATAGATAGGGAAAAAAAATCTTATATCTTCAATATTGACACTGGAGACTCCTTCCTTAGATGTTAAAAAAACAGCAAAAACGTTCACCACATCAACGTTATACATTTTCTAATAGATTTATTATTGACCTTAAATTATGTTGACCTCAATTAGAGAGAGTGCATTCATACTGTATAAACCTGTAACCTCACAGCTGTCACTGTAGCCCATAATCTTTTTCTTATTATATTAATAAACACCTTTTCACCAATCTAATTTCAGAGTAACACAAATGTTAAATGTTAGATTTTATACCACGCATGTCTGTTGTATTTATTTATTTATTTATTTATTTATTTTTATTTATTTTTTTTACACCAGGCCAACCAAAGGTGGTAGAAAAAGAAGTGGATAATCCACAGAGGGCTGGTGTGGATAACATTTAACCTGAGACATTATTCCAAGCAGTCAGTGGGGATAAAAGGAGCACGGCAACATAGAGTGATAAAGGATGGAGGAACGCAGAGGGCATGCAGCGGGGTTTATGGAGTATTTACGGTGGTGATCTAATCACAGCTCAGTAAGGGCGGCTTTTAGGAGGAAATGGATGCTTTTCTCTCGCTCCTTCTCCCTTCATTTTCTCATTTTCAGTCTGTACTGATGTGACAAATACCCATGCGTTTGTGTTGCCAAAGCCTGGATTCTAAACATATCATGTTAATATCATAAAATGATTAGTATTATGAAAGAAAGAAATTAGTTAAAAAACAAACAAACAAAGGACTATAAAATGATAGTCTTGTAGTGCTTTGCAAAAAGCAACCACATGTACATTGCAGCTTGTTAGACAACCATATTTCTGCATGGACATGGAAGAGTGACGACAAACAGTAAATAAACCAAAACCAGTTCGAAACCAGAACCAGAGAGGACCCATAAATCACATTATTCATGTAACACTAGAAAAGTCCAGCACTCAAGCGCTCAAGCACAGCATGCCTTTACCCGGTGTAGAAAAGCAAAGAGAGCACTCAAGCTACTGTCTAGGTAAACCTTCAATGCCCCAGCATATTATATATTATTCATCTTAACGCTTATTTAACAGGAAGTTAACTTTGAATGAGTTTTAGGTACTCCGGTTTCCTGCCACAGTCCAAAGACATGCAGATTAGGCGGATTGGCATTCCCAAATTGCCCGTAGTATGTGAATGAGTGTGTGAGTGTGTGTATGTGTGTGTGCCCTGCAATGGATTGGCACCCTGTCCAGGGTGTACCCCGCCTCGTGCCCTAAGTCTCCTGGGATAGGCTCCAGGCCCCCCGCGACCCTGAATACAGGATAAAGTGATATAGACGATGAGTGAGTGAGAGTGAGTAATACAAGTGGAAGCAGCCGGAATATGGATGTAATGTGGGCAACTTTGAACTTTCAAGCTTTAAGGAAAATGGTAAGCTATGTTTTTTTTTCTTCCCTCAAATAACCAGGTTGCAAGTTTGGAGTCAATAAAGAAAATGTGACGGACAGCAAAGCAAATACACTGATCAGCCATAACATTAAAACGCAACTCATTATGCCCAATACTGCCTGGATTCGTCTTGTGCCGCCGGAGCAGCTCTGGCCCTTGGGGCATGACTCCACAAGGCCTCTAGGGATGTGCTGTGGTGTTGGCCGCCAGGGCGTTAGCTCTGGATCCTTTGGGTGCTGTGGGTTGTAGGGTGGGGCCTCCATGGATTGGGCTCGTTTGTCCATGGATGCTTGACCGGGTTAAGATCCTGGGAAACTGGAGGGTCAGATCACCAACCTTGAACTCTTCGCCTAATTAACCCCCTATGCAGCAGACTGTGGTGCACTGAGTGTTCCAATACCTTTCTAATGTGTAGCAGTTTGTGCTGCCTTGGCCTTTCTTTGGGATCAGCTAGTTTTTGGTCCCAACAAGCATACTGCAAATGAGCATTGGGTGCTCATGATCCAATCACCATATATAATTGGTAAATAATTGATAATCAATGTTATTCAATTCACCTGGCAGCGGAGTTAGCGCTGTTGCTAATCGGAGTAAACATTTCATTTTTGCACTACAGCTGTTTTTAAAAACATTTCTGGATATTCAGGAGCAAGCCACTGTAAAGTGCCTTGCAAAAGTATTGATACCCCTTGAACTTCCACATTTTGCTGTCACGTTACAACCACAAACGTACTGTAGATGCATTTGATTGGGATAGACCAACACAAAGTGGTTCACATAATTGTGAGATGGAGGGAAAATGATTAATGACTCTTCTGAAGGCTGTTGCTTCCACTGGATTTTAGTTAGGGGCATCAGGGTAAAAGGGGGCTGAATACAAATGCACGCCACACTTTTCAGATTTTTATTTGTAAACAGTTTTGAAAATCATTTATCATTTTCCATCCACTTCACAAAACGTAAAACCTTCGTGAAATACGTTCACGTTTGTGGTTGTGGTAACAAAATGTGGAAAAGTTCAAGGCGTATGAATGCTTTTTCAAGACACTGTAACTACTGGATATGCACGAGCTACTCGAATATACAGTTAAAGTTTGTTGATCTGCAATAACCCCTAAAGATCAAATGTCATAGTACTGTAGCAACAGTTTAAAATCCGTCATGCATTTCGCAAATAAACTGCAGCCTTTAAGTTTCTGAAGCTCGTGTCCAGAAAAGTGTAAAAATGATTTCAGTTGCTCTGTGGGCGGAACGTGACCCCTGAAGAAGCAGTAATGATGTTCATCATTTAAAAAAAAGTGAAGATCCGTATACAGACATGCGGAGAAACACAATCCGAAATGCCCTCGCTGTTCCCAACCGTCTAAACGGACAAGGTATATCTGCCTTCCGCATTATTCTACCCGGCATCCTTCCTAGTCTCGAGTCATGTGTATTCATCGACCAACCTGCCCTTCTTCAGCATAATGTTTGTGTTCGAGTAGCAGTACTCTCCTTCACAGCGATCTTGTCACAAAGCAGCTTATGAATTCCCAGGGCTGTGTCGCTTTGAGAAAGCCTGTGGCAACGGTGGCGAAGGAAACAGCTACTTTCACTCACGCAGAAAATAAAATCAACTCCCAGGCAGTGCACACACGCACGCACGCACTCTCACAACACGCACACAAATACAATGTGCTCCGAATCTAATCATAAAACAAAAAACCCAGCTCATTTTCTTTTACTTTCGCGTGTTTTTTGCCCTCCTTTTTTCATTTTCTACTGATTTATTTATCGTGCTATCAGCGTGTTTAAAGAAATTTGAACCGGAGCATTTTAGGGTGTTTAGCAGCGCTCTAATAAAAACCTTCTACGGTTCTCAAACATTCACCAGACTGATGTTTTTATTTATGAGTGGCCTTTGAACACGGCACTCTACGCTTCAAGATTTCGAGGTCATTTGTAATTCGCATAATTAAGACCGCAATTAGACGATCAAAGTCTGGGAAAGGTTTTGCGCCTCTGCGGCGTTCGTGGAAGGGCGCGGGAAACTTCATCATTATTTTACCTCAGCTCGGTTTTCTTCGTGTTTACTAGTATAAGTCGAGCAGCCGCTGCCGTTTAAAGCGCCTGGCACATCTCGCCTGTGTCTGCGTCGTGAGGAAAGTATTGCATCACGAAAGCGTCTCAGTTTCTCTAAGCAGTAAGTTGCGGCTATAATGACAAAGTGCGCTTTTCAAGTACTGGCAAGTCCTATTAGTCATAAGCTTTGGCTGCAGAAACCTGCTGTTTGGTTACGTGACTTTGCCTTCTATTTAAACCACGCATTGCATCATTTTATTGTGGCTCGAGTTCACACAGTATGCGCTCTTACCTAACGACCGACAGGACGGATTGGTGACGTAGACCCACCGAGGCTCGGTTTATTGTCACCGCTACTCGTATGCGGGTACATTCGGTCGTGTCACCCCTAGAAAAGTTTATATCGTATAATCCAGTGAGGGTGTCTAAGGAATAACACATCTTTAAACACTGAACTTGAAGTACTGTATAACAAACCTGACTGTTTAGAATCCAGTGTTGTTGGTGGTTTTTTGGCTGCTCCTGGCAAGGGGTCGCCACAGCGGACAATCCGGTCCGCACACACAAGCTTGGCACAGGTTTTACGCTGGATGCCATTCCTGACGCAACCCTCCCATTTTATCCGGGCTTTGGACCGGAACACCTACCACTGAGCCACCAATGTCATGTACTCTAGCTATTGTACCCATAGAATCAGGACAAAATTCTATGAGTACAATTGCACTCATGACTACATAAGTATTTACAACTGCTGTTGAAGAATCCATGAAATGCTTGTTTGCAGAGGGTTGGGCAGGGGGGAGGGCGGGGGAGTTTGCTTGGTCACTTTGCACCTCTAATGTTGAATCTCACCTCAGGTCTGTGTGCATGGATTTTGTATGTGTGTTCTCTCATATGATTGGGATTGTGAGTGTATTTGTATTGTGTTGGGTTGGCACCTCTTCCAGAGTGACCTCTACTTTGTGCCCTGAGCTTCCTGGAACGGTACTTTGGACAGCGACATACAGTAGTTACAGCATTGAATGTTTAAATTGCTATGACATTTTTTCATCATTAAAGCATTTAGTTAATAACTTCTATAAAATATGTTGATTTATTTTTCTTCTTTGGGTTCACTAGCTAATTTTATCCTTAATTATGGCCACAAAATGTTGAACTTTTATTTATACCATTGATGATTTAGATCTTCATGATGCGATATACAGTATATTAATTAATTAATGAATTAATTCATTTTATCTTCTATACCGCTTATCCTGAACAGGGTCGCGGCGGGCCTGGAGTGTATCCCAGGAGACCTTGGGCATGACGCGCCATACAATTTCTGCCATAATCTGCGAGCCTTTGGAATGTTGGAGGAAACCAGTCTACCCAGAGGGAACCCACCAAGCATGGGGAGAACATGCAAACTTCACACACACACACACACACACACACTGACCTGAACTCAGGACTCAAACCCTTTTTTGGTTTGAGTCCGAGGCCACAGTGCTGACCACTACATCTCTGTACTGTCTGGTTTATTTTCATATTTGCGTATAAATATAAATAAAGCTGACTTAAAAAAATCATTCATGCTTAAAATATCCGAAAGAGTTCTTCGGATTGTCTGCAATAAGACAAAATCTAAAAAAACATCTACAGGTGCTTAATTTTCCATTAGGTCCAGTTAGAACCACTTTAGATAGCCAAATATACCCCATTTATGTCCTGATCAAAAGTTCCGATTTTATAAAAATCCATAAATAGCAAGGATATGAAATCACTATGACTTTGGCTCATAAACATTTGTAACCTGATGTAATTTAGTTACTTTTCAGAAATACTCATAATAACTCATAACAGAGAGAAGCAGTTATAATAGTGAAAGATTTGCCTAATTAATGCTACGCGGATAATTCAGGCTACTGCATGGACAAACACACTAGCTAGAACTGAGCCTCACTGATTTGCGTGGGTTTTTCCTGTGCAGCTTTAATTTTTGGCATGACTAAAACTATATGCCTTTTCTATGTGGGTGAGTGTGTGTGTATGTGTGTGTGTGTGTGTGTGTGTGTGTGTGTGTGTGTGTGTGTGTGTGTGTGTGTGTGTGTGTGTGTGTGTGTGAGAGTGGGTGTATGTGTATAGGGCAGGTGTGAGGATGCTGCTGGCCTCTCTTTGCTGTAATTGGCAGGAGCTGTGTGTTACACAGATAAGGCGTTAAGATTGGCATAACCGGTGAGAAGGCATGGCTGGAAATAGAAGACGATGCGTGCGAAGGAGCCGCACCGTTCCCAGAGCTCCGAACTCATCGAGCACCAGAGAGCCAGACAGAAGACAGACCAGTCGATGAGGCAACAGAGCAGGTAGAATGTGGAAACATACCTAGTTTGCAACAGATTACTCAAGTTCCATACATAGCTGTGTGAATTTTGTCAGCGTGGGAACAGTGAACCTCTCATCAGACAGCCTGTAATTGCTTAAGCGTTGTCCAAAGACGGCTCCTTTTATTCTTGAGTGATTATCTGCACAAAAAAAAAAAAAAAAAAAAGCAGCGTGACATTACATAAAAATGCAACCTCTCCCTGTCGGCTAGCAGATCTGCACCGTGTGTGAGCTAGATCTTCCTCCTGAGTAGCAGACTGAATGTCAGAAATAGCAGGTTGACATTCTGAGACTGTTTTTTATTCATTTATTTATTTTTAAACCATACAGCACGGCAAACATGATGCATATTTTTTTTCTATTTCTAATAACCAGTGAGCAAATCTGATGTTCGTTCATACTGTAGTTGCATTTGCCTTATATTCATACACACTGGTTGTTATAGTAACAAGCACACTCTGGGGCAGGTGACACTAAGCTAATTGGCTACTTACAGTACTAGTTTCAGGACCAGATGATAAATGGCCTGTAGCCTGTTTCCTTATTTATGCATTTTGCACGACAACCTTCAGAATCCACTGCAATCTGACTGGCTTGCTTTTATATAAGCACACGGCCGTGCACTGATTCCTGATGGGGGGGAAAAAAAAACTTTTAAAAACTGTTGCAACATGAACTTTCCAGAGCTCTCCTGAATCTGTTACTGCCAAGTAAGCAGGATAATCTCAGATTTGTGAAAGGGGAAACAGGAAAAGGTGTGTGCTTGGGTATTGGCCATGCCATACAAATGGCCTTTTTATGTAAAAAATAAACAAACAAATAAATAAATAAATAGTGAAATAAAGTACTAAATTATCTAATTTGTTCTAAAAGTTAGGCTTGTGAGAGTAACTATCTAGCAAATATTTGTTATGTCGAAACTAAGGCAAACAACAACGTATGGTTCCATCCATCCATCCATCCATTTAGGAACCTCTGTCGTGCAACTAGGTGACCATTTATTCACATTTTTTACAACAATGGTAGGACACTGACTAAGTGTTGACTATCGCACTCATTCACACACTATGGGCAATTTCAGGAGCGCTAAAACTAATCCTAATGCATGTCTTTGGATTGATGGAGGAAACCCACCAAGCACATGGAGCACATGCAAACTCCATATACACAGACCCCGAGGCAGGATTCGAACCCAGACCCTGGAGGTGCAAGGCTACAGCTAACCGCTAAGAAACCAGGCCACCTAGTTATGGTTCAAGCCCTCCTTAATCTCAGCACTATGTGTACCAGGACCTTCTCCTGTACTGCACCAAAACTCTGACACTCGCCATCCCAATACATTCACACACTCGACTCCATTACCAAATTTAAACCTGTTCTTAAAGGAACTATCTTTTTAAAAAAAAAGCTAGATCACTTATTTTAAACTGCAGTTAACCATGTGTTAATTATTGTTTTCCAATTAATCCAATATGGCACTGGTGTGTGTGTGTGTGTGTGTGTGTGTGTGTGTGTGTGTGCGTGCGTGCCTTACCACCTATTAACTCTATTTGTGTTTGTCTTGTTTCTGTCATGTGTTATTAAGGAATTTTATTCTTTTATTCTTTTATTGTCTAATTATTTTAATGCACTATGAGGGCTGCTTTTCTTTTATTAGATTACTGTTTTATAGCCTCATACAGTATGAAAGTTTATTGTCAATGATTCGTTGTTTAATTGTGTGTGGAGCTATTTTCAAATTGTACAGCACTTTGGTCAAATATGTTGTTTACAAATGTGCTTTATGAAATAAATTTGACCTTTGACTTTGTTTGATATATTTGTATATTACAGCATTCATTCATCTTCTACTGTATGTTGCTTATCCTGTATTCAGGGTCACGGGGGCCTGGAGCTCATCCCAGGAGACTGTAGGCACGAGGCAGGGTAAATAAAGCCTGTACAGTGTGCCAATCCATCGCATGGCACATACACACACACACACACACTACAGGCAATTAACCTAATCTGCATGTTGTTGGATGGGAGGAGGAAACCAGAATGCCCAGAGGAAAACCACCAAGCATGGGGAGAACATGCAAACTCTATGCACACAGACCTCAAGGCGAGAATCAAACCCTCAACCCTGGAGGTGCAATGCCACAGTGCTAGCCACTAAACCACCGTGCTCATTAAGATCACTAGGAAACAGAAAGATTCTGCTCAGTGTTAAATATGCGGTAGGGAAAAATTCACTTCAGTTCCTCAGGAGCTTCGACAGACACTGGATCAAAATCCCAAAGCCTATAGCGTCACAGTAAAACCATGGCGGTATTAATTGTTTATTATATAGGCTACTAATTGTGTAAGGAATAAAAATATGATGCTGTTACCACACCAACCTTGTTCATTTTTCTGTAACAGTACTCACTATAGTACTGCATTCTGTTTTGTAACACATCACTTTAAAATTAGTATTAAAAAATATTAAAGAATGCTATTTTCATTTATCCACCATCAACAGTTTTTTTAAATTTTATTACAGCTGAAACTGTGATAAGAGCTGTTGAGGAAGGGGAACACTTATTAGCACTGTGGGATAAAGTCCATCAGTCCTGTGTCATGCCAACAGTAAAGCATCCTCAGACCATTCATGGGCTCACTCGAAAATTTTGCCTAAGAACACAGCCATGACAAAGAGAACGGTACAAAGACATCCTTTGAGAACAACTTCTCCCAACATTCCAAGGACGGTTTGGTGATGAACAATACCTTTTCCAGCACGATGCAGCACCTTACCATAAGGCAAAAGTGATTATTAAGTTGCTTGGGGAACCAAACATGGAAATTTTGGATCCATGGCCAGGAAACTCCCCAGACCGTAATCCCATTGCGGTCTGGGGAGTTTCCTGGCCATGGATCCAAAATTGGACAAAAAAACCCCCACAAATTCTGACAAACTCTATGCATTGATTATACAAGAATGGGCTGCCATCGGTCAGGTGGCGGCCCAGAAGTTAAGAAGATTGACAGCATTGGAGAGGTCTTGAAAAAGAAGGGGCAGTGGTGGCTCAGAGGGCTAAGGCACTGAGTTACTGATCGGAAGATCGGCGGTTCGATTCCCAGCTTAGCCAGGTTGCCTTTGTTGGGCCCTTGAGCAAGGCCCTTAACCCTAACTGCTCCAGGGCCGCTGAACCTGCGCTCTGACCCCAGTTACGCTGGGATATGCGAAGAAGGAATTTCACTGTGCTGTAATGTATATGTGACAAAAACAAAGGCTTTACTTTACTTTAAAAGAAAGGTCTACACTGAACATATTGACTCGTAATGTAACTAGCAATAAAAGCTTTAGACACTTATGAAATGCTTGTAATCCATAGTAACATCTGACACAAAGATCTAAAAAGATCAAAGAGATATTTGTCATTCTCAAAACTTTTGGCCGCGGCTATATCTCTTTCAGTGCAGTATCTTAATCACCTCACACTGTCCAAACCTAGGCATTGATTTGTATTCCCAAATCCCCCATAGTGTGTGTACTGTATGTGTCCGTGCATGTGTGTGTGTGTGTGTGTGTGTGTGTGTGTCTGTGTGTGCAAAAGTCCTTGTGTCAATTTTCAGGATCAGACTTCGTTCACTCATTTAAGACAAATGTGTTCCATAGTTGTTCTAATACGAAGAGGAGTTTTCCAGGCACAGCAGAGCTTCATCTAGGATCAGGAGCCGCTGTGTCTCCTTTTCGGGCTCATCTGGAGAAAGGCGTGAGAACGATGACACAGATGTTCAGCTCTATGATATAAACACTGACAGGCAGAAATTACATGTGATATCAGCTGCTGCAGCGCTGGACCGCTCATATGAATGCAGCTGCCCGTGTGTTTGTGTATAAGTGTGTGTGTGTGTGTGTGTGTGTTATAATGTGTGTGTGTGTGTGTGTGTGGGGTGGGGGGGGGGGGGGGGGGGGGCACACTGGCGGAAACCAAATTCATTATTGATGAGGCAGGGAGCAGGTGTGTGTGTGTGTGTGTGTGTGTGTGTGTGTGTGTGTGTGTGTGTGTGTGTGTGTGTGTGTGTGTCACAGCTAAGCCATTTACATGAGTTACACCACTAGTGGTGGATTTCAGCAGCTACAGTGAGACTTGCCACACACTCACACTCTCTCTCACACACTAACACACACGTATACACACACAGACACACACACACACACACACACACACACACACACACACACACACACACACACACACACACACACACACACACACACACACACACACACACACATACGTACACACAGAAACGCTCATGCAGCGCCTGGCTTGTGTTATCCACCTGCACAGCTGCATGGTTAGAACAGCAGGGAAAGGCAAGGAATAGAAGAGAAACACTTTAGGGTGAGAATTTATGAGGAAAGTCAATGAGGCAAAGAGCGAAATCAACATGTGGCTGTGCGATAACGGACATGCAGCTCAGAGGAAGGAGGGGTGGGTGGGCTGTACTTCGTTACCCAACTCGGTTCCTAACATATGGCGTAAAAAGTAATAATACTGTAAAAAAGTAATAATAGCTGATAGAACATAAGCAACAACAGGAAGTAACGTTTAGGGATGTACCACAACATTAAATGTAACTATAAACAAAGAGAAAGTACGCTGCTATGGAAAAAGTAAACATTAGGGGTATCTAACGGAGTTGTCAGATTATTAGGTACACCGTACATTACGGTACATTATAACAACCTAATGGTGCAGGTATCTTAATACAGTGTGGTGAAGATGTATTTGCCCCTTCCTGATTTTTTTGTCACACTTAAATGATTGAGATCATTTTAACATTTCACAAAGTGTACCTAATAATCTGACAACTTCCCTTAATACCCCTAATGATACTTAAATTTACTTTAGTTTTCAATAGCAGCATACATTTGATCTGTTTATAGTTTAATGTCGTGATACCGTACATCCTCAAACGTTACTTCCTGTTATTGCTTACGTTCTAAAAGCTACTGTACTGTATAAGCAAAGACAGACAGAATTCTCAAATTTTTTTATTTTATTTTCAAGTTTTTTATTATTATTATTATTATTATTATTATTATTATTATTATTAGATCCGTGTAAATACAAAATGCAGTTTTTAAATGACGATTTCATTTATTAAGCGAAAAAAAAAAAAAAAAATCTGTCCAAACCTGCCTGCCCGTATGTGAAAAAGTAATCGCCCCTGAACCTAATAACTGGTTGTGCCACCCTTGGCGGCAACAACGGCAATGAAGTGTTTGCAATAACTGCCGATGAGTCTTTCACATTACTGTGGAGGAATTTTGGCCAGGATACAGTGCCCTGGAGCCTTTTTCAAGGGCTTAACAATGGAACCTGTGGTGATGTTTAGGTCTTGAACCACAGACCTTCCGATCAGTAACCCACAGCCTTAACTGATTGAGCCACCACTGATCCATTCGGAGGCATTCAGATGTGGACTTGCTGGTGTGCTATAACCAGAAATAAAATAATCAGGAAGGGAGCAAATACTTTTTCACAGCCCAGTAGACGACAAGATAAGGCATAAGTTTAACTATCTTAAGAATGACATTTCCCCCCAATATCTCTGGGACACTTGTACTCTTTACTCCATACATTTCTCTCCCTCTCCCTCTTTGTCACTGTTCTATTAAAGCCATGCCCTAATCATTGCAGGGACTTAGGCAATGATCTGCTTATCAAACAGCATATTTCAAAAAGGGATCTTAAAAGGCCTGGGGGTGAAGCTGCAATAAGGAGGCATTTGTAGCGGGATGAAAGGGCGAGCGAAGGAGCCGCAGATGGACCTTGCATCAGAATAGGCAGGGGTCTCATTAGCATATCCAGTTTAAGTGTGCACGGAGAGAGAGAGAGAGAGAGAGAGACAAGTGGGAAGCGACCGGGTGCGCACTTCTCATTGTCCCTTCGCACTAGACCCCAAAAAAAGAATTGAACAACTAAGGCATATTTTAATTAACAAAGGTTCGATCCTGGAAATGGGCCCACATTTTGGGAATCGATAAAGGTAGCACCGATGCAAGGGTGAGAAACGGAAGGTTGTGTCGTCCCTCCCGCTCTCCTGCTTTCTCTCTTCCGAATAACAGAACAGGCCCAGTGTGCGTCTCCTAGCCAGCCAACTTTGATAAGCGCAAGAGAGGCACTTAGACGCTTTCAGAAGCAGCAAAGGGAAAATGTTATGAACACATCCAGCATGGTTGAAAGCGCTATCTGCGCCTCTCAAGTTGGACGCGAGGAGCACGTTGTCACAAAAGTTGCCTTTAAACTCGCAGCCGGATGGCAGCTTTGAAACCCTCTTCCCCTGTGGCTCCATTTAGTCCTGGCACAGATGAACAGCGCAGCGCTGTGAAGCCTGTCCAAAAGGAGTCTGAGGCTCAGAACGTTCTGAAGTGACCGCACATCTGGGATCCTAGTGGAGTGTGAAACAGTGAGCGATTATACGCAAGTTTTGGGCGAAAGGGCGGAAATAAAAAGAAAAGAGTTGAGGAAATGTTGAACGACTGACTAAATCTGATTAAAGTCTGGGTGAAAATCCTTCTCCTGAGGTCATTTGCTTATTAACATTGCTTGATTCTCTTTATGTGTATATTTTGTGATTGCATATTTTGCGCACTGCTTAATCCTTGTGGTGCGAAAGAAAAAGCGTCTGGAGATCACTAGTTTGAATCCCGGCAATGCCACAGCATCGCCACCGCATCCGGGACGCCGAACATTCTCACGGGGGAAGGGGAAGGGGTAGGGGCACACTCGCTCTCCCATATCAATCACAGCACCACAAGCGGAAGTAGGCAGATAGTGCTTTCTATGAAGTGTGTACACCTCCCCCTAACACTGAGTGAGGAGCAGCATGAAAAGATACGGTCAGCTGGCTTCATGTGCCTCGGATGAAGGTAGCTGTTGTTGGGAAGAGAGAGCCTTAATATGTACAATGGCCTCTACGGACAAAACACATACAAAAGTCAAAGCGCAAGCATTACGGAAATGCACTGCAAATTATAAAAAAAAAGAAGAAAAAAAGCATACAAAAGTCAAAGCACATGCAAAAATAAAAATACTGCAAAACCAGAACTCAAAGCGTATAATTAAATGATTATGGTTGATTTAATTGCTCATATTATTTGTCATTATATCAGCAGTATTGGTGCTGATTGAATTTTTTTATGTTATGTACAGTTCAGAAAATGTGTGCGCCCTGAAGGGGCGATCTTGCGTCCCTAAAAATTTGAAGGTGCCCCAAAAATGGCCATTTTTCAGGATTATACGGTCTTGCTTCAAACGATAATAATTATTCATATTTCTTTATGAGTACTGATATTAAACTTGGTGTAAGCATCTAGAAGCATGCGACCTGTAAAATTGTTCCTTAAATTCAAGTAATATGCGATAAAAAATAAAATCTGTAGTGTACCTAAGTATGTAAAATTCATGTAGCAATATCTTCACAATTTTGCATTTTGAAATAATCTACTTTCTCAGGTTTATGTCTTTTCATGTAAAATCTAAATTGGCCAAGTTTCATTTGAATGACAGCTAAGAATAATGAAAGATTTGGACACTACAGACATAAAAGGGCATGGAATTGTATTTAGCAAACGTGTTTATTTTTATCTGATAAAAAAGTATAAATGTGTATGCATATTTTTCAAAAAACAAAGCATGGATCGGGAGATAAGAAAGTATTCTGAAAAATCATGTTCATATACACAGATAGACACTTTTTTAGCACCAATACCATGTTTTGGCATTTTTTGTAATAATGCACAATACACAACAAATCAATTTCAAACTTCAAAAACGAGCAGTTCATTTTATTCATTCACCTCTTGGAAACACTGATTGTTTCTGATCAATACTCCCTCTACTGTAATAGAGCACTTCCAGTAAAAAAAAAAAAAAAAAATCCCTTTTGCATGTGTTTTTACATTTGCAGCATTTTAGTTTTTTGCACATGCTCTGAATTTTGTATGTTTTTGATGTGAAGCACATTTCTGTTTTTTTTAGATTTGATGTATTTACTGTACGTGCTTTGGCCGACGTATGGATGGGAAATTGCAATACTAAAAGTAGAGCTTGAATCACTGTAAAACTTCAACAGGTCCACTTTATAATCCTCCTTTACATAATTACACTTTTTTTTTCTTTCGAATTTGCTTTATTATAATAACCTTATAATAATACATTTATAAAAGCTAGTAAATTGTATGTTTTCACATTAAAGTACAGGAGTTAAAGAGATACAGTAGGGATACAGTACACAGAACAATCTGATTGAAGTTCTCAAACTTACCTTGCTTAATTAGAGTGCTTCTTCTTTTTGTGATAACGTCGTGTTAAAAGGGTTTACCCTAATAGTATTCTTGGCACTAATTATTCTTTTTGCAACTACAGTTTGATTGTGATATGTAAAAGACATTTAAGATGTTTTTAAACAGCGTATATTGCTTTGTGATTTTTTTTTCAAACCTATTCTCACTTTTAACATATAATTCTTTGTAAATATTTGATAATGTGTCTTTAATGTTTCATTTAATAGGGATATTCATTGTGTATCTTTATATATGTGTATAAGCATCCTTCTCCATCCTTCTAGCACATAAGAAGTTTTGTAACTGTTTATAGAAAATCATTTTGGGAATTTGAGACCAATTTACTTAATTATGTTGCTTTTTGTTATTTTTCTTGACCCCCTTTTAGTTATTCTGCTTTTAGCCATTTGCTGTTATTTTGTGGTTGAATTGCTCGTACCAGTATTGCTTCAATACTTTGGGAAAATCCCACCCATGCTCGCCAAGCTGTTCCTCCATTCCAGTCCCACCATCACACTCTACATTAATCCTACTAGTGTAAATCAAAGTCTAACTGATTTTTTGTCCACTTTCCACTTGGATTGTGAACATCTGAATGACAATTTGCTTTGTAGTTATCAGGAGAATAAAAAATAAAAGCTCTTTGAGGACATTTTGGAAGAAATGTTTGGAAGGAACATTCAGCGAGTGGAAAGCCTGAGCCCTGAAAATTGATGCATACCTTTTTGCCAACTTGCATAAGAGACGCATCTGTCTGTGTGACCTGTACACACAATCATTCACAAACACCACTTGCACATTTCAGGGACGCAGCTGGGAGTTATTGCCATGTCCCCCATACGGACCTGATTTTGCTTCAAGCCAGTTCCATACTGTATGTTTGAGTCATCAATGGAGTTCCTGGGAGGCCAGTGTTTCAGACAAGATCATGGCTCTGGTGTACTGAGAAAACCTTCTAACTTGATGGTATCCAAGCACATGTATCGAAACATGCCTCGAAGTAGAATCGAGAAAAATTTGAGCTAATCTTAAAAGCAGCCTGGATAAGGAAACTAGGACTCACAAGCACATTATAAGGGCTTCACACTGTATGCTCTAATTGTCGACTGATTTCACAGTGCTGCTCTCTGTGTATAATTAAGCCCAATGTGCCCACATGGTGTCTTTTGATAACTTACAGTCACGATGCTAAGGAGCCATTTGATCAGCTGTGAATGTGGGAAAAAAAGGTCTGATTTCAGCTACCATAAAAATGTTAGAATTAACTGTACACCAGACTCCTTAATAAAAGTTATGATTATGGTTATGTTAAGTCTTTATCTGCTTCAACTTTTATTATTTGCAGATAAATTCTATTTCTGTTTCTTTACTATTAAGTATTACAAATAAGTAAATAAAAATGTAATTTTTTCAGGATAACTGAACTGATATGTTTATTTATTTTTTTCTATGTAAACTGATTTAAATGAGAAACAAAAAGAATGCTTATTTTTATCTTCGCAAAATTTACTTTCATTTATTGCTTACTGAAGCTCATTAGGTTCTTGAATCCAGTTAAATAAACAGAATTGGGTATTTTTCATTATTTGTGGAATATATTCTTATATAAATTGTTGCAGTTATCAATGAAGGCTGTGATGGCTTGTTCATAATAATAATAAAAAATAATAATAATAATAATAAGTTATTTAAGTACCACTGCTTTGTGACTTTGTGAAACACTTTTTAGTTTATATTAAATTAGTTATTAATTAGAATATGAAGTTAATATAAGAACATATTTCATATAATTATATATTAGTATGTATATCTATGTGTATTTATGTTTTATAGAACGCATTTCTAACTACAATGGACTTGAATGTAAAAACGTTGTTTAATTTTAAAGAGAATATTTTTTAAGAGTTAAAACATTAATTGAAAAATCTTTGTGTGAATGTATTCAGATCTGTTGATAAATAATTAAACATGAGACAAGGATTAAACATTGTTTGTATATATTTAATATATATATTTTAATATATATATATATATATATATATATATATATATATATATATATATATATATATATATATATATATATATATATATATATATATATTTTATTTCTGTATCTGTTTAGGAAGGATATCTTGTACATCAAATATCCCATTGGCAGTTAAGCGCATTCAATGTGTTTAGAAGCCATAAACAGTCACTTTTCTAAACAAACACAAATACAAAATAAAAATAACAACAAAATAATGGACTGCATGTAAATAACATACAAAAAAAATCCCATGCCTACTCAGTAGGTAACTACAGCATTCCAACTCCTGTAGATATGTACATTTCAGTTACAAAAATATAGTTTTCTTTTTTGCTTACATCCCCAAAAACAACAACAACAAAAAAAAACATGAAGCAGTGCCCTCATAATGTTTCCCTTCGTTCCTTGAAATGACTTTCTGAATAAAGAAAAAAAAAAGGAGAAAATAAAAATCCCTTAAACCTTAAGGCCAGATGCAAAGCATCCACTCGCGCAAATCTGTCAGAATATCTGCAAGGCTTCTCAAAAGGCACCGAAAAAATTTGACGATTTGATGCTTTTTTCCCCTCCATTTAGCAGACCTTTTTGATGTCACATTTGAAATAGAGAAGAGAAAGAGAGGGAGAAAGAGAGAGAGAGATAGATAGATAGATAGAGAGAGAAAAGTACCAGCGGATGATATTTACAAAACAAGAGAAAGTAACATTACTCTTACACATGCGCCAGGATACGTAAGTGCTCTTTATCCGAACAGAGTCAAAAAAACTTATCACAGCATTTTCACTACGTACTACAGAATGTATAAAATATGGCCCTGCTCAATTTAGGATAATACAAGAAAAATATTCAAATCAAATTTCACAACAATGATACTAAAAACAAAACAAAACGTACAAACAAAAAAATTTCAAACATGGCACGTGTACAATATACATATACTGTAGCTTATGTATATCATTTAATGTCTGTTTGTAAATTCCTATTGAAGACATTTGAGCTTGAAACCTGCAGGCATTAGTTTACAACAATAAGGTCCTTTTCCTCATTTATGTTTGTACACTCAAAGGAAAACCAAGAAACTTGCCGAACCCCATTGAGTCACTTTGTCGTCCTTAAAAGTCATGAAAGCCTCGTTTGAGGCAAGCAAATAAAAGGAAAAAAAAGTCCTTTAGTCTTTTCAAATGTCTCTGAGTCCTTGACCGTTTGAATATTTAACTCAACAGCATGAAAATGTGGCTAGAAAAGTGCTTTTGCAGAGAGGAAAATTTTGAGATTAACAAGTCCATTAACACTTTCTCACCCTCTCAGATGGACGCAAATGTGAGGACAGGGTGGAGGACAGTCTCAGCAGATTTCAGCTGTCCGTGGAGACAGAGATGCCTGCATATCGGTCAGTGGGGTTGTTACCGGAGAGTTGTAGATGTTGCTGACCACGGAGTTGGGGAACGAGGTGGCCACGGGGGTCTGGAAGGTGGTGGAGGGTGACGGGTAAGTGGTAGCAATGGAGGGAGACGGGTAGGACGTATGCACAGGAGAGGAATAGCAGGAAGCTACCGGAGAAGGAAAGGATGAGACTGGAGATGGGTAAGAGGCGATGGGAGATGGGTAGCTTGACACTGGTGAAGGAACTGAAATCGAGACAGAGGTGATGGAGTTCTGGATGGTGGTGGAGACCGAGTTGGCTTTGTCAGCCTTCTTGTCCTTCTGCCGCAGGTGGATCTTAGTGTGACGCTTGCGTTCGTCACTGCGTGCGAACTTGCGGCCGCAAATGTCACAGGCGAAGGGCTTCTCACCGGTGTGTGTGCGGATGTGAGTGGTGAGGTGGTCGCTGCGGCTGAAGTTGCGCATGCAGATGCGGCACTGGAAAGGTTTCTGGCCCGTATGTATGCGGATGTGGCGTGTGAGCTCATCGGATCGAGAGAAGCGCCGCTCGCAGGTTTCCACAGGGCAGGCATAGGGCCGCTCATGTGGTGGCGTCTTACTTGGCCGGTTAGGGTACTTGCGCACACGGCTGGGCTTAATGAGCTGCGCCTGGTAGACGCTCTTCAGCTCCTGAGAGCCTGTCTGTGTGGCAAAGGCCTTGATTGTAGAAAGTGGTGTAAGTGATGGCTGCTGTGTCTGAAAGGGCTTCTGATCAGTCTGAGCCAGGCCAATCTCACTCTGCTGCTGGGGAAACAGGTAGTCAGGGATCATGGGAACAGGGAAGCTGGCACCACATGCTTTGCTGCTGGGATAAGCCGGGGGTGGGTATGGAAGGTTGCTTCCCACTGCTGATGGGAAATTGGCAGTAGGTTCAGGGAAGATGTCAGGGCTGGCACTGGAGTAAGTTGGCGCGGCTGAATAAATGGGGTTGGGCTCACTCTGGTGCACTGAGCAGCTCAGGCTGGGGCTGGATGTCGACGCGGAAGATGTCGAAGAAGAGGAAGAGGACGAGCTTGAAGTTGAGGCAGGTGAGGAGGAGGGAGTGACTTGGACGGTTGAAGAAGATGTGATGGAAGTGGCGGGTGGGTTGACACCAACCAATCCGCTGACCAGGCTGAAAAGCGGCTCCGCCCACAGGCTGTTGCTACAGTTGGCAGGTTCGAGGGTGAAGCGCCCTGTGTAGGAGATGGGGGGCAGCCGCTGATGGGCATAACCCTGATCAGCCAGGGTTTTCTCACAGCTCAGTGCAATTTCAGGAAGAGTATCTATAAAGACAACAACAACAAAAGAGAGAGAAAGTTGAGAGCCATGTTCCAGATGAGTGTTTTCCCTCTCAGCTGCTTTGAGACACATTAATGCCCATTAAAGATCCCTGAGGTGTTTGTGATGGGAGACCCCGCTGGAAGCGGAGTCTGTGTTTCCCCACTCTCTCAGACAAAGCAGCAGGTGCTGATAGAGAAGCAGAAGGATGCCCCCCTCCCTACCGAACACATACACACACATTCGCTGCTGAGCTCTCCCGAACATACACACATTTACTGAGCCCATGCGCTACAGCCAGCACAAGCTGAGCCATCTACATTTATTCTCTCTCCCTCTCTCTCTCTCCCTCTCTCTATCTCTCACAGCTCTTCAATTCCATTACATGGCTAAAAGCAGCTGATAATTTAATCAATCTGCAGTTCAGCTGGTGCAGAAAAAAAAGCCATTTAAATCAACCTGCACATTTTAGACAGCTGATTGCAAAAACATCTGATGCTTTAATGATTCATTTTAATGACAAATTAGTTATTAGGAATGCTTTAACAGACAGATAATGAATTCGAATTATTTCAGAATGCATTTGCAGAATTAAATCTTTGAACCTTTTTTTTTTGTTGCATTTAATTGGTTTTGAGTACCTTTGAAGCTATTCAACTCCTGCAATAAATACACATCTTCTTACACAGCAGAATGAATGAAGTATTCGCCCTTACCTCCTGTCAGGTGGTCGTACTGATCGCCGGGTTCCCCGGAGCCAAAGCCGGTGCCCTCGGGTGCGGAGGCGTTCAGGATCCCCGCAGAGTTGAGCATGATCATCTCCTCCAGCTTGGGGTAGTTATCCATGGGGGAGTGAGGGAAGCTCAGGTGGTCTGAGATCTGCAGAGCAGGAAGGAGCTCCGTCTTGGCTGCAGCCATCTCTCGCTCTCTCTGTGTCTCTCAGTGGAGTGTGTGCAGCTTGCACTGACAGATCAGCAGGTAGCCCCTCTGGGACGAGAACAGTGAAGATGCTGGGTTGACTCTTCTTAATCTCTCTCTCTCTCTCTCTCTCTCTGGCTGACCCTCCTCACTGTGTGTGTGTGTCCAAAAAGGTAAGAAAATCCACTTTTCCCAATTAAAAAACAGATGATTCAGGGTGTCCTTCTAATCATAACACACAATTCAATCAAAAAAAATATTTGAATTGTATCATGGACCCTTTTCATACCAAACTGTTCTGTTTCTATTATTGTTGTTGTTGTTGTTGTTATTTTCAGTTCAGTTCTTTGTTGTTGTTTTAAACTGTAAGCTATTTAGAGATTCTATCGCACTATGTTGTCTATCAGCTCTCTATCTGTCTGCCGTTGAGTCGCTTGGGCTCTCAGCGCTCTTTCCTCCGCGCCCGAGGTTCCCTTGTCCTTTATATATACACTCCCTCGTGACGTAGATGTCCATATATGGACTGGAGGAAGCCCATATTTAGACACTGCAGCCGAGGACACATGACGCTCGGTCAGGGGAGCAAAAAGAAGCACACCGAGCAGCCTCGTCGCCAAGCTCCGTGCAAGAAACGGGGAGGGAAAAAAGCGTCCGGTTGTGTCCGCTGCAAAATCGCTCGGGATAAACCCGAAAAAGCGAGACGCGCACGGGAGAAATTCGGGTTTCCCTGTCGCGCGCCGGCCGGAAGACCCCGCTCCGTCATGCCATATAGGGTCATGACTACATAAGGACAGATTCCGGTGGATTTCCACTTCCCTGTCCTTTTTTGGAGTTTCCTGGTGTCGCGCTGCCAGAGAGCGAGAGACAGACAGCGAGCGAGAGCGCGAGAGAGAGAGAGAGAGCGAGCGCGAGGGTTTGGATTGCAGCTGAAGTCCAGCACAATAACTCATGTCAGCAGTATTTTATGCAGCTCGCGCCAACATTTATGAGAGACAACTTTTTCCCCCTCTAAATCTCCAACCATATGCAACATCACACTGCCGAGTTGATTTTTTAAAAATGTATTTATTTCTTTATTTATTGCTGCGCAAACACGCAGAATAGGCGAAATAAACAGCATGTCACCACGCATTCACAGCCGCGCACTAACCAGGACGCCTTTAGCTGGTTTGGGACACAGCCAAAGTTTTCCCCCTTTTGGGCTAATTGCTGTTATTTGTACTGCTACAGAGTTTATTAGTGAAAAAAACACACACACACACACACGGCCCTGAGCTCTCACTGCGTGCAGATGTTGCTCTCATAGCTAATGTCTCCCAGCGGTTTTTGTGAAAATAACCATTTCTGTGAAATCCCCGATCAGAAATCTGATTAGCGTAGAGACAGGCACACTTTACCCAGCTGCAGCATGGAAATAAACCTTCCAGTTTCCTGTGAATTGTAAGGATCAGGTCCAATGTGCTTTGACTGGATGAAATCTTGATTTGATTTGAGACTATGATTAATCCATCCATCCATCTAGGAACCTCTGGAATCCAACTAGGGACTGTGGAGGCTAATGATGATTACCATCGTATTTATTTCCATTTTACAATCCTCCAGTAAACATTCACGCGTGCATTCACACACCTAACCTACATGTCTTTGGACTGTGGGAGGAAACCAGAGTACCCAGAGGAAACCCACCTAGCTCGGGGAAAACATGCAAACTCCATGCACATAGACCCTAAAGTGGGAATCACTATGCCACTATGGTTAATACTGGGGAGAAATATAATTATATGCCTTAGCACTTTGTAGGTCCATTGATTATTCTTAATTATAAACATCCACCCATGTATTTTCCCTGCTGCTCATCCTGTGCAGAGTCGCAGGGTGCCTGGAGCCAATCCCAGGGCACAACTCTTTATGCGTACACACACACACACACACACACACACACACAAGCCCAATCTTATATCATAGGTAATTTCAGGAAAAAAAAACAAACAGCGTACACATCTCTGAACTGTTCGAGGAAACCGGAGTGCGGATAAGAAATCCACAAAGCAGATTAATTATGATTTATTGGATATGACTCCATTTTATTAAGGAATAGCTTATGCATGGATGATGATGAAGAAGACAATGATTATTATGATTTGCAACACCACCAACATTTTTTAAAAGTACAGAATACACTATATAACATACTACAGTCATTACACTGGTTGTGAAAGCATGCAGCAAAATTCCTGGGGAAACTGGGACTGCAGGTAAGGTTGTCAGTTTGGATCAACTGTCTGCAAACCAATCATGATTTACAACCTTGTTCCCAATTCAATACAAGCCAGCACAATAATTAAAACAATTTAATTATATATAAATCAATTTAAACTGTTACCAATTTATACATGTCTAGATGTGTATACGTAACTCAGTGCATGTACAACATGTACATATGAATCCATATTCTTGCTAGTTTATTAGTTATAAAAACTGTTAATAAATGAATCAAGAGATTAGGATTAAGAGAGGGTGAATGCCTATTTTTCACCGTTTGGTTTGATTAAAAATAGCCCCAGTGGATGGTAAACCGACCAATTTGGCAACACCACCTGCAGGATGTTGTTGCTGACATGGCTAGGGGCCTTTAATCAGATTAATTGCGGGGGGGGGGTAGTGTTTTTCTGGCTCAATATGATGGTATTCTCCCTGTCAGTCAGAACACACACTCATGCATTTGCAAAAACCTGTAAAAAGTGCAGTACAAAAAAACCCCACTGATCTTAGAGCAGGGACTTTGCTGAGGACAGATCGATGTGCCTGTGCTGACTCAGTGCAAGTGTGGCGCCTCTCTTATACTTTGAAATGGGAGAAATTACCCCCGGGCCAAAGGTGATGAGACTTTGCTTTAGGAGGAGGGAATGGGGAATGCAATGATTTAATTACACTCTTTCCAATGATTTAATTAGACGCCTTTAGATTTAACCTGTGTAATTTTGTGATTGAAACACACGGAGAAAATTTATTTTGGCAAGGAGATGCGTCAGTGTTCTTTTTGTAATTGCAAGCCTCTCTAAGAGGGCCTGATGAGGAAAGAGGAAATCAGTTAATACTTGAATTGCAGGGCTTCACAGGGAAATGCCTGCACATCCTTATGTGATGCTATCTAAGAATATTACTAAAGCTTTGAATATAAATAAACAAGGTGCTCATTATGAGGCCCCAAATTAAAATAATATATTGCTATGAGTGCTGAACTACACTAAATTTCTATTTTATTACCTACTGTGTTTATTAGAACTATTAATATGGCAAAATAGGGAATCATGTTGGTTTAAATGGGGATCATTGCTGCATTACATCTCCAGGGTCACTTATTCCAGGTTACCACCTGTAGTCTCTCTATGTTTGCATATTTCATCTTGATTTTCTACTGTTAACTCCCCCCATACCTAAAAACAAGTATGAAATATCCCTTAAATATGATTGTGTGTGTGTGTGTGTGTGTGTGTGTGTGTGTGTGTGTGTGTGTGTGTGTGTGTGTGCCCCCTGTGATGAACTAGCTGCCCTCCAGGAACCATTCCCAACTCATGACCAGTGTTTCTGGGATATGCTCTAGATCCTTGTGACCCTAGTTCGTGAAAATGAATAAATAAAGAAATGAATTGGCAAATCGATGGCTACAGTGAGTTCTCAGGTAACTAAGATAACAAGATTACTTTCTATATATACAGAAATACCATACCGGATCATTAACAATTAGAAAAAAAAATAATACTTGACCCCCTAGATCAGGTTTCGTGGAGGAAAATTTAGACAGAGGATAGATAGATAGAGACCTAGTAGATGGAGGTAGAAATGGAAGCCGGGCTGTGGGAGGGTGTTTCCCAACAGGGAAGGGAGGGGGATCCAGACACCCAGGGCAGCGTAGGCAGTTGGTCTAACCTGTTGTGATATAACACTGCTCCAGCCCACATGCCGGTGAAATCCTTATTAGTGTGTGTATCTGTGCAAGTGTGTATGTACGTGTGCGGAGGGGGTATCTCCCGGTCCCTGTTACAAAAGGCTGGCTCTCCCCGCACCTACGCAGGAAACCTACGCCTCTGTCTGTCCTCACTCGCTCGATCACCCGTTGGTTAATATTTAATTAAGTCTTGCCAGCCTGCCTGGGTGGAGATGGGGGTAGCGGGGAAAAGAGAAAGTAAGCAAAAGAGCAAGCCAGAGAGATAGAGAGAGAGGAAAAGAGAGAGATCTTCACACCCCCACACTCAGAAGCAAATACCAGGCATCTGCTGGAATTAATCACTGGCTCTGGCTGGCAGCCTGATGGAGACTCTCTCTTGCTCTCTTGTTCTGTTCGCCCACCTTCTCTCACCACCTCCTCTCTGTGCTATCCCTGTCATTAGCATAAAGGTGCATCCAGTGGGGGCGTCTAGTAGAGGACAGATAGGGGAAAAATAAGAGATTAATACCAAAAAACGGACCAGCAGAGGGCTAGACCTCGGATATCATCTCAACTATCCGTTCCCTAATTTAAAAGTGGAGAAAGTGAGAAGTGTGTGTTACCCCATGTTATTTCAGCTTCAAGGCGGAGAACATGTGACACACATTTGTAAGATCACACAAGATTTAGATAAGGCATACAAGCTAAAGATTATGTTAAGCCTCAAAGAAAGAGGTTAAGGAGGTGGGGTGGGACATTGTTAATTATATACAGTCGAGACACTTGCTTATGATAATTGAAATTGCCAGCAAAGCCTGGTAGCATCTTGAACATTTTGAATATGAATGACACCTACTTGCAACTGTGCAGACAAAGTCCTCTGCTGGACAAAGCTTGAGCTCAGACAGGAAGTTCTATGTTGGGCGGAAATATAAACAAACGGGGGAAAGTTTGCAGGAAGTTTGGCCACAGAGGAATGGAAAAGATTCAGTGGCCAACTGTGTTCAATATGTCAGGTTTTATGAAATGTTTATTAATAGTATACATCAAAGGTATCTAGTATTAACAAAATTATAGAAATTAAAAACAGTTAGTAAGCTAACCAAACTATTTTTAGTTCTCAAATAAGCTAAAAAGATAGATAACTACTGTATGATTAGCAAGCTAGCTAATATACAGTGCAGTGAAAAACTATTTTCCCCTTAATATTTTTATATATATTTGATACACATAAATGACTGGAACATCAATTTCTTTTTTAGTATGACACAAAGATAATCTGAATAAATACTTTTTTTAAATTCATTTATTTCATTTATTAAGGGGTAAAAAGCTGTCCAAACCTATCTGGCATGATAAAAAAAAAAATATATATATATATATATATATATGGAAAGGGCACCCTTCAAACCGGAAACAACTGGAGCAGCTTGCTCATGAGGAGTGGGCCAAAATACCTGCAGAGAGGTGCAGAAGTCTCATTGACAGTTACAGGAATCGTTTGATTGCAGTGATTGCCTCAAAAGGTTGTGCAACAAACTATTAAGTTAGGGGTACCATCATTTTTGTCCAGGCCTGTTCCATGAGTTCATTTTTTTAAATAATTTCGTTGAAGCATGGTTGAAAAGCAATGTCTGACGTTCATTGGTTAACATTCATAGAATTCTTATTTATTATTACTTTTGTCAGATTAAAGTTATTTCTGTGACCATTGTGAGTTTTTCTTTCATTGACCGAAAGGTACCAACAATTTTGTCCACGTGTGTATATATATATTTTTTAATGGCACTGTAACTAACTGCAAGCTACAGTTAATGCTAGTGAGCTAGCCAATGTTCGTTATTTTCAGATAACTAAGCTAACATTAAACAAATGAGCAGTTAATATTCACTGATGTTAGCTAGCTAAGTGAAATGTCTATTTTTAGCTAGTTTGCTACAAGTTCAGTGACATAGCTAGCATGAAAGAGCAAACTGAGCAAATGTGAACGGTTTGTTTTATTAAAATAATGATCAATCTGTTTACATGTGGCAAGGTTAAATTTTACTCTTTGGTCACTTAGTTAACTAAATTACATTATAGCTTACTTTTATTTTAGAAGTTAACATGACTTTGAGCTAAATGAGGGCTTCTTGTGGTAGGTCTGCAAGGCTGCAGGGTGAATCTAAAACTGCGCAAATGAATCATTATACAATTAATGGTATAAAAAGCTGTGATGAAGACACATCACTTAGTAAATGTGTAACAAAACTCAAAGCCTGCAAGCCTCTAGCCTGTGTGTGAACTAGCAAAACTAAAATGGAAACAGCCTGTGTATATTTACATTGGATTGTTTTTTTTAAAGCATAAATCAACTGCTGGTTACATCCATATTAAATATGATCTATCCACTGCATGATGTTGCACATACATTTTCACATGTACTTATTTTAAATAGAAAGCGGAAGTGTGGGGTTTGGATTTTAATCTTTATGGACGTCAATAGAGACAAAGCAGGATAAACAACACTTGGTACCCGAGCTTGCATTTTATGTGCATCCTTGCACAGCCCTTCTGGACTGAAATGTTGGTTGAAACAGATTTGTGCATGTTTAAAATGACTTGTGGTGTTAATTTGCTATTTCGCCGAGTAGTGATTGGTGGAGAGTGTTGGTTCTTAGTGAAGATATTTGAAATCTTCATCAGTGAAGAAGAAAAAGTAGTGTTAAATGTCACAGACTCAACCATGCTTACTTTGTACGTACATATAATGCCGCTTTAAAACCATTACAGCTTTAGTTTTAACCAGTTTACCGGCTGTGATTCTGTTAAACCTGCCGAACAGGAATTGCCGTGCTCATAGTCACGCTGTGATCGGGCCGTGTCATTAAACATTGCACGACTCTTTAAAACCTGTTTAGTTGAAAATGTTTAGATAAAGCATTGACGTAATTTTTTTTTTGTCTATACAATGTACAGTGGTGTCCAAAAGTATTAAGACAACATACTGTATGTCATGTATCATAATTGTCCCTGCACACAAACCAGGTGATTTTATTAGGTCAAGTGTATTTGGCTGAAGAGTTGTGCTAATTAACAGATTTGTTTTTTATTTTTAAACTGGTTATGTGACAATTCAATTCACCCTCTGGAGACACTGTCTGGTCATATGCATATTTAAACCCAACAGCAAACTGTTAGACAATGGTGAAGAAGGCATGCAAGAAACCATCTTCTTCATACAACAGTATGTACAAGATCTTCAGGAGACTATTAAACAGGCATGGAGTGAGTGAGTGAGTGGCACCTTAGTACTGAAGGCATCTTTTTGACGCGATTTCCAGAATAGCAATTTCATAGCATAAAATAACAAATTATTCTTATCTCGATTGCCATTATTTAAAAAAAAAATAAATTGAGAATGTCATCGAAACACTTAATTTCACATTTGTCCCAATACTTTTGGCCACCACTGAAAATCATGCATCTATTTATGATGAAGCTAATTGCACAAAAGAACACCATCAAATTACATAAGAACACCATCAATTGTTTTTACACAAGCTGTGCAAAATGGGTTCCTGCACTTACTATATGAGGAGGTTGAAATTACCAGAGGTCGTACAGTGTGTGCTTATCAGTTGCTACGGGGCCTGGGTCTGCCTGGGGATCACTCTGTGGTGAAATGAGCTTCATCTCGTATAACATATCATAAATCTGATACGGTATCCATTTCTCCATGGGGGATTTCCAAGAGAAAATCACAGTCGCTTTAGGATGTGTATGGTATACTGTATATCAAAGTACCAGGCCCGAAATAATGTACAGTATAATATACATAATTCTTATCTGTTAATTATGTAACTTTCAAAGGCTTACCTACTGCTTGCCTATTCGGTGTCTTATGCAACGTTTTTTTTCTTCCAGTATAACACTGGAAGGGCAGAGAGATGACTAAACCAGCCGCCTGGTCTGTTATTGTTCCTGAGAATTTTAGGCAAACGTGACTCACGTCAATTCTGTAAGAGAGAGATACTTGCGGATTTGATTTACAACCTACCAAACTTTCAAATCTCATCATTTTTCAAAGCATTATTCTTATTAACGCATGTTGTTCATCTAAAGTCTGTCAAAAAAAAAAAAAAAAAAAAGTAAGTAATGAATGTACAGGTTCCACTCTGACACGACACACCATCAGATTTTACTAACAGGCTCCACATCAGGGAGGAAAAACGTATTAGTGAAATGAGACGTTGTGGTCTGTGGTTGGAAGAAATACCTGAACACACTGCGTGAATTCAGGGATTCCGCATCCAGATACAGTATGTCCATAGAGTATATTTTGCATATGCATGACAGATTAAAAAAAAAAAAAAAACTGTAAATGAAAAGTGAGTGCAGTGTACTAGAGTACATATACTGTAGTACACAAGGTTTCCAGGGGAACAATTTTTTTTTGTACTTCCCTTGTGTAGCAAGGATACAGGAGTTTCTTTAAAAAAAAAATCGATTTCTTTGGTAACTTTGTGTACTGTGCTTAACGTTTACTATAGCTACTATATAAACAGTACATATTTATATACCATATACAGCCAACACATCTTGTATTGTATGTTTTCTTTCCATGCTATATAAACATCCCCGATATTGTTTTAGCTTGATGGTATGCTCAGTTCCTCACAGCACGAGGATATGTTTTTGTGACTATAAAGCAAAAGTGATTCATGTAAAAATAATGTAAAAGAAAAGACACGGGGAAATCAATAGAGCTTTAAATTTGCACTGCCTGGCCAAAAAAAAAAAAAAAAAAAAGTTGTCATTTCAGAATCATTAAATTATTGGGCTGCATCAAGCAAAGACAGCAACTAAGGAGATTTGAAATTAAATGAATTATTAACTCATTATCAAAACCTGGAAGGATAGTCCTGAACCATAAACTTTGTGGAAGAAATGTGGGTGTATAAAATCATGTATAGAGGTCACTTAAACACATGGTGAAGTTGCATGGTAAAAAAAAATCAACAACCAACAAACCAGAGCTGTGTTAGCTAGTGAAAGTAAGAGCTTTAAGAGAAAGAGACTTCCATACACACACACAACTCAAGGGATTGGTACTTAACAGCTGTGTCCACATGGGGAGCATAAAGCTTGGACTTTGAAGCAATAGAAAATAGTCATGTGGTCTGATGAGTCCAGCTTGACCGTATTCCATAGTGGTGTAAGAAGGGAAGTACATGATGTGATGTACCTATCATGCATAGTGGCCACTGTACAAGCCTCTGGAGGTTGCTTCAGTTGCTCAGGTCTAGACTCAGCAACATTATTTGGCAAAAAATGAAGTCAGCTGATAACCTAAATGGTTATCACCAGGTTATCACATCTATAGATTTTCTTCCTTGATGGAACAGGAATATTCCTGGACTCGAATAGTGAAAAAGTGGTTCATTTTCACATATGAATTGGCCACTACATTACATTGTGTGATGTGATCAAAGCTTAAACTCATAAAAGCAAAAGAATAAAATTATTCACCCCAACTGTGAAACCCATTCAGCTTGTTATGACCAGATGCTCTTAGAAGTCACATAATCGGCTGAACGGACTCCAACTGTATGTAATTACAGTGTCATATGATCACAATATAAATACAGCTGTTCCTGTAAATATTCCTAAACAAACAAGCATGCACATACAAATACAGTTGTCCATTTGCACTTCATAAATTGGCATTTGTACTGTACTGTATGTACTGTAGTGCATAACGAAAGAAAGAAAAAATTGCTCCCCTGACGCTTACTGTTTTGAATCTGTTCTCAGGAAGCCGTTTTTTGATTCTCTAAGCTCGGACGCAACACTCCGGCCATTTCACTGTTGTGCCTGAGGGCTTCAAGTCCAGCCAGGTTGTCGTGCCAGACCATGAATTAGCTGATCCAATATCGCCTGCAGGTGGCCAAACCTTAACTACAGTCAGGGAGCTGGGACACTTCAGGGTCATGCAACATGAACAGCCATCACAAATGAAGTTCTTCAGAAAGGATTAAGGGGGACATGTGAGACTCAAACTGTTCTGACAGACAGAATAGCAGCTGAGGTTGGATTTGAGGGAAATACTGAATAAATCAGGAAGGACTGTCAGAAAAGCTACAGTCACAAGATCAGCGATGGGTGACTTAAAAAAAAAAAGCTTCTTACAACAGCTTTAATGGATTTATATTTTAATTAATTTAATCATTTTGATCATTATTCGTTCATTTTTCAATATCTTTACTTTTGCTCAAGTAAATGATTTGTGCCCACCTCTGTATATGAGTATACAGTATATGCTTTAATCTATTAGTCAACTTAGACTGTATACATTGTAGATATAAATATATGTGTAGCAGATTACCGTAAGTGAGTAAGTGCAACTTCCTGAGTAAAAGGTAACTGAAAGAAATTTATGCTAAGTGGACACAGTGAATGGATTCGTCTTAGCTATAAATAGATACACAGTAGACATACTGTAAATATATAAAGGAATAAGAAATGATAACTGATAAATAGTCTATAATCTGCAGAACCATTTGTTCAAACGAACTGTTGAAATAATGTGCCCTTATACAAACAAATATAATAATAAGTATAAAGAAAGTAAGTATAAAGTACAATTATTACGATACAGCAGTAAATGATCAAATACATGTGCACATCGATACAGCTTTGTTCACGCCATCTGGGTTAAAACACGTCATATTTGTGTGCCCACTCATTCATTTCATATGATGGATGCGATTTTAGCAAAAATATGCTTGCTGCTTTGCTCTTGAGGATGGTGAGCAGATACTCGTCTCAGAAAAAGGAAGATGGCCAGATGCTTCAGTTTTAGAAGCAATTGGTTGCGGCTATACAGTAAGTGAGGTCAGCGTCCTATGCATGCACAGAGGCAGAAATCCCAAACTAACCGTTCTTATTCAAGCCGCATGACCATGATGATGGCATAGTGGTTAGCACCGTGGCCTCGCACTTCCAGGTTCAGTGGTTTGATCCTTTTCAGGGATGTTCACCGACAGCAAATATAACAACAAATGTTTCAGTTGACAAAAATTCAAGTGTCATAAAAAACATAAAACAATGTCCTGTTCTATTTCAAAATCTACTTCAGTGTGGTAATATTAACTCTACTACGCATTGTTGATTATTTTCCTATAACAGCATGTTTTGTTCCTTATACTGTACAGTCCATAACTTAAGCCTTGTCTCAGTGAAGATTCATGTTCTAGAGTTCTAATCATCTCTTCATTCCATTAACAAACTAAGCGATCACATATTAATTAACATTTGATTACTTCTGATTGAAGCACCTGCAGTGATTCATGTTCATTTAACCCACAACTAAAAATAATTTGACTTGATTTAGTGACAATTCATTTACAGCATGTTTCTGGTATCCAGAGGTAAATATTAAAGCTTGATCATCGGCCTCTGTTCTGAATTTTGCCTGTTAACAACCACAAACATGTTCATTAGGATGGTGTTCGTTTTATATGGATGGTTTAAACACGGTGATTATTTGTCTCTGTATTTCTACATTTATTTATTTATTTATTTTTAAAAAATCATCATTTTTTATGAATTTCCTGTAGTGGAAAATTCTCACGAAACTGCTACAAAGCTTTGACACTGGAGACTCCTTCCATAAATGTTACATGAACATTACAGAAAGCTTCACAATATCAACAATCTGTTATTTTTTAGACTTAGATCATTCTATTCCAGTTACAGAAATGCTATTATCTCTGTAGGTAGGGATGGATTCGGGATTGAGCCTTGTGTTAGAACCTAGTTAGCTTTGTAGCTTTGAATGAATGCGGAACGACTTAGAAGCTGCAGTGTCGTTTAAGACGACGTAACGTTATCAGATGTGTTTTCTTGCTGCTGACTGGTTTTGAATGCGGGTTTTGTCAGGCACCTGCTCTCCCCTCAGAACTGAGAGTTTGTTTAATCGACCTGTTGAATTCTTAGAACAACGCGTGTGATGCGGAGTGATACATACTGTATAGTTCACTTGCGGAATGCCTCTCGTCCAATCAGATTACTCGGTTGGAATTAACGGCTGTACAGTATAATTTATATTAATGCTGAATCTACTGTCAGAGCTGATGATATTGGGCCTCCGAGTGGCGCAGTCGTTAAAGCGCTCGCCCTATCATCCGGAGATCGCTAGTTCGAATCCCGGGTGATGCTGTAACCTCTCGCAGCCGGAGGTCTAGAGAGAGCTGATTGGCCGAGCTCTCTCAGAGGGGAGGGATGAGAGGTACTTAGTGCTCCCACATTAATCACGGCTCTACAGCCAGTCAGGGGCGTCTGTGAGCTCGCGCAACGGAGGGAGTGGATAGCGCTGTTCTCCGAGTGTGTTACGCCGCCCCCAACGGTGCGCGAGCGAGCAGTTCGAAAAGATGCGGTCGGCTGGCGTCACGTGGTTCGGAGGAAACACGTGATAGTCTTCGGCCCTCCCGGCTGAGTGGTAGTAGTAGCCTTAATGTGGGAGCCCCCTAGTGACGGGGAGGAATTGGACACGACTAAATTAGGGAGAAAATCGGGGAAAAATCCAAAAAAAAAAAAAAAAAAAGAGCTGATGATATTAATAATTAATTCATGCCTTTTGATTGAAGAGTTGTAGATAAACATTGGCAGAAATACACATTTATTATGTTTTGGGCCGGTTGCCAGAAATCTGATGGGTTTTCCCGGAACGTCATACATATATTAATATTTAAGCGCAAATAATAATAAAAAATAAAAAAAGATCTTGACATGAGCTTGTTATGATGTGCACTGGATAAGAAAAATAATAGTTTGACTACACAAATAGGAAGAAAGTCAGTGGTGTGTTTTGTGAGTTCTGTAAATTGCAGTATTTTTTTTTTTAAGCCACTTGCAACTCAACAGTGACAGTTAATAAACAGTGACTAAATAATGATAACAGAAAGATGACACACTGCGTTATCTGCCAAAGTAAATGCTCCTTTTCAGTGGAACAAAAGTATCACGGCCAGGCTTCGGGTGGCGATCTGACTGTGAGCTTAGCCTAAGATTAAACATTAGTGATATATTGATGTGTGTGGGATGACAGCAGGTTTGGAAATGTCTCAACCATAAACCCTTAAACAACAACGTCGCTTCTGCGCCACAGAAGTCGACGATCCTGAGGTACAATAGAAGTCGCTTTTCATTTCGCCTTAGTCGTGCGGTCCAGGTCGCCTGCTTTATTCCGCAATGATACAGAGCACACGCAGACAAGCGCTTTTTGTTCCGTGACCACAGGAAACTAACAGGAGCTCGGTCTACACACAAGAGGCAGTTCACACTCTTCACCCCATGGCTGGTACTGCTGCTGCTATACGTGTTTGCTTTGCACTTCAGCAGAGAGAGAGAGAGAGAGAGAGAGAGAGAGAGAGAGCGAGCAAGGGAGGGAAAATGAAAGAGAGAGAGAGAGAGAAAGAATGAGTGAGAGTACACAAAAATACACCCACTCATGTACGTTTGCACTTACATGTGGACTTGTACACACTTGTTTCTGTCGGCACATGGACGTGTACACACAATGTACTGTAATTCCCAGTAATGACAACAATGGATGTGAAGTATGCTGGGTTTCAGCACTTTTCCGAGTCTATCATTGCATCTTTTTCGCCATTTTACACCACAGTACTGTTCCATTCTCAATTTCGATTGGGCATAACGTGGTTTAAAAGACCAGCCCTAAAAATAGGGATTAACACCACAAGTTTATACAGACGCACTTCTTCTAAAACATTATCATGGACGAGGGGCGACAAAGTCAAACCGGGGCTTGTAATGAAATTTCTCATGAGTGAAAGTCTGAAACTGAATACTATGTATATGTACAGAAGACTTCAAGCACCATACCATGATGAGACTCTTACTGTAGTAAGAGTTGCAGTAAAACGTTTATATGGAGAAACGTTTGAAACAAAGCTGTACGGTACATCTGTGCACGGTGATCCTGGCCGAAGTGGCTCGGTGTCCACTGCTGTCGTTCCTGTGAACACCTGATCCTTGTAAATCGACGGATAACTTGTTCACCAGCTGCGGAAGAGATGCATTTAACTGTGGGAACTGGAACTGCGCACACAATTATTCACGAACACCCTTGGCTGGGAGTTACTGCCACGTCCACCGTGCAGTCCTGACCTCGCTCCAGGCCATTTCCACCTGTTTGAGCCATTAAAGGAGTTCCTTCAGAAGTGAAGCAGGTGGTCCAGTTGTGGCTCCAGTGTACTGAGTAAACCATCTACCTTGATGGAAGTGAAGCACTACTGAAACGCTGGGATACGTGTGTTAGTGTAGCAGGGGATTATATAGAGAAATAAAGATAGTTTTTAACTTTTATAACTGTGTTATTTCATTTTGTACAATCAAAAGTCCCGGTTTGACTTGAACACTCCTGATATATATACACACACACACACACACACACACACACACACACACACACACACACATACAAGGAGCGTTCAAGTCAAACCGGGACTTTTTTATTCCAAGTGGTATTTTGAGTGGTATATCAAAAGTCCTGGTTTGACTTGAACGTTTTATATATATATATATATATATATATATATATATATAAATACAAGGAGCGCTCAAGTCAATCAAACAATCAAAAGTCAAACAATTAAAAGTCCCGGTTTGACTTGAACGCTATAGATAGATAGATAGATAGCGTTCAAGTCAAACCGGGACTTTCGATTGTTTGACTTTTGATTGTTTGATTGACTTGAACGCTCCTTGTATACATATGTATAATGTTCAAGTCAAACCAGGACTTTTGATTGTACAAAATGAATATATATGTACACTGTATGGGCGTAATGTTCTCTATAGTAGCAGCCCATTCAAAGAGACATATTGACGTATGGAGTACAATATACTCAATCCATAGTTCATAATAAACACATTTGTAAATTAGGTATTGTTATAAACAAACACAAAAAGAACAATGTATACTTGTTGCTACAGTATATGGAGACGTTTATATCCAGAACTGTTTACATAGCTTGTATGGGCAAAGTCATAGGTGTCAGTGCCTTGCAACAGTCTGTAGATTTCTTGATACAGGGGAGGGGTTTGTGCTTCTCGATAACATGATAAGCTGTGTCTGAATAAAAAATAAAGCTGGCGAAGAAACAATTGCTTATAGCTGCTATGATGTAAGTAAGGACAGGAAAAAGCGTTTAAAATTTTTTTTTTAAACAGGAAATAATAAACTGTAAATGGGTAACAAGCCAATCAATTTTTGTAGACAAATTCCTATGATATGTTTTCTAGATTATATAATCACCCATCTATCACTCATCTATCCCGTTATGTCCTGTGTACAGGGTGGTGGCAGCCTGGAGCCTATCCCAGGTCCCAGGAGACCTAAGGTGCTAATGGGGTGCCAATCCATCGCAAGGCACACATACTGTACGTACTCACACTCACATGATTCACACACACTACAGGCAGCGGCAATTTGTATGTATTAATCTGTATGTCTTTGGACTGCGGGAGGAAACCGGAGCACCTGGCGAAAACCCACCAAGCATGGGAAGAACTCCGTACACACAGACCCGAGGCGGAAACCGAACCCGGACCCTGGAGGTGCAAGGCGACAGTGTTAACCCCTAAGCACTAATTAAGCACTAGGTTATATCATTTCTAGGTTACTGCGTGTTACTTTTGTTTATTTAAAAAAATTCCATCAATGCGTCTGAATTTGTGCAATTATCAAAGATAAGATCAGAGCATTATAACTAAAGAAAGCTGGGTGTACTGTTACTCCAACAATCAGAACTAAAGTGAAATCCTAGCTGTCTGTTTGAGAAACATTTCCAAACACTTTTTATTAATACCAAAGGACTTATTTCTGTAATTTCATGCTTGCCACATTCTTTACATTCTCCCACTGCAACTGACGCCCAAGTCCGCATTTCAGCGCTGCGCACAGTGCTCATCCCGGCACACAGTTGCCATGGCAAAGGAGCCCTCCCGGTCTCTCAGTCTCCAAGGTACCGAGCCTATTGTCTTTGGTTTCTTTATTTAGATGAAAACATGATTTATTGTGCACGATCCTCGCCCGTTCCACCAGAGAGTGTGCACAGATACCTATCCACTTGATTTAACATCTTGACTCCGAGTTTAAGGGCTCTCAATCTTTTTTATTTGTCCACAATACTCTCTTTTAATAATCGCGTTGGACACTGAAGGTTTCTCATTCTGGTTTGTTTTCACACCAGCACCGGAAATGCACAAATACACACACTGAAAAGTGACAGTGGTTTTGCAGGTAGGGGAAAGCTCTCTAACACTCTCAGGCGCTCGGGCCATTTTACTATGCAAAACCATCCGGTGAAGTGGAGAACTGTGGTTGGAAAGTACAGTACACAGTTCACTTTTGTTCCATCCCCATGATGATTGATTTGCAATTCAGATACAAGGCTAAAATTCGCCTTTAACCACGGCTGCTTATATGCAAAATTATATACTGCATAGTGTTGGAAAATATTACATGACACTAATAAATACCGTATTAGTACATGATGACATAAACAAAATGCCATACACAAAAGCAGAAAACATATTTTGGATAAAATCAACTATTCATATTTTCACGCATAAGTAAATTTATTGGCATATCTGTATTCATGTATTGCCTAACATACAGATTTGATGCTCTCTAAATAATACCTATATTAAAACGGTAATGGATTGTCTATATGATTGCCTCAAATTTATTACTGAGCTCTTGGCATAAAAACATTCTACAGGTTCAAAAGATCCTGTGACAAGTTACACCTTTTTTTTTCTTCTGTTTTTACCTGTTATAATGGATAGCATCATCCTCCCTTTAAAAATTTTTTAATAAAATGAATTGTGTATGAATTGGATATTTGGACATATTTCCTGACATCACTGGAAATATGAAAAAAAAAAAAACTCACAAAGATCTCCCTGGACGTTTAATGAATTCATAACTATACAGGAAGTATGACCTCATCGCATACGGCCTCTATATGGCATAGCAGCTAGCAGGCTAGCTCAAACTTAACCCCCACGTAACACATCTTTTGCAAATATTACACCCAACATGAGCAACAACAAACAAATCACTGTTTTAAGACATGTCAAAAGTGGCATTAAGCAGGAGTGGACGTTACTGTATTTTGGACTGAAGTGCACTTTGATTTTTGCTTACTGATGACTCTAGACACAAGACACCATGGCAGGGTCATCAAAAAAGCGTGATGTTTAATGTAAGGCCCTGGCCACTAAGAAAAGCCATAGGTTCACTTAGCAAAAAAGAGAGACAAATCAGGATTTCTCGATTTTTTCCAGGATAGTGTACGAATCCCCTTCCACATGAATTTTTTGCATTAAGGACTTCAATTTTGCAAGAACGTTGCCTCGGCATACAAGTCTTTTTGGCGTATGAGCCCGGCCAATTTACGCGCACGTCCTGCCTGGTGCCATGAGGAATCATAGATCACGGTTAAGTGACGTTTAATGTCTATTTATTTCTTTTTTTTTTTTAAATGTCATTTAAATGTTTTTTTTTCTAAATGTTTTTAATGTTTTTATATGCAAAAATATGATCATAGTTTTGGAAATTGGTAATATTGGTAATATTTTTGGGTGGCTAAATTGGATTATCTGCATTTACATTATTTCCTAAGGGAAAATGGGTTTCGCGACACAAACTTTCGCTTTATGATTAAAATCGTATGATGAGGATTTCCCGACATCAGGGAGCTGATATTTTTATTTTACGTGGAGTGGGATTTCTTTATTTCTTTACTGTATCTCCGAAACAGGTCTCTATTGCAAATGTATTTGATACCATTTTAATAGGATGCTTTGTCAACTTTTGTTATGCTTTTGACGTAGCTGCAGCTCTGGTTGAACGAGAGCTAACACGGAGTGAGAATTTCATAAGGAAGAAAAGGAACACTCTATAACTGTTTATGTGATTGGCAGATTGCATTCCTTCCCTGCACAAGCTGTACTGCTGGTCACGGGACTCGACAACTTTCCGTAAAAGTACACACCCTTTAACTCTCACCAATGGGTGTGTCCTTTTGCAGACAGTTGTCATTCCAGAACTTACAGCCTTTTCGTTCTTTTCCATTATTATTGTTATTATTATTATTATTATTATTTAATAAACATAGCACTGAATAATGGCTATTGTACACTATAAAACCCATCACTGTAATATTTTATGCACCATTTTGCATCGTTAAAGGCGTCCATGATGAATCATTGTGTTGGAGTCCAAAAGTCTGCTTTCGTTAAAATCAGTTATGGGTTAAGGTTAACAGTTTGCGACATTAAAATTAGTCAAAATGTTTTTAAAAGTACTCTAAAAGCAGATGTAACATTTGGGCCTAACATGGGCTTAGGGGTGAGGGTAAAGCCATACTGACTCATCAGCAGCTCAAACTCACTCAAATATGAGCATAAACACTTTATTCCCATTTGTATGAAATGCATAATATGTACTGTGCAAGATAATAGAATAGTTTATTACACAGTTTAAAATATAACCCGGTTTTATATTCTTAACTAGGCATCAAATAACTAAAAGGAGGTGCTACGTTTCGCTAAACAACATAATAAAAAGACTTATTGGACCCTATGGTCGACACTATTGCACACGAAACAGCATTTAAAACAGTACAGCTTGTTCTGCGGACAGTTTTGTATGTTTTTATAATGCTCAAATATGTGTGTGTGTGTGTGTGTGTGTATGAGTGTGTGAGTGTGTGAGTGCACTGTAAGAACCAGAGGAGTCGAGACCAATAAAGCAGCCCTGTTATGAGGCTAACCTCTAACCACAGTCATATCCATTTTCCAGCACAGCGCAGCTCAGCTGTCATCTGTTGTCTGGGTGCAATTATCAAGCTCTGCGAACAGGGAAGTGATGTCACTTCCTGTGCTCCGTGATATCACAGACCCAGAAATGGAGAGTCCACATTACTGACGCGTGGAAAACGGAAGCAGCTTCTTTCTCACTCCGCTTCACAGAGACGCCGCGCTGCCAGCAAGACCCTAAAATAACGAAGAAAGAAAGAAGAAAAAAAAAAGGCACCCACCGTGAGCAGTCGGTTAAACAAACAAAGCCAATTAAGGCACTTATCTACTATCTGAGAAGTTTAAGGCACTTCCTGTCTTGTCCGCAGGTTCATGTAAAGGTGCCTTATTGTTGTAAAAAGCTTGTGAGCTGCTGTTGCTGTATTAGCAAGAAATGCCACTATAAAAGCAAAACTACTCAATCTCAGAAAAAAATTGTTCGAGATAAATAACCATGTCGAACAGGCCTCACTTTCGTGCAGCGACCAGTGTGGTTCATATTCTTATAGAACTCCTACACGGCTGTATAAATGTTTTTAAACCACCTATAAAGAAGCCTTGATTTAAATGCTTAATACGGTAATAAACAATAACTAAACATGTCTCACCATGCTCAGAGGCTGAGATGAGAGGCAGATACATGTGGAGCAGTAGTTGTCTAACTGGTCTAGATTGAGGAAGGCAGCCAAATGTTTTCATTCTTCCTGGCCCTGAGGCTAATGTCCTTATCCGTCTGTCTGGCTGCAAACAATTGTGAATGGTGCATTTTCACTAAAACAGCCCGTCATAAAAATTTTTTTTTTTTTAAATAATAAAACAAAAGAGGGTTTCACATGTTTATGTGCTGCATGAACCTCAAGCCAGATGAATATCTACACTAGGGATTAAGATAAGAGTGACGCTACACGAACCAGCCATAACATCAACTCCAATGCCAGGTGAACTGAATAGCTGATTGAGCTAAATAGCAATTACATTCCAGTAAAGGGTACAGGATCATAGGCAGCCAAGGTCCATCGATGCCTTCAGGGACAGAAAAACCAAAGGTAGCACAGATTGCTGGGGAGTCTATGGGGTTGCCACAGCGAACCTTCTAAAGGTTTTACACCAGATGCCCTTCCTGATGCAACACTCCCATTTGCATCCAGCCCTGCATCCAGTGGCTGGGTAGTATGCAGTGTGGCACAACACAGTTGGTAGGGCTCGAACCCGGATCCTCAGATCAACAACCAAGAGCCTTAGCTGCCTGAGTCAGGTTGGGTATCAAAACACCAAGCGCATCACAGCTTGCCTTGCACGGGGCTTATCAGGCAAACAGTTCATGGTTGATGGTTGTTGATCTGCGCTCCACATTCCCCTGATCCCAATCCAAAATAGCTTTACAGTATAGCGATAGGATCCATCGGACCAACATCCCAAAGCCATACACCATAGCTCACCCACAGTGCTCCTGTGGAGCCACACTCTGAGGGGCCAGAGCCTCCCAGGAGCACAAAGGAAACCGAAAACCTAGTTGTTTTTAATGTAAATGGTTTAAAGTTATGGCTGATCTGTGTATACACAATCGCTACTTTCAGACTATTGTCTATTTGTTTCCACATTCATATGGTTAAAGATTTGCAGGGTCCTCACAGGTCGATCATTTGAACATTTGGGCACTTGAACCCAATCGTCATCATTATAAGTGTTATAATTAATATTATTACTACAATGATCACAAAGTAGAGGGGGCTGATGGGTTAGTGATTACCACCGGCACCGCCATTACCCAGACCTTGAGCAAGACCTTTAACCTGTCAGGTTTGAAGCTCGTCACTGGTCTGTGTGCATGGAGGTCGCATGTTCTTCCCATACAGTCCAAAGACAGGCATTGTCAGCTGATTGAGTTCCCTGGAATAGGATCCGAGCCCCTTGTGACCCTGAAAAGGTTACGGCAATTGTGACAAAAGATGCACTCCACCGGACAAGGATATGAAAGATCTCATATTTGTTTCATGTTGGGATTTTTCTTTTCTTCTCTCTCTTCATGCTGACTTCATTCAGGTGACCTTTGACCTAGCCTCACAAATCATGTCTCTTTAGTCAGTAATTAAAATGCAAGCATTGCTTATTATTGAGGGGACGTTACGCTGAATTTGCGTTACTGTATCGTAATTGTTATTTGCTGTAAATCTGGAAAAACGCTTTCTGATCCACGGATGAACGATTTTCTTGTTATCGATTTAAATATCTATCAAGTTACAGACACCAGAGCTCATCTTTGCCCAAAGATCTCAGGAAGATCTCAGTGTCTTTCAGCCACCCCTTCAATTTAACCTCTGGCAACGACATCCTCCTCAGCCCACCTTAGGAATCGCACTCACCGTGCCGGACTGCTAATATCTTTCCTTATTTGATTACGCAGTCGTGTTAGGGGGAAAGATTTATGACAGCAGAGAACCGATGCCAAGATGAAGATGTTAAAATAAGGTTGTATTCGAGTTGTTCTGTTCACTGAATAATATGACGTGCTGATATTCCATTTATTTTCGCTGACTACCTGCAAATTTGCAACTTTTTGCTGTCAGCATGCAATACAAAGTGGCTTGAAGAGTTTTAGTGAACACAGCACCAGGTTGATTTTTTTCACATTAGAGCTTGCCGTAGGAACGCGCTCACTTAAGTCTGCTGAATAGAAGCCGAACAGCTCTCTAAGAGGAAGTGAGTCATTTCATTTTCGCTGAGGGTCAATGCGAAAGGTCAGCAAGCATCACACAAAAAGAAGCTATGAAGCCCTGCTTGGGGAGCGGAAAAGAAAAGAAAAGAAAAGAAAAGAAAAGAGAAGAAAGAAAGGTTTGGGAGCCTGTTTTTCCTTGCCCAGTAGGATGCATTGGAATCTTCACAGGAGAGAGAGAGAGAGAGAGAGAGAGAGAGAGATGAGGAGGAGGAGGGAGACTGGAGTGAGGCCAGGGGAACTCCAGCTTCACATGACAGAGTTGAAAAGGAGCCACAAAAGAGCTGGAGCATGTTTCATGCAGCATACTTTTTTTCCTCCCTAAAAGCATGTTACAGTATAGTAAAGAACATATCCATTCATAATAATATTTTAAATCTCCAATTAGGATTTGGAGGACTAAACTGATCACTGTCTTAACCCATAAAACTCAAGCGGTGTACTGTAGATCTGCAACATACAGTAGCATACAGTAGGTCAATGTATACATACAGTATACAGTAGAATCTATATGTTCTTATATGGAGGCCTTGCCGCTGTGTGTTGACGCGGAGGCTTCAGCCTTCAAACTGTGTATTTGGGTTTTTGGATATGTCAAGTAGAACACAAGCTATCGTTAGGGTATCTGTGCTATTTTTTTATTTTTTTTGCCAATATGGCCCATTTCTTTTTCTTTCTTTTTTTTTGTTGCTTAGTCTGTAATGTTTTGTATAGTTGGTTAAAATGAACTAAAACTCAGTTCATCATATTGCCTAGGTTGTGCTGAAGAAATGGATATGCTGCACAATCCTGAGCCCTATATACTGTAAGTCTGTTAAAAAGCAGCAAAACAAATAATGGTGAAAATGCTCTAGGTTTTAACGGCTACAAACTCAACCTATGTCCATGTATAGGATTTTATTAGTATTTTTATTTTTATTTTTTTTGGATTTTTCCCCGATTTTCTCCCTAATTTAGTCGTGTCCAATTCCTCCCCATCACTAGGGGGCTCCCACATTAAGGCTACTACTACCACTCAGCCGGGAGGGCCGAAGACGATCACGTGTTTCCTCCGAACCACGTGACGCCAGCCGACCGCATCTTTTCGAACTGCTCGCTCGCGCACCGTTGGGGGCGGCGTAACACACTCGGAGGACAGCGCTATCCGCTCCCTCCGTTGCGCGAGCTCACAGAGGCCCCTGACTGGCTGTAGAGCCGTGATTAATGTGGGAGCACTAAGTACCTCTCATCCCTCCCCTCTGAGAGAGCTCGGCCAATCAGCTCTCTCTAGACCTCCGGCTGCGAGAGGTTACAGCACCACCCGGGATTCGAACTAACGATCTCCGGATGATAGGACGAGCGCTTTTTTTAAAATATCGTTCCTTACACTTTAGGAATTCCAAGATGACCAGGTTTGACAAATTCTTCCTATTTATAACTCTCCAGGTTCAGTGCCCACTGTGCCCTTACTTCTTGGCTGGCAGGAAGCGAAACCAATGTACCGTTATAGCCCACCTGCCTCACGGTTTGATGAGATACTTTTCGGCTCATCACGGTCGTACAGAGTTCTCAAGCCTTCCTGTCAGTTTGAACCAGCCTTGTGATTCTCTTTAATCAGCTAGACATTTCCTGTCAAAGAAACTGCCACTCACTGAATTCATTTTGTTTTTTCGCACCATCCTGTGCAAACTCTACACTCTGTTGTTGTGTTCGATTCCCAGGAGATCAATGCTTTCTGATCAGAGCTCGTCTGGCATCCAGGTCACATTAATGTTTGACCTGACCATCACTCAAGCTCTTGATCTGTATCTGTTTCCGCATGATCGACCGATCGTATATATATATATATATATAATCACATCAAAGCGCAAAGGCATGGTTGTTCCTATTAAAGTGGCCATTGAGTGTATAGAGTAAATAATATACCGGGTTGTGATTTTATTAGTTTCTTTATTAAGTATCGCTAATTAAAAAAAAAAAAAACTGTCAGTGTATACATATATATTTACGGACACACACATACACAACCGCCAGGTTATTATCTCCACCTAATAAAGCAATAAACTTCCAGCTGTGTGTAAATCACAGCTTAATAAACTGCACATTGTTTTTAATTAGCGAATCTGTTTATTTGGACCTTTAACACAAACCTGCGTTCCTGGAAAAAAAAAAAAAAAAAAACTGTCTTAAAAACAGAACGTCCTGTTAAAGTGGAGCGGTTCAAATAGTTTGCGGACTCTTATGATGTGTGAGAGCTTTAACACGTTTTGATAGCACTGAGCAATAGGCGCGTGATTGCAATGGGTGTTTAGAGGCTGCTTTAACGAAGGCTATTTTTCAAGCAACACATAATTTCTTGACATGATGGATATACTGTCAGGGTGTGTTTATGAGGTGATTCTCTTGAGTAAATAGCGTCGCAGCAGAGGAGCTCGCCGCTGCATTCTTACGAAACCCGGCTCGTGTGGTTAGCGCCTGGCGAACAGCACGGAGAGGGGTTCGAATGATCACGGTGTGGAAACTTACAGCTTAGCGTATACCGCTTATATCTCTATATCACTTTCTCTCTGTGTCGCCATGGTAACTTACTAAGACCGGTCTGATTCGTCCCTGGTGTCCACTTGTGAAGCCTGTATTATGGCATGTTTATCGGGTGTTTGTTTTTTTTTTCTTACCATCTTTACGCGCGGACAATGAAGGCTAATTCCTTGTCTTAGGGTCAGCCGACCTCGTGACCTTTTCCGTTTTCAGACGACAGGAAGAGCGAGTTGATGAGAATAAGAGAGAAAGAGTGAATAAGAGTGTGAGTGTGAGTGTGAGTGGCTTTCCTGTTCTCCGGCGCTACATAAATAGCCATGGTCAGTCAGATTGACATAATGGACCTAAACTGCTGCGTGGTGTCACAGATTTCCAGCGGAGAAGGTGTCACTGTGTTAACGATAGCTTTACTTAGCTACATAACAAGCCTACTACTATTATTATAGCGGTATAAAACCTTTATTGCCTCAGCGGTGTCTCTAACACACGTCACTCGGCTGTAAGCGGAATCCGAAGTGATTATTTGAAACAACTTTCTTTGCCTAATCTTAACCTTAGGGAAAACCTATTTGTCAATACAGGTTGCTATAATTGAGTTAAAGAGCCGTAAAAACCCTTCTAATAAATGCTAACACATGAAAGCAGATGCTGACAGAAGAAAGCAGTTGTGCTAGCTAATAAATGCGTTATCAGGGTCTGCGTGTTCACCAGGAAGCCGTGAATGTAGCTCGCTCGCTCTGGCGGAAGTTCTCGTGTGTTAAGAATGCCTTAGCGTGGCCCACAAACATGATTAGCACAGCGCTCTGCGGTTTGAATCAAAAAATAACCAAACACCATTGTTTAAGCAGTTTATTTCGGTCGATTGAAACCCCTATATTTAGCCACTGTGGCTTTTGAAGAGCATGGAAAAGGTGACTGAGTTTGTTTTTCACTGCAACATTTCCTGTGTGCCGCGAGGAGAGGAAAACCGCACGCTCTGTGACGCGGCAGCTCGACACACACAGAAAGGGCAAGTCAGAGGCGTGGAAAACAAGACAGCAGGAAGAGGCCAAAAAAAGAAGGAAAAAAAAAAAAAACCCTCAACTCATTGCTTGCTTTGTTAATCAGATCTAAAGAGCAGTTTCCTATTGAGAGTGAAGGAGAATTAGCACTGTCGATGATATCAGCGATGCCGATACCGTTGCTGTGGCGAGATATTGCCATGATAAGTTGCTGCGTGTGTACGTCAGAATGCAGCTATAACACTTACGCTGTATACAGGACCGAATTAGACAAATTGAGTCATGGCAATGTTCACATTTAAAACGAAATATACGTTTCCATACATCTTTAGAGCGTCTAGTTACTAACAGAGAAATGTGCATGTTAAATAAAATTACACTGAAAGGCACAGAACACATAAAGCGACTGAAACATCCTGTTTATTTTTGTGCTGTGTTTTATTTGCTTGTTTGTTTGTTTATTTAACATTTACTGTAATGGAATAAAAGCTATATTGTATCACTTCAAATTTCAAACTTTTTTTTACATTTTGGAGAATGTCACTGTATGGCAGCAGAGTAATGCTGTATGTATACTATATGCTGTACATAATGCTATCCTATAATGCTATGCTATATGCAATGTGTTTAATATATACTGTACATATAATTTATATATATATAATATATATATATAATATATATATATATAATATATATATATATATATATATATATATAATATATATATATATATATATATATATATATATATATATATATATATATATAATTTTTATGAAATTTCTTTCTTTTTTTTTTTATTACATTTTTTGTCACTTGAGCAGTGCATATGAAATATTTGTGACGGTTAATGTCAAAACCGGTTTTAAATAACATTTTTGGGTGATATGTGATATGTGTATTTTCCGAGATCCTGATTCAATAAGCTCCAGGTTCATACCAAGTTTATTACTGTATCATGTCCGGTTGCTGAGATATGGCCAGTGTCTGTGTGTTTGTTTTACCAGGAACGCCACGGGAAAATCTGTTAAATCCTATTTTTAGGATATTTAAATGAGGATTTCGTAACATAGTAAGGGGTCAAAGAGGGAAACCTCTCCTTTGTTTTGTCACCAGGATTTTCCTGCTAGCCCTAATAATATACTCGCCAGCAGCATGGCAACAACAACAAAAAAAAGATGCCTAAACTTCTATGACAGCTGGCTACTGGGTTAATCCCTTTAGGTCCCTGGCTGACCCCAGCTTCCTAACTGGGATATGTGAAAAAATAATTTCACTGTGCTTTAAGGTACATGTGACAAATAATTGAATATATATGGCATTGGGCTACGGTTCGGAAAGGTCCCTGGATCAAATTCCATGACTACCAAGTTGTCCCTGTTGGGCCCTTTACGCTCTGATGTATAATGAGAGAAAAAATTTAATTCACTCTGGATAAGAGTGCCTGCCAAATCTATATATAACAATGTTTAAGATTAAGCCTTCATCAATTCTGTTGAAGAATCAGAAAGATAAGGTATTAATCAAATGATTTTGGCCAAAATTGAAGATTTAATACATACTGTAATGGGTCACAACTGCAGCAAAATTGCCATAATATGTCAAGCTGCCAGGAATAATAACTGAAATAAGCACTCTTTACAGATATACAGTAGTGATGAGAAAAACATCTCACCCTGCACAATATGCTAAACCTCGGGCCAGAGGTAACTCAGCTTTTAAGGCATTGGACAACCAATCGGAAAGTCCAGGTTCAAACCCCACCAACCAGTTTGCAACTAGAGGGCCCTGGACCCCTAAACATTCAGTGGTTCACTCTGGATAAGGAGGTGTCAGGGGGAGGTCAGTGTTTAAGGCATTGGACTATGGTTCGGAAGGTCCCAGGTTCAAAATGCTCGACCACCAAGTTGTCCCTGTTGGGCCCTTGAGCGAGGCCCTCAACTGCTCTGGATAAGGGCATCTGCCTTCCTACTCTTACAAACATTCAGAAAGTTAACGACCAGGTATAACTAAGAGGATTTGATCACATGCAAGATGATTGGTGGATTGTGGAGGTGTGTGCCTACATCCACCTTGTGCCAACCTGAATCAGCCGTGACCTCAGAGAAGCAATTGTTACCAGTTTTCCAATTTCTCAAGGTCGCTTTTAGACGTCAGCACAGGATCAGAGATGAGTGTTCAACCTCAGTACACACAAAGTGAAACTGAAAGAGATATGAGGAAATTGTGACAAGGTTGTCTGCAATGTGTGTATGAGTGTGCTGCAGTGTGCCACAGTCTACCGGAGGCATTCTTTACAGAATCAGGAAGTAAGACTAGAACACATCCTTCCTCAGACTGTAGGCTGTAGGTGAGAGAAACAGCGCTCTACTGTAGCATCTGCTTTAGCAAGAGATATTTTTCACCTTCTGTGCTTCAGAAGATTATATTGCGTTTCAGATTGACCCTTGTCTTTAAAAAAAAAACAAATAAAAATAAAATAATAATAAAAAAAAAAATAGAGAGTTTGTGTCCTGTTTGGTAAACCTACAGTATGAACGCAGCGAGCCTACTCAATTTCCAATAACCACACACAGCCCTCTATAAATCCATAGATAGCATTGTGCAGAGTGTTCCAAACATATCCGCAATTAACGAGAGGTCACCTTGTCTACTCCAGAGCGCTGAAAGCTCCACACCGCACCACCAAGGTTGCTATGGGGACTGGGAGAAGTGCTTCTGCATGCTCCTGAAGAAGGTATTGAGAATGTGTTCCAATCAACGGGTATGAAAAAGGAATGTGTTGGCAAGGTTGACCTCTCTCTACCTCGCTCTCTCACTTTCCTTCTCACCCCAGGGTCAGGCTGACAGCGTGGTCTGTCGAGTTATTTTAATCGACTTATAGTTTTCTTCGCCATGCGTTTGCCTGGCAGGCTCGGTTCTCTCGGTGGATAGGATCAGTCATTTTTCCCAACATCGGCTGTGGCGCTGGCCACGCCAGACTTTGGCTCTCCGCGGATTCAGTATGGCTGTCGCTATGTGGAAACGTGGCCGCAAGTCTCGGCACCCGCTGGATGAGTTGCAGTACATACAGCACACACACACACACACACACACCCACACTCGCATACATACGATGTGCTCCTCTAAGCGCAGGTTACTATCAGTCTCCAGCCAGAATGACACAGCTATTCCGGAAAAAAAAAAAACGGTTTAGTAGTCTGAGCGGAAGCTATGTGACTAAGTCGAGCAGACATTTTCACATAGCGAAATCTTTTACAAACTTCAAATGAAGCAAAACAAGACTCATGTCTTATGATGTCTTTGTCGGGAACCTTTTTTCCACCCTTCATTCCTGCTGAGGTTTGCTTCTTTAAATGCCCTCCTCGCTTCATTCATTCCCGTCTTTCTTCTTTCTCTTCTTCACTTCTTTCTCGTCTCGTGTGCTGCGCGAATGCGTGCCGTTACTTGCTCCATTGCTCTAAGCTCACCTCTGACAATATGCCAAGGTAAGGATTTGACGTAGAGGTTTACAAAAGGGCATGAGAACACTGACACGATTTAGGAGGAAATGAAGAGACTGATGAACTGGGGGATTTAAAAAAAAAGAAAGAAAAAAAAGGTTTAAACTTTTGAGTGAGAGAGTGTAATATGGTGTGGCAAATGACCCCCAGGCAAAGCAGGCTGGGAAAAAAATATAACAAAGCAAAGACAACAAAACATGGCTGGGGTAATGTGTTTTTGCTGTAAGTGTCATCTGGCGGGTTTACTGAGACGAGTGATTGAGTGCCGAAGCTTCTCGTGAGCTTTTTTTTTTTCCTCCCCTTCTTCTCGCCGTCTGGGTGCAACATCAGATGATCTCAATGTCAAAAGCGTTCTCTGAAATCCATATCAGAGACTTCAGACATCAAATGATGCATGGTAACACGGTAAATAATCAGATAGCGATCCGATACTTAGTGCATGAACAGTTCTAATTGCTCACTAGAGCTTTTGATAACTGCAAGGATTTGGAATGTCAAAGAAACGCATTTATCCTAAAAACGGCCAATTATCATCAAAAAATGGGCAAAAGTGTCTGTTATTTGTTATTTCTCCTGATGCAATTAGGGAATGCATATAAAGCATCCTTAGACAAAATCCTCTTTTAACCATTAAAAAAAAAAAATGCGGCTTTTAAATTCATCACACATTATTTAATAATTAAAGTGAATCAGCCAATGAGTGTATGGGATTAAACAGTATCACAGACTTACTAATGTGTTTATTAAAAGAGCTGTTAAATGTTTCATAGCCAAGGAAAGGGTTGACAAGTCTCAGCCAAAAATTCCAGCTCAACTAAATTTCCTTTAAAAAAAAATTGGGCTTTGGAAAAAGAAGACGCATGTTTTCTTTTCTTTTTTTTTTCTTACCCCGTGCATGGAGCACATGTGAGGCTCTTATGATCTGCAATACACCTTTTATTAATAATTGCCTGCTACTGCTATTATCCACTCCACGTTTCCTCTTATAATCTTTGGAATCTGTCTTACAACAGAAATGTCATACACACTGTCTGCACTCACACTAACCCTTTGTTTGCTTTGATTGATTTCGGTGTCTGCAAACTAGCCCAAAAAACCTACCCGTGTTCTTGTTTTTTTTTTTTTTTTTCTTCTTCCCCCCACCTCAGCCTCGGTCCAAAAAACAATTTTGTGTGAAAACTGCGACCCTGTCAGACCTAACCAGGGACCCCTTAAAATAAGGGGGGGGGGGGGGTGGGGGGGGGGGGGGGGTTGGGGTTCAAAGGTGTTTTCTGTTTTCTGTCATTTTCTTCTTTATCATGAGCTCTAAGTGTAATACTTTCTGCACAGGTTTATATTAATGTGCTAGTTCTAATGATGCTACCGTTTCTATAGCAACAGCAACTTCACAGGGACTTGTATGGCAGATGCTCTAAACGAGTCTAAAAATAGGTTAGATTAAAAATGCTTTTTAACAAGTAAAAAGTAATTCTTTACCTGGTGAAGCTTTCTCTACAGAGATGGGCGTGTACCATTCGAGGAAGGAGTCTCCAGTGTCAATTAGTACGTTTTTTTTTATAAAATAGGAAAATCTTCAGGATGATGAAATTTGCCCTTCCTGGGATGATTGTTTGTCGGTTGGTTTTGTTGATTTCAGGAGAGACAGGAAAGGAAAGGCTGTGGAGGGAAGAGCTGTGAGAATGATTTATGAAGATAAAATTAATTTGAACAATATAAAGTAAAAAAATGCTTTTTTAAATAAAATTTCAGGTGAGAACAGTATGTCGACATTGTGTCGCATCGGTCCACTAATAACAGCATGACCCCCATGGCATAGATTAAAAACAAGCGTAAGTAAGGTCAGCTTCAATATTTATGCAAGTGTCCTTTTAATGATAGAAAGTGGCTTACTCTGATCTACAAGGGTGAGTCAAAAATTATCCGCACTTTGTCTGAATTCATTTTATTAGAATTTATTATTATGTATTATAACTACATATTAGACAAATACGCAATTTTTGTCTAATAGACCTTGCATTTTAATACACAAAAATTTTCTCATGAAAAAAAATAATAAATTAAGCTGAACCGCGAGCCTCGAATGCACCACTGGCTTTGCTTCTTCATCAGAAGTGAATCTTCATCCACGTAGGGCTGTTTTCAGGGGGCCGAACAGTTGAAAGTATGATGGAGCGAGATCAGGACTATAGGGAGGATGCCTGAACAATTCAAAACTAAGTTTTTGCAGAGTGTCGACAGTGTGGGCAGACGTCTGCAGACGTGCATCATTATGCAAGATCACGACGCCCTCGGATATCGGTCCTCTGCGTTTAATCTGTAGTTTAGTCTTCAGCTCTTCAAGAAGCGTCTCACTGTAACGAGCACTGTTGATTGTTGAACCTTTTTCCTGATAATGTTCCAATACTGGACCCCTGAGGATCCCAGAAAACTGTAAGCGTTGATGAATTTCCCAGCTGATGGTCGACTTTTGAACTTTTTCTCAGTCGATTGATGATGCTTCCGTTCCATACTCTGCTGTTTACTCTCAGGCTCGTAGCGATGAATCCGTGTCTCATCACCAGTAATGATTCTCTTTTAAGAAACTTCCACCTTCCTTAGAGTATCACTCCAAATTTTGTTTGCAGATATCCAAACAATTCTGTTTATAAATTATTTTGGCACCAAGTACACAAGTAAATAAATCACTGCAGGCTGCTCTTCTTTCGTGCAAATCGCTAGTGGAGCCTCCATTCTTGTTCGCACCGCAGATACAAGTGACAGCAGTGACTGTGGAGACAGAAAGCACTGTTAAGAAGCCAACAGAAGTTTTAATATAACCGAAGTGCAGATCATTTGTGACTCACCCTTGTATAAAATGAACCAAACTTTACTTCATCATGGCAGAATTATGGCATCTTTAAAAAAAAAAAAACATTTCTCCATGTTGTGTTCTTGTAACAGGAAGGTGGAAGCTACAACCTAAGGAAAAATGGTTGTAAGATCATTTGGATAGCATAAAGATTCTTGATTCTTAATAACACCTTTTTGAAATTTTTGCAAAATAGAACATGGCTTAAGAAACTTTTATCGTCCTGACTTTCCCAGTTTAAAAAAAAAAAAAAAATTATGCATAGATGAAGTATCCCTGTTATTTGTTTAAAGCAAATGAAGTTCTTGTGCAAGTACTTGAAAAAAAGGTTTATGAGGCATATCCTTGTAATGCAAATACAGTATGAGACACCAAAGCCATGTCCTGACTGAACTACCACATTTATAGTGAGAGGGAAAGTACACGAATAAGATTTTTTTTGCTGAAACATTCATTTTACTGACTAGTTTGCACATGCTTTCTAGCTGGAATATTTCAGGCTAGTGGTTTAGGATCCCAATAAACCGTTTGTAGGAGGTGGTTGCAGTGAGTCAGTTCCTGGGTTAAAAACAATACAACAACAGTGTAAAGAGCGAAAGAAGTAGCACTCACCATCTGTACGCCTTTGTCCTGTGTACGGGGTCGCGGGGGGCCTGCAGCCTGTCCCAGGGCACGAGGCAGGGTACATGCTGGACAGGGTGCCAATCCATCGCAGGGTACACATTCTGTACACTTACTCACGCACTACAGACAATTTAGGAACACCAATTAACACCTAACCTGCATGTCTTTGGACTGTCGGAGGAAACCCACCAAGCACCTGGAGAACATGCACACCACTCCATGCACTCAGACCCGAGGCAAAACTCGAACCCGGACCCTGGAGGTGCGAGGCCACAGTGTTAACCACTACGCCACCGTGCCACCTGCACTGAGCTCTTGAGAATAAAATGTATCCAAGGTCGAGGTGCTGTTGTGACCAGGAAGGAATTGATTCAAAATACCAGAGAATTACTTTAAGCATCGGGATATGTAATGGATCACTATAGTATGTGTGTGTATTTAAATACAATGAAGCATTTATTTAAAATCCTAAATACAAAGTATATGTTCTTATATGTCCTGTATATTGAAGAAGTTATCCAGCTTTTTAATCTAACGAGAGAGGGAAAAACGAAGTAAAAAAAAAAAAAAAAAGCAGCGGCATGTTTTGAAGTTAACGATGACAGCCATAGGAATTGCAGGAGAAATTCACCACATGCCTCATTTCTGTCAGAATAAATTTCCCTCTCCGTGCGAAAGTGGGGTGGAAAAAGTGGAGGTACGTCTTTTATACATTAGCCCTGATGTTTCTTAGATCTTTAAGACTCCAGCAGGGAAACAGGCACACTCAGACGAGCTGAACCTCACACAGCACTAGAACCCGGTGCAAGAAGAATGACATTTAAGTGAAAACATCACACTGCCTTCTTGTTCTTTCATCTCCCTCATTTGTTGATAGACAGGTGGAGACGTTGCCGGCTTTTACACAATTTCCCTATTATTAAAGAGTAAGTCACTAAGCCCGAGTCCCCGCGTTTGCTTTGTTCCTATTTTAAAACCGTGCACTTTTGAAATGCGCGATGTCAGAGTTTGAAAGGGAATAACACATTTGAAATGCTGAAGGGGGGGGGAAAAATGCCAGCAGTGTCAATAATTTATTGACGCGCTAAGAAAATGGCAAGCTTAATTTTGAGTGCTAGTAATGGAGTAATGGATGCAGTCACAGAGTTGTATATCCAAATTGGTTGTATATTGTATTTATTCGTTATCTAATGGTTTGCAGTTTCCTTGCACATCTTATTATATAATGCTTATATTTTCTGTTATATAGTGACTAGCGTAAGAACCCGACATTGACGGAAAAAGAGTTTGTAGTAATAGTTAAAATTAAGCTGATCAGCTTTAATGCAATCAGTGATATTATTATTTCAGCTTGAAGAACTCTCGGATCGCTCTGTATAACTAATACAAAAATACAAAGAAATTGCATTTTGTAGGGTTACGCCAATCGGACGCCTCGTTTACATCAAATACACTCCCTGTTCGGTAATCGTAGAATGAATCACAGATAAGAAATCGAAAAAGTAGATCGTATAAAAATTTGGTTGCGACTTTAAATGACTCGTGTCATTGATGGCGTGTTCTTAACATTTACTTATATCACTTCAGGGCTGTTATTTCAGCAATAAAAAAAATGACCTAATCCCAGTAAAAATGGTCGGTTTAGCTTTTCTAATTAATAATTAATACAGTAATATTGATGCAGGTGTTAATTTACATTGAACAAGTAGATTAAATAATAATAATAATAATAATAATAATTATTATTATTATTTTTTATTATTGACCTCCAGTTGTCTGCAACATACTGTAACATTCTTATGGTTTTATAAAGGGATCATCAGTTATTAGTATGTATACTGCATACTATATGTATATATACTGTGCACAGTATACAGTGTTCATACTGTATGAAGTACAGTATGCAGTTTATATACTGTACATACTGTATACAGTATTCGCTAGTTCTATGTATTGGATCATTATCATGGTGTCTTTTTGTTTCTAAAATCTAACCTGTTAATAAAAAGAGGGTACGTATTGACAGTTTAGTCAAAAGCAATCAGATACACAAAAGCGTACCAATTTTTTTTATTTTTTTTTTTATGAACGCAGAGTTAATCCCATGCTGACAACCTAGTTTCAGAGTCCTACATCATCTTGAAAAGGTCAGCCGATGAGTCACGCAGAAAGCCCACGTCTAAAAAAACAGCAGCATTCTTCACTATAGATGCACAAACAATTGAGATGTCGCCTACAGTATACAGTTAAACTATTCTAAGTCACAGTTCAGTGCGGTTGGGGGAAAATACACAAACCCACCTAACCTGGGGAAAGTCTTAGTGTATGAAAGTGTGACAGTATGGGTTAAAAAATTTACTCTGATTATAATCTGAGGACCACCAATCTGCTCCATAAAACTTTTTTTTCATTTACACTAATTTTCATATTATTAAAAGTAAAAATGCCTTGCAAAAGTATTCATACCCTTTGAACTTTTCCACTTTTTTGATTTTCAAACTTTTTTTTTTTTTTTACTAATAAAAAAATCTAAAAAGTGTGTGCATTTGTATTCAACCCCTATTCCCCTAACAAAAATCCAGTGGAACCAATTGCTTTTATAAGTCACCTAATTAGAAAATAGAGTCCACCTGTGTGTAAATCTTAGTATACAATAAATACAGCTGTTCTGTGAAGTGCTCAGAGGTTTGTTAGAGAACATTAGTGAACAATCAGCATCATGAAGCCCAAGGAACTCACCAGACAGGTCAGCAGAATTAGGTTACAAAAAGATATCCCAAGCTTTGAACATCTGTTCACTCCGTCATCCGAAAATGGAAAGAGTACCGCAATCTTTCCATTTTTATTTGTAAAACATACCAAGATCAAGACCTACCAAGACATGGTGTTCCACCTAAACTGACAAACTGGGCGAAGAGAGCTTTAATCAAAGAAGCAGCCAAGAGGCACATGGTAACTCTGGAGAATTTGCAGCAATCTACAGCACAGGTGAGAGAATTTGTCCACAGGACTACTATTAGTCGTGCACTTCACAAACCTGGCCTTTATGGAAGAGTGGCGAGAAAAAGGCCATTGTTGAAAGAAAGCCATAAGAAGTCCCAAAGGCAATCTCATAAGAAAACCTGTTAGAGTCTGCAAAAGATTTGGAACTGGGATGGACTTTCACCTTGCAGCAGGGCAATTACACACAGGTGGACTATATTTACTAATTAGGTGACTTCTGAAGGCAGTTGGTTCCACTGGATTTTAGTCAAGAGTGTCAGAGTAAAGGGGGCTAAATACAAATGCATGCCACACTTTCCAGATTTTTATTTGTAAAAAATTTTGAAAACCATTTATCATTTCCTTCCACTTCACAAGTATGTACCTCTTTGTGTTGACCTATTACATAAAATCTCAACAAAACACATTCAAGTTTGTGGTTTCACATGACAAAATGTGGAAAAGTTCAAGGACATTTACATGAAAAAAGAAAGGGTACACATTGTGCTTCTTGGTTCTTCTTAGCACCCTCAGTGGTTCCTATATTTTAAATGCCATGTAATTTTCAGTTCTTTTTATAAATATATGAAGTATGTTATGATTTTAAAAATTTGAAGGTCGTCCTAATATAGTAAGGGTAGACCAAGGTTCAAATGGCATCCTGATCGCCGTCCTCCCTTTTACTATCCACACTACAGTGTTCTCGCGGCTCATCCTTTACATCGGTGGGTCCTGCTTCTACTTGGGGTGCTTACAGTATATAAGCATTAAGTTAAGGGCCTTCCCCAAGGGTCCGACAGTGGTAGCCTGGCAACAGCAAGGCTTGAACCCTTGACCCTCCAAACAGGAACATGAAGCTTGCCTGAACAAGTTTATGTGTGCAAATATTGAAAGTGTTTCCATCAACTTGTATACTTAGAGTCCACTTGCGTACAATTAAGGTGATCCCATGAGCTCAGCATAATTTTATGGATCAAGGACATAACATCATGGCCATATACAGACAAGTCCAGGGCAAAGTTCTGAATAAAAAATATTAATCAGGGTTTGGTTAAATAAAAAATAAAAAAACGAATATGGCAGAACTGTGATTCTATCGGATAAGGAAGTCATTAATCAAGCAGAGAAGCAAACAAGAAGCTAAAGGTGGAAGTAGAAGTAGTAGGTGGGAGTAGAGATTGGAAGAAGATGGACATTCAGTAAAAGAGAAGAAAAAGAGAGAAGAAAGTCATTACTGGCTTGCAGAGGCCAAAATTTAATTTTTAAACTTTGGCAGAATCACAACACTCCTCATCACTCTGAGACCTTACGATGAAGAATTTTGGTGGTGGTTGAGATTTATTCATAAGTAGAAAAAGGAAATTGATCAGGGCTGAAGGCAGGTGAAATGGGACCAAACACAGGCCAGTCCTAGAAGAAACCCTCTTTGCGTCTACAAAAGTCTACAAACAACTTGGATGGATGGGGTGGGAGAGAAGAAGTGGACTGTCCAACTAGACCTCATGCATACAACCAAGCCCCCATGAACACTACCAAACCTAGACTGCAACAGCACAAAAGCATGAACCTAAATGCGTAGATCTGTGTTAAATTCCGAGCCATGAATTGAAAATTTCCATTCGTTGCTGGTCTCCATCCAGTCCGACAGAGCTTAATCAATTATGCCAAGAAGAATTGGCAAACATATTAGGATCAGGTGTGCAAAGATAACAGAAACATATCCTAGGAGCTGTGTATGCAATTAAAGCCCAAGAAAGTTCTACCAAGTAGACTATTGATCCAGAAATGCTCAATACCTACTACGTTACCACACATATATTGTGTGTGTGTGTGTGTGTCAAAATAAAATGAATATATTGCATTTACAAATTTTAGGCATAAACCCAACGATAAAAATCTCAGTTAGGTCCATTTTAATTACCGGCTTGTTACAATAGTGGTGAAAAATTTCAAGAGGGTAAATACTTGCAAGTCATTTAAAGTTATGTTCTGATTGGAAGATAATTGCAACCAACCAACTCTTTGTCAATGTCAGAGTGTCGTTTTCATGCTTTTCAGCATTTCCAAGCTCAAGTCATAGGTCAGCTGGTCTGAATTATAAAAAAAAAAAATTGCCTTAAGTCTAAGGCAAGAAGATATTTATTTTTCAAAGTTCAAAAACATACTATGGTATAAGCAATTTACTAAATATACAAGTTATAATATGTAATTTTTTTGCATTGCACGAAAGGAATTCTCCGAAATGACTTACTATTATAATATTGAGATATATTTAAATGGTATAAATAAATATATAAATAGTAATGCAATCATGTAAAACAAGTCACGAATATATGAGAAATATGTACGTTCCTCCACAGATTATGGGAAATGTATTCTTATATAACATTGTTAGCCATATCCCCCCCCCACCCCCTCTCTCTCGCCTTAATATAGATTTAGTGCACTTTAATGACATACTTCATAATGTGTTTGGTCAATGATCTGTAAATCATCTATTCCAGCCCAATATTCTCTTCCTGTCACGTAACGCAGAGGGCTGCCGCACTGATGAGATTCCTGCACTCCAAGCATAGTAACAGGCTGTAAAAAGAACCATGAGTCATGGTATTTTAGCAGAGGGGAAGGGGTGTGTGTGAATGGAAATGATATGGCAATGTTACTTGTTAGTGAGTCCTGGTGGCTGGCAGAGTTTCATCCTTGTCTTTATGGTTTGGCTAGGCACTCCTGTGTGGGTGTGATGTGAATTCAGTTTTACTGTTGCCTCGTATGTTTTAGGTTATGGGGATCTGGCTGTAATAGACTCTGATCTTGTTCCGATCGGGTAATGCATGATAATAGAAAGAGCACCTCCTACTGGTCAGAGATCAAACCCGGGAATTAGGCAAAAACTACGGCTCTCCACCCTCTTGATATATATTGACACAAAGTTTCCAGTGAAACAGGTGGTTTCAAATTTTGATTGCGTAGATAATGAACGACTGTTGTGGAAACTTTATGGGCTATTCTCAAGTTACGCTACATCCACTATTCTTCACAAAATATACCACAGTATTGAGTGCATCACATCAGGAGTCAGTCAATTTATTCTTTCTTCTAACCATGATGTTCTCCTAATATAATAAGTATTTGCATACAAAGATAATAAGTATTTGCATTTTTTTGGCTGCTCCCATTGTGGGGTCGCCATAGCAGACCATCCGATCCACACACAACTTGGCACAGGTTTTAAACCAGATGCCCTTTGGATTCATCCAGTGGCTGTGGTTTGGGCATTAGCTGGGAACTGAACCCAGGCCTTCCACATGGCAGGCGGGAAACCTACCACTGAACCACTAATGCCCATAAAAACATAACTCCATGTGTGGGGTTTACATCGTTACCGACTACAGCTACAGTCTGGTTAAAACCAATCACTCTCACTCAATTATCCTCTATACCGATTTATCCTGTATACAGAGTAGCAGGAGGCTATCCCAGGAGACTTTGGGCACAAAGCTTGGTACACGAGAGGGGATGGGTTGCCAATCCATCGCAGGTCACACACATACAACACTCATATGTTCATTTACACACTGCAGGCAATTTGGGAACGCCAGTTACTTAACCTGCATGTCTGCATGACTGTGTGAGGAAACCGGAGTACCTGGAGGAAACCCACCAAGCACGGGGAGAACATGCAAAGTCCATTCACTCAGACCCGGGGCGGGAATCGAACCTGGACTCTAGAGGTGCAAGGAAACAGTGCTAACCACAAAGCCACCACACGGCCTTTGTTGAAACCAATTATACTATATACTGTATAGACTTAGTTATTTTCCAACTTGATTATTACAAGACACAGCACTTACTGTACCTTTGGTCAAAGATGTATTCCTCATGTAACCACCCTTGACTAGCTTTGACCAGTTCATCTTTCTTTAAGTCTTTAATGAAGCTGTTATAAGCAGAATAATGTCCCTGTTTAGTGCTGGCCCAGTGGCTGAACCCGAAGTTTATCTCCGCTTAAAGCTTTTCCCTTTCCTTGTTGAGATAATGATGCTCTCTACTGATGTGACCTGAAGGTTAATCAGATTAGGACTGCACCCGGAGGCCAGAAGTCCTTCCAGAAATAAAGACCATTACTTGATTGCTGAGAGCCAGAAAACCTGTCAGATTACACTAATTAATTAACTACAAGTGATTGGTGAGCAGACACATTAGCAATGGTAATGAAAGCCCCCCCACTTCCAAAAAGGTATTTATGTTACATCTTCATCTTATATGGGTATGGCAAGACTCTTCTTTTCCTTTATTAGCGAAACCGGTGGTGTTATATTGAGTGTCTGTAAGTATGGCAGATTTCTGACACTTGAAGCCCTCCATGTGCCTGACTGAATGGAGATCTGTCAGGCTGGAATGAAGCCGTTTCTGTACAGTCTATCAGTCTTATGGGACCAGCTCACTCAAGCCCTTCTCATCTCGATATCCTTTGCTAGCAGTTGCCGTGGAAACCTAGAGGTAACAATTCAGAAGCTTGGAAAGTGGAGAACAATATTGACTCCAGTGTCTCTGAATGCGCCACACAAGGACATCGGTTCCCTCGCATCTTTGTACAGGCACCTCAGCAACCAACATCACAGCACAGACTTGTGGTCTTCTTAAATACCAAAAAATGAGCTCAGAGTGAGATTTTTCTTGCCCCCCCCACTCCCTCCCCCCAAATTCTTTTATATTGAAATGTACATTCCAGCAATTCTTTGTTAATTATTGTACAAGGACACTCCTTTTTAATATAAAACTAGGCTTTCTTTTAGTTTCACGGTTCAAAATTTGAAGGTGTTCCCTGACTTAGCGAAATGACAGGTCATACGATACCAAGCTTCATGCTCCCATACACATTAACATTTCCTTAGTGAAATCTCTGGGGTGGTACTATCAAGGATAGATAAATTAAATATGAAGTTGAATGCAGTAACTTGCCTTTACGGACCACTATTGTTCGTTCAGTAAATATCTATTGCTCATCAGCTGCCTGGAGGATGACCACATAGATGTTTCTTTTTTACTTAAGAAAGAACATAACATCTGTTTGCGCAAACTGTTTTTTTTTTTTTTATCAAAGTCTAAGGTGATTCAAATACAAAAACAACAATTACATTCTGTTCATAGACTTCAGCACAATCATCCCACAACATCTAATTTGAAAGCTGAGCCTGCTGAGTTTGTACGCCTCCCTCTGCAACTTGGATCATGACCGGGTGACCCCTGGGTGGTAGGATGAGGAACACTACTTTCAGCGCCACCACACTGAACACCGGCACTCCCCAGGGTTGCACGCTTAGTCCAAGGCTGTTTATCCTGCTGACTCATGACTGTGCTATAAAAGTACATTTCAAATCACACCATCGTGTTTGCTGATGACACTACTGTTACATAAGTAACAATGATGAGTCAGCGTACAAGAAGGAGGTGGACTAGCTTGCAGAATGGTGTGGACAATCATAGTACATGGAACAATCCACACTGTTCAGTTTGATCAGGTACACACGTGGACAAAATTGTTGGTACCCTTCGGTCAATGAAAGAAAAACTCACAAACTGTCCACGTGTGTATAACATTATGACATGCCTTTGCCATCTAAACAGTAATAACCAGTGTGTCCTGACATCTTTCTATTGGAACCAGCATTAACCTTTTCTTCAATTTCAGCTACGTATATAGCGATCTTCTATTGGATTGAACTACACTGGCCAGCCTTTGCTCCATCAGTGAGCCTTGGCCATCAATGACTCTGGCTCCAGTTCACCAGTTTTTCTTCCTTGGATCATGTTTGGCCACTGCAGACCAGGAACATCCCACAAGACCTGCAATTTAGAACGTGATCTGACTCAGTGGTCTAGTCATCACAATCTGGTCCATCTCACAGTACCTACATTTTCAATATCTTGCTACAATGACGCTTGGAATCAGGTGGGATCTATTAGACAGCAAGTGAACCTTTTTCCCTGAAGGTGATGTGTTGGAAACAGAAAATAAAAATGGGCAAGTGTAAGGATTTGAGTAACTTTAGTGACTTTGAAATTTTGAGTTATCTTTTTTTTTTTTTTTTTTTCGAAATATGAAGATTTTTTCAGTCTGCTATAATCATATACATTTGATGTGGATTTGATGAATGTAATTAGATTAGGTAGGCAAATATTTGAGTATTCCTTTAACTCTCTCTAATCTTCTAAAAGTATGCGGGAAAGAAGCATCACCTATAGCTCTCCATATCTTCTGCCATTCTCTCTGTAGCTTATCTGGATCTGAAAATGGAGATCTTATAATCCTCGCATCATTTAAGTGCATCTGCAGATGTATTCGGTGCGTATGAGATTAGATACCTGATTTCAATTGTTTTATTCATGATGCTATGCAAATAATGTCCAGATGAATTGAACCACACACACAAAAAAAACGTTTTTTACTTAAAAATCCAAAATAAGAATACATTAATATTTACGTAATGTTTCCATAACGATGGATTAATATGTAGATAAATCCATAGCACATCAGCAGATAATGAAGTGCATATATTAACAGTCAATGAGTCACGTAGACTGCCTTCCTACTTTCATAAGAACATCTGTACACCCACTCATTTGTGCATTTATTCGAACATCCAATCATGTGGCGGCGATGCAATGCATAAAATCATGAATATGCAGGTCAAGAGCTTTAGGTAATGTGCATATGAGACATCTGGATACGGAATAAAATGTGATCTTTTCTCCTGGGATTTTCATGCATAACAGTGTTTGAAGTTAGGACAGAATGGTGCAAAAAAAAAAAAAAAAAAAAAACAGTGTATATAGTTCTGCAAGCGCAAACTCCTTGTTCATGAGAGACACCAGAGGAGAAGATTGGCCAGACTTGTGTCAAATGACAGGAAGCCATCATTAACTCAAACAGCCACTCTTTACAAACATGGTGAGTAGAAAAGCATCCCAGAATACCCAATATCAAATAACAATTGGGTTTCACTTCTGTCAGCCAGTAAAAAGGTAAAAAGGATGCTGACTCTGCAGTGTTCACAGGCTCATAAAGATCAGACTCAGGAAAACCAGATGGTTGATGATTGGAAAATGACCAGGTAACATTCTTAATATTAAACCATTATTAATTGACAATTACAGTATACAGTAAAATTACTCGGAAGCTGTTAAAAGATTTTTTTAAAATGAAAAGGATTATTGTATGTAGCCTTTTTTCATTATGAAACCGTTCATTAAGTATTAAAATATGCTTATTTATGTTTCTTGAATTTGTAAACAAGTGGTACATGACTTATTGAGTGCATTTAACATGTATAAATATGATACTGTACATTTGCTGACTTGGCCATATCTTTCAAGTGGGTTTCAAATAAACAATTAACAGTTTGAGAACATAATGAGATAACTCATTATTTTAAAAGTTTTCAATATACTTAATGCTTCTTATCTCCCGATCCATGCTTAATCTTTTTTTTTTTATATAAATATGTATATACCTTTATATTTTTATCAGATAAAAAAAAACATTTGCTAAATACAATTTCATGTCCTTTTATGTAGTGTCCGTAACTTTTTAAAATTCAAATCTTTCAATGATCTTAATTTATTCATATTTATTAATATCTTAATAGATTTTTTGATTGTAAACTTTTTACCAAAAATACTTTATATAATACTATATACAAAAATACTTTAATTTGATTGTGTAAAGCTGCTTTGCGACAATGAAGGTTGTTAAAAGCGCTATACCAATAAAATTGAATTGAATTTTTAAGAATTTTTACAGGTCATATGCTTCTTAAGGCGTACACAAATTTTAGTACCAATACTCATAATTAAATATGAATCATTTTTATTTTAAATGATTATTGTTTGAAGCGAGACAGTGTAACACTGAAAATGGCCATTTTCGAAACATTTAAAATCATCTTTCCAAAACGGTTGAAGTTAGCAACTTGAAATTTTTAGGGAAGTAGGATTGGTTACTTCCATGTTGCATAAACTTGGAAAGAAGTGGCTTCTTTGGCACATGCATTTACTGTTTTATACAGTATGTATAACATATAAAAATAAACAAATAAAATTAGCACCAGTATGTTTTTAGCCATACGAGTCACAATGGTGATAAAAAGCAAAATTAGCAAAATAGCATATTTTGTCAAAATAGTTTGGCTTATACATTGCCAGGCAAAAAAAACTAAATTCATCACCTTGATTTAACTAAGTGAATAGTTAAGAGCCTTCCAGTGGATGATTACTCGGGTTATTAATATGTTTCAGCTGCAACAAATTATTTAACCCTAACTGTTACAGGGAGTCACTTCTTATCGCTTAAACGGCCATGTCAGAAGACATATCCTGTAGTCGTCGCAATGATGCTATCTGTTGCAGAAGGGTCAAATTATTGTTCTGCATCAAGAAAAGAAAACAATAACAAGAAAATTGCTGAAACTACTAATATTGGGTTAAGAACTGTAAGACGCATTATTCAAACCTGAAAAGAATAGTGCAACATTATGTGTACAAAAAATGAGGTCAGCTGAGGACATGAATGTACTGAATGACCAGGTTTTCCCATCACTGCATTTAAATTTTTAATTTAAAAAAATTTTTTTTTATCCCAGACAGCATGGGCATATTCCAAGATGATGCTCAAATTGTGAAAAAGTGGTTCAGAGAGCAAGAGACATGATTTTCACACATAGATTGGCCTCCACAGAGTCCAGACCTTGGCCCCAGTGAGAATCTTTGGGATGTGCTGGAGAAGGCTTTAATCAAAGCACGGCCATAATTAAAGCAAAAGGTGGTCCATGGAAATGTTGGATTGTGTGACTGTTTTTTTTTTGTTTGTTTGTTTGTTTGTTTGTTTGTTTTTTGGTCCAAGCAGCGTGAATGTGAATTGTGTAAGAATTTCTTAAAATGTGGAAGTTAAAATAAACTTATACAGCAATTTTCAAATTAGACATTTGTTATAGACGTCATTATGTTACAGTATAGTAATTTGGAAAAAGCCCAAATCAGAAAACGTTGTTTATCATGTTTTGCTGTCAAATTGTTGAAATTTACATTAGAGGACATGCTGTATAGTATGTGTTAATAAGTTTAATTTATGGTTTGTATATGTTCAAGACATAATCCACAATTATAGACATTTTTATGGATTTATTTGAAATGCATGTATATTCTTTGATCTTTTTTTTTGTGTGTGTCCATGGAAGGAATATTTATTTGAAACACTTTGAACACTTTACAGATTTGTATCATAGCCTTTATATCATTTATTTCCATTCGTTCACTGAGAACTACAACCGTTCTGCTTCACTGAGTTCATCTTTTGTGATTTGTGCTTCCTGACTGCTACTCCATGCAGAGACTGCTAGATTTAAATGGCAGCCTGATAAGACATGATCTTGGGAGCCTTTTTTTTTTCCTATGTGAGAGGGGGAAAAAAAGAGCAAATGACAAGGCTTATCGCTTTATGAAATTGAAAGCTTTATCTCAGCTTAGACTTGCTTTTCTTTAAAAAAAAAAAAAAAACGCAGGGACAAAACAGACTTTTCTGATCCACATTCTATCTCTATTAACCTGCCCGTATTTGTTCCTTGTCTCCTCCTGCACCTTTGGAATCTTAGACACTGTGTGAGGAGCCTGCGAGTGATCTGGGGTGACAGTGTGGAACAGCGTGAGCAATGGCACACGCACACGCACACACGCACACACACACACACACACAAACACACAGACATATTCTGTTGTTATATGACCTGGCATTGAGGAATGCTTGGACCTGAGGCTGCATAATTCAATTACGACATGAACATATGCAGCAGATGATAATTTTACCTAATAGTCAACCACATGGATAAACATATTGCTACAGACATACCCATGTACACACACATACAATGTAATGAAGAAGGGTTTTGGGTGGAACAGTTCTCGTCGCTGTTTAGTGATAAAGAGTTGAAATTTAATCAGCACAAACAAAACACTCAGTATTTTTTAATCACAATTGTATTGTTAGAGGATCTTCATCGTACAATGTAATCTGACATGGAAAACACAGACTATCACACAATCAGTTAAAGACCAGCAATAATCTAAAAAGATCACTGAACTTTTGAAATCTGAAAAAGACATTATATTGTACTTTTTATTTTGCATTTATAGCTTTTTTTTATTTGATTCTATTTAATCCCAATTGTTTAAATTATGCCATAATAATATACAGTTTTATTAAGAATAAACTTTCTCTTACTGCATACAAAAAATGCATTATACATTAACGTATTTAAATTAATGGCAGAATTTCCACTTAAGTAAAATATGTAAGTTGAATTAAAATAAATAAAAATAAATATATGGTAAAAAAAAAAAAAAACAATTGGCAGGGTATGTTTAGGTCAACATAATTAAATAGAAATCGGTACATTACAACCTTAATAAATTTTTTTTTAGCAAAATAGACATAATATCAATATCTAGAGGCTACAGTACAATACATGAGGCCAGAATCTTTTTTTTGTGTGTGTGTGTGTGTGTGTGTGTGCACATTACAACATACAATTTATTACTGAATAACATAACACATTTTAAATTTACTGTATATAAATGCAGTTATATAAAGTTAGTTAATCGCTCAGGTTTTAGCATTGATTTTCTTACTACTGCATATTTTTTCTTACTTCTTAATGTTAATAAGTCCTTATTTATCAGAGTAACATCTAGCCACAAAGTCTTCTATACTGACTGTTACAAAGCTCTGACCCCGGAGACTGAATCTTTCTTAAACAGTAAATCTATTCAACATCTATTCATTATCAGCCATAGGGAACAGTGTCACAAGATCAAATAAGAAATCGTATGAAGCTCTCCGAACTGTCCAAATAATTCTGAACACACTTGAAATTTTAAAGGGAGTATAAAATAAAAGATTATCTGTCACGGTTCAGTCTGTGTGTATGTTGAGTTTGCATGTTCTCCCAAATCTGCTTAAATTGCTCAAATCCAATCCTTTGCACTAAACTACTAAATAATAACATAAATAATGCAAACAGATACTACACTGCATACAGTACAGTACGGTGATGTTATTACAGAAGTCTGTGGCAAGTTCAAAGCTTCTGTCATCCAAAACATCCCGTAGGCTTCCACTTTGTGATTGGAGCATGTGATGTCACAGAATCAAGAATTTCAAATCAAGACGGTTGTGCAAGCTCTAGCCAAAAGATCGTGATTAGAATTAGATGTACAGTATTTGCTGTATTTACATGAGTATGGAGAAAAACAGAACCTTCTATTAAAAAAAGGAAAGAAAAACACAGAAAGCTAGAACAAAAGTCACAATTACTGGATAATTAACGGGTTAATTAAAGAGTGCCTCCTAAATGTCATTGCGTGCTATAATTTTCTCAGCCAATGTATGAGGAGCGTTCAAGTCAAACCAGGACTTTTGATTGCGCAGAATAACCGAATGCAGTTAACTTTCTTTACTTCTCTCTATATATATATAATCCCCTTCATACACTAACATAGTTTTCTCAGTACCCCGGTGCCATAATCATGTCTGAAACGCTAGCCTCCCAGGAACTCCACTAATGACCTAAACATGCAGAAATGTCTTGGAGCGAGGTCAGGACTGTATGGGGATGTGATAGTAACCCCTGTAACAGCCAAGTTCCTGAAATGTGCTAGCGGTGTTGGTGAATAATTGTGTGTACAGTTCGCACAGACAGATGCGTCTATTATACAAATTGACGACAAGTTATTGGTCATCAGTTTACAAGTTACTCTTTTGCCTTTTTGTCTTGTGTCCTACTTCAATAACGAGTCAAAATACTAAATTGGTTTATTTTATGGCTTTCATTTGGAATGCCCTGTTTCAAATAATAAACATTAAATGACCTGCTTTCACAAATTTGTCTATCCAATTAAATCACTGACCTCAGTAGAGGTTCACATTTTGTGCTCTCGTACTGTAGGATGCAAACAATTTTCCAAACCAAACAGGTACAATTTCATGAATCACATGACGTGTCGCTCCTGCCAATGATTTACAAATACAAATAAAATAATTAATTTATTCATTCATAAATAAATAAAAGAATCCCAATGTATTTAGTTTACACAATAGTCTTTGCACATTTTCCTGAAGGGGTACCAGTAATTATTGGTCTTACAGTAGCAAGCATGCACGCATGCACACACACACACACACACACACACACACACACACACACACACACACACACACACACACACACACACACACACACACACATATACACACTTTCACGTGCAGAGCTTTTTCGCTCTTGGTGTTTGGCCATTATAAATCCCTGTTTCGGGCCGTTTGCCCTCCGGTGTTCCCGCGCATTAGATGGTACTCCATCACCGGCTCTCAAAAGCAATAACACTGTTATTGGAGCTTTGTCTGCCTCCATCCCTCTCACACACTCATCTGTCTCTTTTTTCCTTTTCACTCTCCTGTGTTTGCTCTTGCTGTTGGACTTTGTGTCAGGCTAGTTACTTCCACTCAGCCTGTTGACAGGTCAGTGACATTGGGAGTGTGTGTCTATGTGCATGCGTGTGAAGCGAGTCGAAAATGCCCTGATACATTTTTCGTATTTGTTCTACAGTATCACCGCACATTCGCTCTTTCTCCTCTGAGCCAAGGCTCTATAGCAGGCCACGTCAACCCCAATTTACACGCATGTACACGTTTACAGGAGGCAGCTTAGAAAATATCACAGCATCTTGTATAACTTTAACGGAATGCGTCCGTAAGAAAACGGTTTCTTCTTGCCCAGAACTGCTCACGAAGCTTCTGCTTCTGCTTTGGGGACTCATCGCCTCGTCCGAGGTTTACTCACACTTTTGTGCGCTTTTTTTTTTTTTTTTGCTGCGGCCTTGCCCTCCTGCACAAGCAAATATTCAATCGATCACAGGAGATTAAGCAACCTACACCTGAACACACACACACACAGTACGCAAATATATTAACAGCACTCCCCTGACTTCCACCTTCTTAATGAATAACGTTCATAAAACCATTGAGCTTATGAGTATCACATTGTATACCTGGTATATCAGCAATAATGCAAGTTTCAATTTAGCCCATTAAACACTTTTTCTTTTTTTTCTTTTTTTTTTGCATTGAACTTTTTCTCTTTTTTTTCAGCTTTTTGCCATCCAAACAGTAACAAGACTCAATAAGGAAGTTAAGCAAAATTCCCCAGCGGTGCATGTAGATCCAGGAATAGCACAGGGGTTAAGCGTACCATCTGGGAGTAATTAATACTTAATTATTGTGAGAGGTGCTGAACACTCATTAGAGGTGGGGGACGAGCCGGTGCTTCTTTAGCACCCTGCATCCTGCATCCTCTGTTCTGTAAGATTAAAAACAGTAGAAAGATTTTATCTGATTCTTCAGCATTAAAGATGCCTTGAGAAGACGTATTATTATTATTATTATTATTATTATTATATTATAAGTTTGTTGGAATGGTGTGATTAATATATTTTTGGTATGCCATAACAAATTTTAAATTGTAAAAAAAAAAAATGCATGATCTGTAGCACAATTACAGTATAAACGTAAGATGGCTGCCACAGATATCCCGCAGTCGTTTGGAGCTTCGCTTGTACAAGCCCATGCTTTCACACCAAGGACTTGGAATATGGCACAGAGTAAACATGATCACAATGTCTGGTATGTTTGCATAGAGTGAATATTCTGTACTGTGCCCAGACACAAATCAGCATGCCCTGCTCAATCCGCTGGAAAAGATGATCTCAAGCACAGGGCTGTGTTTTTGGCTACATTTTGAATCAGTTACGAAAGCTAACCGTACCAAAAACGTGGAATGCACTGATCGCATCCTCTGAAGTGTACTGCCATAGCTAAAAAAAGTAAAAAGGCTTGAAAGATGGTTGTTCTTGACATTCTCTCTGATATTCTAATAATATTAGGCATAGCACCAGGGGCGGATCTAGAAAATGATTCATGGGGTGGCAAGGGGGTGGCATTAAAACTATGCGGGGTGGCAACACTGAAGCAAGCATCCTTGCATGGTTTTTGTGGATTCAAGGAACGCTATTCTTATTCGGTGTATACACTAGGGTGCACATTTTTACATTGTCCTATAAAAACGAAATAAAGGCTGATGTGTGATTGACTAGAACCTGATATCTAGATTGGAACGTCAGATAAATTAAAAACCTCTTTTATACTGGGGTGGCAAATGGGGTGGCAAATGGGGTGGCAAATGGGGTGGCAAGGCTTTTTCTTAGGGTGGCAATTGCGAAATTAGGATTATTCACCATCAGGACAGCTTTACAGGACCGACATTTACTATCATCGTGCTCCTGGACTGATTCATTGAATTTGGTGTGGCCGACTCATTTCTCCCGGAAGTAGAACCGCTGTCCGTTTATATTTTTGCGAAAATTCATAACTTGAATGTTCATAAGTCTAGGACTACCTGTACTCTTTTTCTTTGTGTTTATTGGCAGAATACAAACCATTTGCTGTATAATACGGTGTAAATAAGTAAGTGCACTCGGGTTCTGTAGAGTGAGTGGGGAAGTGTGAAGGAGGGAGATGGCATACTTAGGCATGGTACTGTATGAAGCAATCATGCCTAGTACAAAAGCATTGTAATACTAATAATACATTCAAAGACTTCAAGCACAATGTGATGATGAGACTCTTAGCCACAGTAAAACACTTGAATGGTGCAAATGTTTTAAAGAACTTCACATACCCTTAAATAACGATCCCGGCCATGGTTGCTCAGAACTGATCCTTGAAAATGAACAGATAACAACGTGTGGAAGAGAAGCATCTGTTAGTGGGAACTGAATACACAATCATGAACACCACTTGCATTTTACAGGAATTCGGCCCGGAGTTCCTGGGAGACCAGCCGCATTCGACGTGAAGGAGGGAGGGAGTTCAATCATGACCCCATCATACCGAGAAAACGCTCTACCTTGAAGATATCCAATGAAATGCGTTAGTGTAGCAGGGTATTATATAGAGAAATAAAGTTACCTTAACTGAGTAACATAAATTAGATTTCAATTATAACATCTTCTCAAAAAACTTAAGGGAACACTTTTGTCCTGGTTTGACTTGAACCATACATACACATACAAGGTGTTCAAGTCAATCCAGGACTAAGTGTTCTCTTGTCATTTTGAGTGGTATATTATAATTTAATTTAATTTTATATGTCTTATAATAAAAACTGATATTCTGTTCATATAGAAATGGGGATGTTAGCCCAATTTCGGACGAAAAAGCTCCCTGTGCCAAATGTGATAGTCCTGGTTTCTAATGGTGCCATTATTTCTGACCACAAAAATAGCAATTGGTTAGCAACAGGGAAAGCATGGCTCATGTCCATCCGAATTAGTAACATACTACTGTACATGATTACACAAGCTATGAGCTATTTGTAAAACAGAGTCACTTTGGTGAATCATATACTGTAGAATGCAAGTTGTTCCATTGTTTACTGATCTGTTCAAGGCTTTTAAAAAATATATTTTTTTATATTCATATTCCACATTTGCATTTGTTTAGAAAGACTGGAAGAATGAACGAGACTAATAGACGCTGTTGACTAAGCTCCCTTTGTGACCAATTTAAAATGTGCAAAGCAGCTGATTTGTTGATGAGCTGATGACTTATAATGGCAGCAACTGTATGAAGGAGAACGTACTGAGCCATCACGCCACACTGCGTTAGTCAGACACTAATGAAAGCCCTGTGGCAGTGGGTATTCACTTATCATGACATAACATGCACAAAAAAAACAAAAAACTAATGAAAACACCGAAATGTTTCTTTTTCAGTCTTCTTCTTTTGTTAAAAGGTGTCATTGTTCCGGGGTTCTCCTTCTTGGTCATGTATGAGAGCTGATTCTCTGCAGGTTCGTTATGAGGACTTTGTATCGTTACAGTAGAAATACGAAGACCTTCTTCATAGCTTTTGTCATTTTATTAGTAAGATCGAACATGCAAGTTCAATCTGTGACCTTGGCATTCAGAACTTTTCCTAACTTTTTAAAAATAAATGTTATGGTGTTGGTATGATTCATCACACTGCAAAGGAACGGTGCCAAGGAACCATTCATCAGTCCAGAATATGCTTCACACTTCATGGGTTGCATCCAGAAATCCATCAAGGTCTCTAACAGTACACAGAGTTTCAATACTGTCATTTTCTTCACGCCAATTCTTAGAATAGCAATAGCGTAAATGCTGACATTTTCCTCCCGAGGCAACACTGTCGCTGTACTGTACTTAGAAACTTATAAGCCAACTCTTAGGAAAAGTTACAAATGGCTAGCCTGAGCTCATGAGTTTGTTCAAACAGTCGAGGGCAACACTCACAGAAAACCTGGTTTAGAAGGTTCTATCTCCTAGCTAGTCGTCATGCAGAATAATCAGATACCAAAACACAAATTAATCAGAATATTGAATGCTTAATATCCACAAATTATTTACCCTCAGATCCAAAAGAACAAACGTGAAGCCAGTTTTATCTGTTAGCTGTAAATGTTCTACATATGCTTTATGAGACTAAGAAAAGTTAGGGATATGTAACTTTTGGATTTAACAAAACTTAGTCTCATAAAGAACCATATGCAAAAACAAATCATATACAGCACAGGTTTACTATACACTTGTCACGAGGCGAGACGATGGGGCGATGAGATGGAGCCAGATGCAGAGGAGCAGAGATGATCTCGAGATGCTTGGGCTGGGTGACCTGAAGCTGTGTGCCGTGGAGAGACGAGAAGCGGAGCCGTGGTCGAGGAGCGAAAGTGAAAGTTCGAAGCCGCGTGGTCCGTCCGCGAGGGCGTTGAACCGAAACGTGAAGCGAAGCCGTAGTCGAGGAACAAGAGCGAGAGTTCAAAGCCATTAAATCCGTCAGCGAGAGCGTCGAGCCGAAACGTGAATCAAAGCCGAAGTCGAGGAGTGAATTGCGAAAGTTCAATGCCGTTAAATCCGTCAGTGAGGCGACTAATCCAAAACGTGAGACGAAAATCGTGAAAGCGAGAAAACAAAGAGGACACTTTACGATACGTCGAAGCTGAGACACATGGAAGGTGGGATGAATGCGTCGCATAGAAGAGGGAAGTAGGAGTCGGACAGCACACAGGTTGACTATTCTGGTTATGGTGAAGGGGCCGATGAAGCGAGGCGAGAGTTTACGTGAGAGTGTTCTTAGCGGGATGTCCTTTGTAGCGAGCATGACCCTCTCCCCTACGCGGTACCTGGGCGCCTTGGTACGGTGGGGGTCCGTCTGTCGCTTGTACAACCTGGATGCTTGCCGCAGGTTTCATCTAGCTCATAGCCATGTCCGTTTGCATCGACGAATTAAATGTTGGACCGAGTTGGAAACAGTGGTGGCTGGTAACCTAGACAGCACTGGAATGGAGAGAGCCCCGTAGAAGCGGAAGGCAGGGAGTTGTGCGCATATTTGACCCACGGAAGGAACTTACTCCAGCTGGTAGCATTGTGCGTGGTCATGCACCGGAGAGTGACTTCCATAGCTTGGTTCTTTCGCTCTGTTAGGCTGTTGGATTGGGGATGAAAACCTGACGAAAGGCTGAGAGTGGCTCCAATGAGCTTGCAGAAGAGGCTCCAAAACCAAGAGGTGAACTGTGGGCCTCGGTCCGACACAATGTCTGTGGGAAGGCCATGGAGCCGAAACACGTGGAGGATGAGTAGCTCTGCGGTTTCCTTGGCAGATGGCAGCTTGGGAAGTGGAACGAGATGCACTGACTTGGAGAAACAGTCAACAATGGTCATGATACATGTGTTCCCATCTGACAAAGGCAGGCCAGTTACGAAGTCCAGCGAAATATGAGACTAGGGGCGATGTGGTATGGGTAAGGGTCTGAGGAGACCGGCCGGGGGACGGTTGTCGTGCTTACAGCGGGTGCAGACGTCGCAGGCCGCCACGAAGCTGGAAACATCCCTTCCCAACGTGGGCCACCAGAAGCGCTGCTGAATGATAAAACGCGTTCGGGCTGAGCCTGGGTGACAAGCCAATCTGGAGCCGTGGCCCCATTCGAGAACTTGCGAGCGTAGACAGAGAGGGACAAAGAGGCGATCTGGGGGGGACATTGCTTGAACCGGGCTCCTGGGTCAGTGCCTGCTTAACTTTAGCTTCGATGTCCAGTTCCACGGCTGCTACTAAACAACGAGAGGGCAGGATCGTGTCGCATGGCATGGAGTCATGGGGAACAGAGAAGTGGCGTGAGAGGGCGTCCGGCTTGGTGTTCTTGGAACCTGGCCGGTAGGATAGGACAAAATTTAACCTGGAAAAAAAAAGCGACCAACGGGCCTGTCGGGAATTGAGTCTCTTGGCCCTATGTAAGTACTTCTCTTGACGTCTAAAAAAGCTCTCTCCACCTCCTTGTTCCAGCAGAAGCGCGTCTTGGAGGAAGTCAGCGCCGATAAAGGAGCGGCGATGGAGCTGTACCCTCGAATGAACCGGCGGTAGAAGTTGGCGAAGCCCAGGAATTGTTGGAGGTCTAGCCGCGAGGCTGGGGTTGGCCAGTTGGAAACCGCCTGAACCTTGGCCGGTTCCATCTCTAATCGTGAGGGAGAGATGACGAAGCCTAGAAAGGTGGTCGATGTCGTGTGAAATCCGCATTTCTCTGCCTTGACGTATAAATTGTTCTCTAAAAGTCTCTGTAGCACTTGGCGAACGTGACGTCGATGCTCCTCCAGGTTGCTGGAAAAAATCAAAATATCATCCAGATAGACGAATACGTAGAGGTTCAGGAAGTCACGGAGTACGTCGTTTATCAGGCTCTGGAAGACAGCGGGGGCATTGGTGAGTCCAAACGGCACTACCAGGTATTCGTAATGCCTGGTCGAGGTGTTGAAGGCGGTCTTCCACTCGTCGCCTTCCCTTATACGGACGAGATGGTATGCATTGCGCAAATCTAACTTGGTGAAGATGGTGGCTCCCTGGAGAAGTTCGAAGGCGGTAGACATGAGCGGTAAGGGATAGCGGTTCCTGACGGTTATGGCATTGAGCCCTCTGTAATCTATGCATGGAAGAAGGGACGAATCTTTTTTCTTGACAAAGAAAAATCTCGCTCCAGCAGGTGAGGAGGAGGGACGGATGATACCAGCAGCGAGAGCCCCTATTATACTTATTCATGGCTTCTTGCTCTTGGCGTGTCAGAGAGTAGAGACGACCCTTTGGAGGAGCGGTGCCAGGAAGGAGGTCAATGGGACAATCATAAGGCTGATGAGGAGGAAGCGACGTGGCTCGAGTCTTGTTGAAGACCAGCTTGAGGTCGTGGTACTCGGCGGGAACATTGGAAATGTTAGGTAGATCGTCAGGCTTGGCTGGGGTGGAAGGTAGAGGAAGCGCAGAGAGAAGACAAGACCCGGAACACAACGGGCTCCAGCCCGTGATAGTGTGCTTAGTCCAGTCGATGTGTGGGCCATGAAGTGCTAACCAAGGAAGACCGAGAACTACAGCAGCATGTGATTTCTCAATAACCAACAGGCAGATCTCCTCGGGGTGGTTTCCGGAAATTCGTAGGGTGAGAGGGCATGTTCGCCGCGTGATGGCTGGCAGAGGGCTTCCGTCTAGGGCCTGAACTGCGAGCGGAGGTTCTACTGGAACGCATGGGATCTCCAACGACCTAGCTGTAGCGGCGCTGATCAGGTTGCGGTCCGAACCAGAGTCGATGAGTGCCTGGACCTGGTTAGCTTGGCCGCAGATGATTAACGTAGCAGGGAGTAGGGGACGTGGTTCTGGGAGTTTGCCTGAAGAAGCACCCTCTAGTGCTCCCAGCCTGACTAGAGGGCGCCTCCCTTTTGACGGGCAGTTCTTAAGAAAGTGTCCCGAGTCACCGCAGTAGAAGCAGGCTCTTTCCTGGCGACGCTGACACCTCTCCTCCTCAGAAATTTGAGTCCTGTCTAGCTGCATGGGCTTCTCCTGCTCGTTCTGTCGTGGAGGAAGGGGCCTGTGAGTCGTCCTGGGAGGGGGAGGACCTGCTAGCGGGAGGTGATCTCCTGGAGGTCCGCCTTGAGCGGAGGCGCACGTCGACCTGACCAGCGAGATCCATGAGTCCGTTAAGGTCGGCAGGTAGCTCCTGGGAAACGAGTTCATCTTCGACTGCCTCTGATAAACCTTCAGGGAAGACGTCCGATAGGGCTCTGTCGTTCCATCCACTGGTGACGGCGAGGGTCCGAAATTCAATTGCGTAATCATAAGCTGAGCGTGTTCCTTGGCGAAGTCTCAATAACCTGCTCCCGGCCTCCCTGCCGACATGAGAGCGATCAAAAACCCTCCTCATCTCCCTGGAGAACGCCTCAAAGTTGTTACAGCATGGGTCGTGGGCTTCCCAGAGAGCCGTGCTCCACTCCCGGGCTCTGCCGGTGAGGAGGGTGATGACATAGGCCACTCGCAATCGCTCCGAGGAGAAGGTGGAGGCTTGGAGCTCAAAACTGAGTGAACACTGCGAGAGGAATGATCTGCACGTACCTGGCTCTCCTCCGTAAGTGGGCGGCGCTGGTAAGCGTGGCTCACGTGTTCTCTCTAGGTTTGTGGTGCGTGTTGAGGATAACTGAAGCTGCTGCATCTGAGTGGTGATGTCAGCGAGGGTCTGCCTAGTGGTAAGGAGTTCTTGCTGTTGCTTCCCAAGGAGGGCGCCCTGGCTCTCCAGGGCCAGCCTCATCCTGTCGTACTCTGCTGGATCCATCACGTGTGGCCGGATTATTCTGTCACGAGGCGAGTCGATGGGGCGATGAAATGGAGCCAGATGCAGAGGAGCAGAGATGATCTCGAGATGCTTGGGCTGGGTGACCTGAAGCTGTGTGCCGTGGAGAGACGAGAAGCGGAGCCGTGGTCGAGGAGCGAAAGTGAAAGTTCAAAGCCGCTTGGTCCGTCCGCAAGAGCGTTGAACCGAAACGTGAAGCCAAGCCATAGTCGAGGAACAAGAGCGAGAGTTCAAATCCGTCAGCGAGAGCGTCGAGCCGAAACGTGAATCAAAGCCGAAGTCGAGGAGTGAAAGCGAAAGTTCAATGCCATTAAATCCGTCAGCGAGGCGACTAATCCAAAACGTGAGACCAAAATCGTGAAAGCGGAGTCAGTAACGTGAAAACTATTAAACAAAATGCGAGAATATTGGAGCAAAACACACACAATAATCTGGCAGCGCGATAGCGTGCTGCGCTTCCTTATATACCGGAAGAAATCAGAACCAGATGAGAAACCGGTGTGTTGGCGAGGGGGGTGTGTGACGAGAGATGACAGCCTGGGAAAAAACATGGCCGCGTGATGAGAAGCATGACAGCGTGGGAAAGGAAATGTTGGGAGGCGGAGGCGGTCTTTGATCAGCACGAAAGCGCTGAGAGCGTGACAACACTGGTTTTTGCAATGTAAATATGTTCTGGAACATTAGAAAGTCTTCGACTCAGCCAAAACATTTTAGGATTAAATATTAACTTACCACAAACAGTGTATTTTAATAAGCAATCCAGGGAACTTTTCATAACTGGAGGTCAGCTAACATGTTTGTAAGATTTCTTTGTTTGGATCAACAGAACTTTAAACGCATTTAATGCCACGTCACCTCACACCGGCAGGATTGTGGGTTTGAATCCCATGTCCACTTGGAGTGCATGTTCTCCCTGTGCTTTGTGGATTCCCTCTGGCTACTTCACTTTCCTCCCACAACAAGTCCAAAGACATGTTGTGTAGACAGATTGGCATTTCCAAATTGGCATGTCCATAGTATATGATCAAGTGTTTGTGTGTGTGTATGGGTGTGCTTGTGGCCTACGATAGGTTGGTACCACATCCAGGATGTATCTCTTAAAGAAAGCCTCCAGTTCCCCTGCAACCTACACAGGCTATATTTAAAATGGGTGGATGGATAAATGGATGAGTGAATGGATGGATGGATTATTTATAGTTTAGCAGGTTAAGCTAGGTCACCAAAGCAAACTGTTGCCTGGTCACTCCAAATGACTATATTATTATAGAATTCATACCATTTGTACACAAGGACTTCCATCCATCCATGCATCCATCTAGGAACCTCTATCATCTTATGATAACGTATGATTACGTAACTTATCATCATATCAAAACATATTATCCCAAAGAATTTAGGGCACAAGGCAGGATACAGCCTGGACAGAGTGCTAAAACAGTTAGAGAGCCTTATAAATTCACAAGCACACACACACATACAAAATCATACACTATAGGCAAGTAAGAAATGCCAGTCAGCCTTTAACCAAAATACCTTTAGGAACCCCAAGCACCAAGCAAGGGGAAAACATGCAAACTCCAAACATACAGTTGTGATTCAGATCTCCAACCCTAGGCGTGACATTTTCTATGGATTTGAATGAAGATTTTTCTCCATTGTAGATTTGATTAAAAGATTTCTTAATAGGAAAGATAAGCATCAAACAGCATTTGATCTTACATAATAGCATGACTCTATCTGTGTTTGGTGCTTGTTCAAAATGTACGAGTGGGCTTTCAAGTCAAACCAGAACTTATGATTGCACACGATAACAAAACATAGCAACAAGAGTTTTAAAAAACTCCCTTTATTTCTCTATATAATCTCACACTGATGTACTTACTGTATCCCAGCATTTCACTACTGCTTGGATACCATCAAGGCAGAATAAACTGCCTGATTCATGTCGGAAATGCATCCCAGGAATTCCTCTAACGGCCCAAACATGTGGAAATGGCTTGGAGGGAGGTCAGGGTTGTGGCAATAACTCCAAGCTGAGTTCCTGTATTGTGTTAGTGAATGTTTGTGTGTAGAGTTTCCACAGACAGATGCGTCTCTTCTCCAAGTTGGCGACAAGGTCTTTGATGATTTTCAAGGATCAGGCGTTCCACTTGTTCAATGTTCATGGAACTGACTGTAGTTTGCTTTGAGCCACGTCGGCTGGGATCACGAATCATGGACGTACAACCTTCTTTCAAACTTTTGCAGTTTTTCAAATGTTTTACTGCAGGACTTGATGTCTTCTGTAAATGTCTATCACTTTTACATTTTCATTCTTGAGAAATTTCATCACGTTTCAAAGTTTGACTTGAACGGCCCATTGCCTTGGAAAATATTGTGAGGGAAAATTTGAAATACCATTAAAACCCCCAAACCTTGTTGAGCCGTAAATGTAAATTTGACCTAACCTTAAAGTGTACATACATGTTTCCGAGTTACAGTATAAATGATCTGTGAGCTGGAATGTCAAAACTTTAATGTCCCATATCTCACAACAGCTTTTCACTCTGAAAGAACATTATAATACAACGGTCACGACATAGATATCAGTCACTGTTGCCCGATCAATTTAGCTCTAAACTAAAGCCCAGAGTCACAGCACAATCTCAGTCATCTGTCAGTGGAATCAGCTCGAGTAGACAGCAGGGTACTTGGGTTCAATCCACACTCATTAAAATCCAATACAAAACAATTACTGTATCACGAACTTGATTTAGCGCTAAATGACTTTTTAAATGGATGAAATTACGAAGGTGGCAGACTAAGGAAGACGATAAGTTTATTGCGATACAGCAGTGAGATTTTCCCAGTCAGCCTCTGGAATGGTAGTAGCAGGAAGTGTAGAGCCCTGCAGTGAAATTCGATATACTGTATGAAAAAGTATTTATAATAAGCAAAGCCTATTTATTTGTTTTTTTCTTTATTTCTTTTTGCTTCTCATGTCTGCATTCTGTCTCAAATACCATGCTGTGAAAAAGTATTTGCCCCCTTCTGACGTTTTTTTGTTGTTGTTGCCTTTTTGTCAACACTTAAATAATCCAGATCATCATACAATTTTTAACATGACACAAAGATGACCCACGTAAATACAAAATGCAAAAAAAAATTTAATGGTGATCCAAACCCATGAAAAAGTAATTGCCCCTAATAACTGGTTGTGCCACTATTGGTGGCAACAACTGCAATCAAGTATTTGCGATAGCTGGCGATGAGTCTTTCGCATCGCTGTGGAGGAATTTTGGCCCACTCTTCTATGCAGAATTGTTTTAATTCAGCCACATTGGAGGGTTTTGGAGCATAAATTGCTTGTTTAAGGTCATGCCACAACATCTCAATTGGATTCAAGTCCAGGTCACTGCAACAAAAAAAATTGAGCCATTCAGCAGTGGACTGGCTGGTGTGTTTCGAATCATTGTCCTGCTCCACAACCCAAGTACGCTTGAGTTTGAGGTCACAAACTGATGGCCTGACATCCTCCTTCAGGATTTTCTGAAAGAGCACAGAATTTATGACAAGTCGTCCAGGTTCTGAAGCTGAAAACCCCACACCATCACACTACCACCAACATGTTGGTCTTTATATGAAACGCTATGGTAGTTTTATGCCAGATGTAATGGGACGCACACCTTCCAAAAAGTTACACTTTTGTCTCCTCTGGCCAGAAAAGGCCAAAAGTCTTGAGGATAATCAAGATATTTTTTCGGCAATGTGAGGCGAGCCTTGGTGCTCCTTTTGGTCAGCAGTGTCTTTTGGCTTGGAACTCTTCCATGAATGCCATTTTTGCTCCCAGGCTCTCTTTCTTATTGATGAATCATGAACACTGACTTTAACTGGGGCAAGTGAGGCCTGCAGTCCTTTAGATGTTGTTCTGGATTGTTTTATGAGCTCCTGAATGAGTCATCATTGTGCTCTTGAAGTCATTTTCCCAGGCCGGCCACTCCTAGGGAGGTTCACCACTGTTCCAAGATTTCTCCATTTGTGGATAACGGCTCACACTGTGATTCCCAAACCCTTAGAAATGGCTTGGTAACCCTTTCCAGGCTGATGCAGGTCAATTACTTTGCTTCTCATCTGTTCTTTAATTTCTTTAAACTACAACATTACTTGATGCTTTTTGAGATCTTGAGATCTTTTAGCATGCTTCACTTTGTTGGGCAGGTTCTTGATTCATCAGGATAGGCTTTTTCTTTTAATAAATGAATTCATTATTTGAAAACTGCAAAGATATCTTGGGATATCTTTCTGTAATATTAAAATCAGTTTGAAAATCAAGTGTGACCGGCACGAGTGTGACCCTAAGTCTCCTGGGATCGGCTCCAGGCCCCTTGCGTCCCTGAATACAAGATAAAGCTGTTTAGACAATGAGTGAGTGAGTAATGAAGCGTGACATCAGAATATGTACTTTTTCACAGCACAGTACGCAATTCTTAAATGAATTGATCAGAAATTCAAATTCAACATTGATAACGTCACTGGAGTTGTGGATATTCTTGATATAAATGATCTCCTTTTTTTTGGCCATTTCCTTTAATGAAAAAAACTGCCTGGTTTGATCCCCATATGCAATCTCTTTTTGCAGGATTATGCATGACCTCTTACCGCCCACCGCACCACTTACACATTACAGAAACTCGGTTGGGAGTTATTGTCACGTCCCTCCTACAGTCCTGACCTCGCTCCAAATTATTTCCACATGTTTGAGCCATTAAAGGAGTTCCTGTGGGCCAGCGTTTCAGACATAAAGCACGGCTTTGGTGGACTGAGAAAGCGTTGTACCTTCATGGTATCTAACGGCTAGTGAAATTCTAGTGAGATAAGTGCATTAGTGTAGCAGGAGTTTATATAATGAGACTTTATATAAAGGTAGTTTTTGCTCTTAGAACTGTTTTGTTATTTTATGCAAGGAAAAATCCTGCTTTGACTTGAACACCCCATACAAATACTACTCTAATATGGCAGTCATGTTTGTTAAATCAAAGCAATTTTTACCATCACTATAATAAATTAAATCACATTCTGTTATGTTTATACGCAATTATCAAGATCGCTTTTAATATCACACCTTTCAAATTATTCGCAATATTTCTTGTTGTTGCAGGCTTAATTTCTAAGCCCAATTATCTTGTTGTGTTTTATTACTCCTTGGTTTGTTTTCTGTTTTGTTTTAATAATAATATAATATTTATAGGAACTGGCAGCGCTCGATAACACACCAGGATGTTTGTTGTGTTCTTATTTTAATTAAATGCAGATCGTGTGGGATTTCTATTGCTGCAGACTCAAGAATATCCACAACTCCGGTGACATTACTAATGTTTAATTCTAATTTCAATCAATTGTAAATTAAATTTTTATTACATTTATTTAATAATGCTATATTTGAAACATCCATGCAGACATGGAGTGACAAAATAAATAAATAAATAAATGGCAAACAAGTATAATAAGTATAAGGCTTTGCTTATTATTAATACTTTTTCATACCGTGTATACAGTAGAAGCTGCTCTTGATCCTTGCCAGTTTCAGGAAAAGGTTGGAGAACAAGCAAGGAGAGACAATGAATCATTACTGTACATCTTAAGAAATGACGCATTATGGAAAAACTAGCAATAGAAAGAATAATTGTAGTCTAATTTTTATCTAGATGTCTTTACATTAAAAATCAAATGAATTTTAATGTAAAGACAAGTTTTCTGTTATACAATGAATAGTAAGTAGATGCATGTATTGAAAAGACTGAAATGTCTAAAAGAAGTCAAAGTGTTTCTAACATTAAATTTCATTAACAGCCTTCAGTTCCCTTTCAGCTCCATTATGCTGCTTGTTGTTACGAGGCAACATCCATGGAAAGTGACTCTGTCACGGTCAGACACCCGACCGTCCTCAACAACGGCGTAAAAAGGGTCTTCAAAATTCACTCAAGCGTGACTTTGCCACAGGGGACCAAGTGTCCTAGCACCGAATGAGATCATTAAAATAATCAAATTACAGATGCAGAAGCAGCAGAAAGCAAGGAGAATCACCGAATTTGTTCTAATACCGAAAGATGGACAGAAGCGTCCGGGCTTTAACATAGCCGCGGAGGTGTAAAGTGATAGTGACAATTACAAAGTCACTGTGTTTGTCATAACATATTTCAAGCATCCTAATTTTACAAAATCTCACTCGCTTGGATAATTAAATACGTTGCTTTCCACTTTTTTTTTAAATATAACGAGTTCCTTTAAGGCAGGTAGTTATAGTCAACCATAATTAGTCGATTCGATCATCTGATGATCGTTATAATTCTTTCAACAACAACAAAAAAATCAGTTTTTATTTCTTCAAGTAGTTTGAAAATGAATTGGGATTTCCCCAGCGTCCCGGCTTCGTTCACCGCCGTCACCTCAGGAAATGTATTAATTTACACCGATAATCATACGACGTATCAGAAGCCAGCCAATTAATTATGCTAAATGCAAATGTTTTTTCATTAGATTTGTTAAATTATGAACACACCATCAGTTACATGGAGCTCTGTAGAGATTACAGACGATTTGATTTTCGGTAATGAATCCGATGTTGCCGTTTCTCTTCCTCTTTTATTTTTCTCATTAACTGGATTACGATGACAGCTCACGTTAATGTTATGGAGGAAGTAAAAAAAAAAAAAAAAAAAAGGAAAAGCTTTTTCTATGCTTCCCTAAGGATTAAGAATACAATTCAACATGATAATTTCTCAAAAAGTCATAAAAGATATGAAAATGGATGTAACATGGGGGGAATTTGGACGAATGCCTATTTTCGTTCGTTTTTTTTTTTTTTTTTTTTTAATCAAGCAAATTGCTGAAGTGAAGAGTAGCAGACAGTCTAAAAGCTGAAAGAGCATCAGACGGGCACGTTCTCACTGATAGTCATTATGCAAAACCATCACTCATTAACTGGCCTAATTATAGGAGCCAGCAGGAGAAAGGGACAGAGGAAAGATCCAGGTACAGTATGGAATATGGCTGCCATTTTGGATGGAAAAGCGAGAACAAACGTGAAAGTTTTATTCTGGATTGATGACGCTAAGCTGTCGGTGTCATCACTTTGTGGGCGCATGTACTTTTTCCCCAAGTCTCAGCAGATGCCCATAGACACGTTCGCTATTACGGGGCCTAATGAATACCCCAAGGTGCTCATATTACTGAGCACTGCCGTCTCATACAGTACATTCGCACCTGGTAGAGGTCACCTTCCAGAGCAGGAGATATATGCAGACACATGCATATACATATTGTGTTATGTTGCTTTGGTTAAAACATAGATCCTGGTGATAAGGCTATATGCTACTACAGGCTTCTACTTGTACTGTAGCGTCTGTCTGCTATAATACAATTTAACAAAATAAATGCAAGTACAAATCAACAACAACAACAACAACAAAAAATGTGAAGAAACTACTTTGAAGCTATATATATTCTGTATGTGTCACTGAAACATAAAGCCACTCAGGCATAATATTAACATCCCCGTAACAATTATCCTCCAGTAATCTGGTGACAGGAAGTAATCATGGGCCCTGAAGACTTTTGATTTATGCCTGTGGGGAGCAAAGGCTAGCCTGTCAATTCTGATCCCACAGAAAAGCCAATTTTTCTGTTTCCGGCACAACTTGCCAAAACAAGCCATTTTTGTCATGGAGAGAGGCACCAGAACACCCAGTGCACCACAGACTGTCACACATGGGCAGGCAAAGAGCCCAAGCCTCTGAACCGGCTTCCGAACTCCCCAAATCCCAATGCGATTGAGCACCAAAGGGATACACCGGACCAACAAGTCCCCAGAGGTCTTGTGGATTCATGCCCCAGCGGTCAGAGCTGCCCCGACGACACAAGGTCAACCTGCACAATACTAAGCATAATGTTTTGCGTTGTAATGTTATCAGTGATCTTTTTTTTTTTTTTTTTTTACATTTAAATTCACTCATTTTAAGGATACTTTTACCTGAAGTGATTAACAAAAGAAAATTTAACATTTAACATGCCGGAAACAACAACATCGGTTAATGACTTTTTTGTAAATAACAAGCCTTTATAGGGAAGTCAATGAAATGAAAGAGTGTATTTGGGTGTAGAACCAAAATCATGTATACCCAAAAGTGTATAACTTGCAAAATGCTATTATTATGATTATTATGATTATTATTATTATAAAGTTTTATTGAGCATCCAGCCGAATCACCCACAGTTCTTCTGAGGACTTGATAACTGTTGCATATGCAAAATCCAGCTTCCTTTTTGTTTTATTTAATTTTTTTTTTCTAAAAAGTGGTCACTTGTATAAAATGCTGCTCTTTTTCTGGTAGACAAATATTTTTCTGTATCATTTCATTTTGTGGTGAAATACTGATGTTTGAAAATCAGAAATGTTTTGTACTGACTCAATAATAAGTTCATAAAATATATATTTTTAATTTATTTAAAAAATAAACACAGGGTGCTTAAAACTTTTGCACAGTACTGTATGTGAGCCTTTTAAATATATATTTTTTTTTTTTAAATAAAAAAAATCTCTGGCTCAGTCATGTTTATAGAATGCTTTAAAAATTGAATAAACTGAATTTAATTTCTTCATATTGTCTAGATTGTGCTAAAAAAGATATACTGTAAGTCACTTTCTACTGCACAATCCTGAAGGCTGTACACGTATTCATTAAAATATACAATGCAAAGGTTAATTCACAAACTAGATTTGTGTGTGTGTGTGTGTGTGTGTGTGTGTGTGTGTGTGTGTGTGTGTGTGTGTGTGTGTGAGAGAGAGAGAGAGAGAGAGAGAGAGAGAGAGAGATTCCTGGAAAGCAAACAAAAAAGTATATTATAGGTCAGTATCATTTCTTTGCAAAGTGGCTCTCTAATATCCACATGGCTGACATTTTCATCTGTGCTGTTTGAACTTTCCAAATTTAACTTAATTTCCAAATATCATTATTATTCACATTGTAAAGTCTAAGGTTTGACACTTGTTTGGATGTTTATGAGATAACATATTTGTCATCTTTGTAGGTCAAAGTCTATGTCCTTTTTACCTTTTTTTCTCTTTAAAAAAACAAACAAACAAACAAACAAACAAAAAGTTCCAATTGTAAAATCCCGAATCAATATACGGTATATATATATATATATATATATATATATATATATATATATATATATATATATATATAAAGAACATAAAACTTTTTTATTTACAGTTTTATATATATATATAAACAGTTTATTTTGTATTTCCATTGAAAAAGTTGGAGGAGGCAGGGTTTGGGTTCCTCTCAGAGCGATCCAGACATCTGCACAAACCTCTGCATGCTTTGCTGTAGAGAAAAAAAATGCTCCTTTGATGTTTGAGTATACTCTGATGTTAAAGTTTCAAGTTTTAAGTTTTATTGTCATACGCAGAGTAAAGAAACATGTTCCCCCCCCCCCCCCCCCTTACAATGAAATTCCTCTTTTGCTTTTAAAATCGAAAAGCCTGAAAGTTTCATATATCTAGTAAAAATAAAAGAAATAAAGTCAAAATAAAAATAGAAACGTAATAGCACACTGGGGATATAATATTGTGCATGCGTGTAAAAAATAGTTATACTACCTAAACGCTTTTATTTCAGGGAGTGAGGTGTCTGAAGCCACTCGTGCCTGAACTGAGCGTTCTGATAAAAGCCGAGAAAAGAGGCAGAGAGCATGAAAGCTGTGATCAGTGGCCCACAGGGCAGCTAGGACAGCAGAACAAAGCTGCTCGGCTTCACGTCGAGACAGGTAGTAGAAGGGGACAGGACGGGACAGGACAGGACAGGAAGTTCATGACATGAAGCGGCATTGAGAAAACGAAAACCGGTGCATTTTTCACTGTCTTGCGTGAAAGCCCCGAGTTTAAAAAGTGTTCTGGTTTATAGTTTAAACGATGCATTATGGTTGAATTCAGAAAGCAGAGATTAGGTGTGTATGTGCGAACAAGTGTGTAACTGTGTCTGTAAGTGTGTGTGTGTGTGTGTGTGTGTGCTTGGTTTGAAACACCAGGAGGTACTCCGTAATGAGCAGGGTGGTGGATCCATCACCGTCTCCTGCAGACGAAGGCAGCACAGGAAGCGGATTCTTTATGACACCGCTCCCATTATCACAGCTAACACGCTTTTCCTACACGAGCGTGTACACGCATTCATCTTTCGCGTTTTTTTTTCTTTTCTTTTTTCTCTCTCTTCCAGCAGCAACACAAATACAAGGAGCAAGGGCGATGAACTTCTCTGTTATTTCATAACCGTTCGGAGAGACATTATGCTAATAGCCTGCAGCCTCCGGCGTCTGTATAAGCATTTTAGCTCGACGCGGTATTAAAGGGAAGTCCTCTCGAAGACTCGTAGCGGGGCGGCGGGAAGCAGATAAGGGCCCTTTGATATAATTCGCTCAAATGCTTTACACCTTTGCCCTCGCTGCAGGATCTAATCTTATTTTATTTGACCATTTTCGGTTTGATAATGAAATAACAATAATAATAATTGTGCATGTGAAATACACACGAATGCATACGGTCGATGCACAGAATATCTTTGCTGTTTTCGAGTCTCACGTAGGTACAATGCGAGACATTCATACGTACAAATACAGGCACACACACACACACACACACACACACACACCTATGCTCATGCACAAACCGCTGAGAGCACTGTAGGGAAGAGGCAGGAGCTGTCGTGCTCCACTAAGTGGAAAACTCGATCTTCTTACCTCAGCAACTTCTTACAGCGAAGCTCAGTGGAAGGACATATGTGCTCGAGAGAGAGAGAGAGAGAGAGAGAGAGAGAGAAACAGAAAGCGAGCAACAGATAAAGGCGAGTTGGGGGGCTTCTAGCTGTTGGTGTTCTTGTGGACGATGTGATGCTATGCCGTGAGCAGCGTTGTTATGCTCAAATCCTTATTCTGGCGCCGAAGTGAAGAGAATTTTACACATCAGATATATCGGATACATTAGATACAGAAGTACGTGTTAAATAAAAATAGTTGCACGCTGGGAAATTCAGCAGGATGAAAATGCATTAACAGCTGGATGTTGTATTAAAACTGCTGGAAAAAAAAAAATTACCCGTGAAACGCTTGGGGCTTTTTGCACTTGGTTGCAGCCTGCTCTGGGTACGGTTTAAAAATTAATTCATATGACGCTCAGGCTCTGGGGCAATGTTGTGAAATAAAAGTTTTTCATGTAACTCTGAAGTACCTATAGGATCTAGCAATGGTTCAAGGAAGTATAGCCAGAGGGTGAGTGGAACTCACAACTCACCTAAAGTATTTATATACAGTACAATCTGTGTTCGAGTCAAACCGGGACTTTTGATTGTGCAGGATAACAGAACACAGTTATGAGAGTGCGGTACGTGTAAAACCTCCCGATATATTTCTCTATATAATCCCCTTCTACCCTAATGCACTTACCCCAGCTTTTCATTAGTGCTTGGATACCATATTTCTCAGTAATTCGGAGCCATGATCTGATTGCCTGCTTCACATCTGAACCGCTGGCCTCCCAGGAACTCCTTTTATAGATCAAATACGGTGGTACCTCAACATACAAATTCGATCTGCCCCGGAGGTGAGTTTTCTAATGGAGAATTTCGTATAGAAATTTCGTAATTTTGTATTATATATTAAATGCACATAATCTGTTCTAGCCACCCTAAAATTTTACACATGTTGCACCATGTTGCATATAAAAACGTTTAAAAAAGACATGCAAGAGACATAATACATGTAGTAGATAGTCATTAAACATCACATAAACTTAATTTATGATTCCTCTTCGCATTTTCAACACAACACTAAGAGCGGCTCCTTTTCTTCTTGCTACCGTAATTGCTAACATTCTTGCGACCCATGCTGCTATGTGTTCACTAAATCTTGCACAAATAAAAAAATTAAAAAAATGGATGTACAGTCAAATTGGTCAGCATTCGGTTCAGCTCGGTTCAGTTTGTATGCCATTTGTATGCCCAAGTGCTTACTTCGTGTATGCTGAGGCAAATTACATGCAAAATTTCACTTCTTAAGGCTAATGTGTGAGGTGGGGCTTTAATATGCCGAGGTACCATCGTATGTGGAAATGACTCGGTGGAGCAATACCTCCCAGATGAGTTCCTGTATTGTGCAAATGGTATTGGATTGTATGAACAGTTCCAACAGACCGATGTGTTTCTTTAGAAAGTTGCCGACAAGTTATCCTTCGATAAGGATCAGTTGTTCCATTTGCTTTATGTTGCAGTGGGCACTGAGCCACCTCAACTGGGAACATCATTCATGGTTGTATGAGCTTCGGATGTTTCACTGCAGCTCAGAGTTTCATCATCGTACTGCGCTTGAAGTCTTCTGCAAATGTCCAGCGGTTTTACACCTTCATTCACAAGACATTTCTATTTTAGTTTTAAGTTGGCTAGGACACTTAAGCACATCCATTGAAAGATCTGTAGCATGATGCTGCCACCAGCATGCTTCGCTGTAGAAATACTGTAGTATTATCCAGGTGACTAGCAGTGCCTGACTTTTTCCAGCTTTTTTTTAAAGGGCCACCTTCTGTTTCACCCTAACGGAGCCCATTCCAGTCCAGGGAATATCTCCGTCTTTAGAAATTGTTTTATACCCATGTCCAGATATAAAGTATATATTCTTTTTTGGGGGGATTTTTTTCCAGATTTTCTCCCTAATTTAGTCGTGTCCAATTCCTCCGCGTCACTAGGGGGCGTCCCACATTAAGGCTACTACTACCACTCAGCCGGGAGGGCCGAAGACTATCACGTGTTTCCTCCGAACCATGTGATGCCAGCCGACCGCATCTTTTTGAACTGCTCGCTCGCGCACCGTTGGGGGCAGCGTAACACACTCGGAGGACAGCGCTATCCGCTCCATCCACCTGCGTGACACAGACGCCCCTGATTGGCCGTAGAGCCGTGATTAATGTGGGAGCACTAAGTACCTCTCATCCCTCCCCTCTGAGAGAGCTCGGCCAATCAGCTCTCTCTAGACCTCCAGCTGCGGGAGGTTACAGCATCATCCGGGAATCGAACTAGCGATCTCCGGATGATAGGGCGAGCGCTTCACCACTGCGCCACTCAGAAGCCCTTATACAGTATATCTTAACACAAATTGATTGAACTTGATGATTTGGTGTAATGCATTATTCTATATTAAAATAATAACATTGGTGAAAATAATCACACACAGAACAGCGATAGGTAAAAGTCAAGTTCATAAATCGCATGACCTGCTCACTTTGTCATGCAGTTCTGGATCTGAGTGCTTCCTCATAAGGATGTCAGCTTGTGGTCAACTTCATGCATTAATTACTGTACCTCCATCATCTCTCTTTCTCTATCGCACTCACCCTCTTTGCTTTCTTTCTCCAGTTGTCTCTCTCTTGTTTTATATCTCTTTATCTCGCTCTTCTCCTTTCTTTCCAGCTGTCTGTCTTTCTGCCAGTGTAAAAAAATTTGAGTTGCCTCCTCAGAGGTGTGTAATATTCTAGGTGCTTAAGCGCTTTCATCATCTGATTTTCGGAATTATTACCGCATTTCAGGACAGCGCTAACTTCGTCTGTCGTCATATCCCCCGAACCGATATTTCTGTTCTGAAAATTAGTGCAATTTGCATTTTATAGGCCTCGTGAAGCCTCAAATGAGTGTCGCCTTGGAAACAGTGGCATTACGTAGCTACGCTCGGAGTTCGTTTTTTTCCTCTCTCTCTCTCTCTCTCTCTTATGAGGGAAAGACGGTGGACTGTGTGATTATAAGTGTCAAACTACAATATGCAATGGGAGGACTCCTGCCACATTGCGCCAATCAGACTTATTATAGGAGGATGACAAGTCACAATAGTGCCAGTCATTGTAGTGGAAAGTAGCTATTCTCCCGGGAGGCCTTCTTCACACTCCAGGCCTATATATAGTCATATAGTCCAGCCCTTATGGAACGTGCCAAGGAACAGCAATTAGTGGGTAATCAAATCACGCTCGTTCTGTGGTCAGATGACAAGCATGCTATTTAGCTAGTCAGGGATGATGTGTGAGGTGCCCCTCCAACACACGAGCAGCTGGGTTTTGGGTGACACGTTGCAAACTAGATTGTCACAGGGTGGAGGAACTGTCAAGGGATGCTCAGTACTTCTTGTAACTTGGCAAAGTGCGTGCGTGCTCGCTTATGTGTGTGTGTGTGTGTCGGCTGCTAGTTTGATAGCATTTTCTGTGCCACACTTGGCCTGATGACACCACCCTTTCTCTAATCATCAAACACTTCCACCTCGCTGTGGTGGAAAAAACAAGAGCGTTCATTAAACTCCAGGTACTTGCCATTTGCACGTCTGCCCACCACCGTGGCGATAAACATCACGTTGGAGAAGTAGTGTGATGGAGCCTCCAATCACCGGCTCTCTCCATTCAGAGCACACCTGCATAATTGCCACATCTGACCTTTTCCAGGCTGTCTGAGGCAAGAGTGAGCACTCAATCGGGCCGCGGTATAAATAGCGGCTCGTTATATCGCAGCCGAGGCATAAAACAAAGCCTGATTCTCATACCTGCTTTATTTCATCAGCGGCACACCTTTCCAAATGACAGGCGTCCCATTTTACCTGCTAATGTGCAGAATCCGAAAGCGGGGATTCATCAGACTGGCTAATATCACTGAGGAAAGTCGGAGCACATCGATTTTTGTGTAAATCTGACCTCATTTGCTCAGGGGTTTGCATGCGCGTGAAGGGGTGATTAAGGAGTCAATTCAGTAGCATAATTCAATTCTAAATCCACCCCCACCTTTGAACCCCCTACCCCCCTATACCCCTCACCCGCAGTAACGATCCTCTGTGTAACTAACACAGATTACTGACAGGCATTCCCTAAGTAGGGCAGGAGGGAAAGGGAAAAAAAAAAAAAAAAAAAAAGTTTCCTGTCGAAAGCAGCTCCAAGCCTTAATCCATAATTATCCTCAAAGCTCGGCAGCTATCTGAGAGCTGATATGCCCCTGTGTCAACGCACGGGAGATTTCTCCGACGTATAAGCGAGCATTCGAAAAAACGATTTTCAAGAGAACATATGCAAAGCATGCAAAGAGCTCACAGAATTTTTTTTTTACTAAATACCATCGCATTAAACACAAACACATACACGCGCGTGCACAAAGGCAAACATGACCCAGTGAGGATCGCAATTCTGTGTGATTAGAGAGGCTTATGGTTCGGAGCTTATTACAACAGATTTCCCAGCCCTTTTACAAGCTAAATAATTCACAGGGTAAGATTTGATAGCTCGGTTCCTTTTGAGCAGGATTTGCCACACGTGTGACAATACGATATATATATATCTACTTGGCAACACATTGTTATGAGGAAAGCGAGCACAAAAGACAGAGCTGGGAGAACAAGAGGGTCGTATAAATGCGCCGCGGACAGCCATAATAAAACCTGTGTCTTTTCATCCGCTGGAGAATACGCGCGGGAATTAATCTTACACAATCATTGTAAAAAGAACAAGTATGAATATGAGTATTCGTCAAACTATGTAATAATGGGAGAGAGTGTGTGGGAGGGTGGTGGGTGTTTAAATATGAGAATTAATGAGGGCTACAGCAAGCAAAGTGCATATTATATACATACATACATACATACATACATACATATCTTTATCTATATCTATATCTATATCTATATCTATATATATATATATATATATATATATGTGTGTGTGTGTGTGTGTGAGTGTGTGTGAGTGAGTGGCATGTGTTTGAGAAAGATGAGATGGATTACCTAAATATGGTTGTGTGTGGGGGGAAGGACTCTGGGATCGGGATCCCCCTGGAAACTGCAGCCCACACAAGATTAGCCATGAAGTCATTAAACATCAGATTTGCAAGCAAGGACAAATACACACACACACACACACACACACACACACACACACACACACACACACACACACACACACACAGCAAGTCCGGCGAAGCTCCCAAAATCAATAACGGTGTTACAACCACGCTGTTAGGAAAGCACAAGGACTGCAACTATTGAATAACACATACTGTATAACACAGTCATTATGCATACATAGTTTAATTATGAAAGTTACAACTACTTTACACCGTGCATTCATTTTTTACTTCTTTGCTTGTATCGTCATGCGCTAAGTAGTTACTAGTTACTAGAGTAATTACAATTTATACAGAAAAAACATATGTACAGTTAGACATGAGATAAATCATGGGATAAATCACATTATTAACATTCCCTGATTTTCATACATTATTGTCCACAGGCACACAGGTCTCGTCTATAATAAAACTTTTTTTTTTTTTTAATTGAAAATCGCAATATGGTAATTTTTTTTTTTTTTTTTAAAGGAGGCTTTTTCTGTAGGTCTGGTACACCCCGATCTCTAATCAGGATTTCTGAACTTATGGAATCACAGATGTAAATGCGGAATTGTCTTCCTGTTCATCTGAGAGCCATATGGAGCCTGGACTTTTTTAAAGCCAACCTGAAGACCTTTTTATTTAAGAAAGTTTATAATTGTTGATTTGGTTTTAATTGATTGTTTTATACCTCTTCTAGTTTTAATTTTTATTATTATTTTAGCCTTGATTTTATTGCTTTATACCTTTTCTATCATTATTTTTCTTTAATGTTAGCACTTTGAGATTTAATGAATGAAAAGTGCGTTACAAATTAAATGTATTATTATTATTATTATTATTATTATTATTATTATTATTAAATAATATACAGCTTATACTGTATACAGCACATTGCTGCTGTAAATGGGAGTTTTTGTATAGTTTTTTAATGTTTCATGTTTCTCATGATCTATATATATTTATATATATGGGGGGAAAAGTTCCTGTGACCTGTTACCATAGAGACAATAACCTATTAGAACTTGTACATTAGAATAAACGTGTGACTTTACTTGTGTTATTATAGCTGTTAAAGTATAGTCATTTATTCAAAACATCATTGTGAAATTAATCAAAAACGTTACTATAAAAAGAAGGTATACAAAAGAAGTTTTCATAAATTGCCAACACTTTCAACTGAGAAGGCACAAGATGTTGATTTAGAAATAGACTGTTTAATCAATTTTAGTCAAATGGGGATTTGTCTAATGAGCGGAAAAATTAAGGCATAAAACCGACTGAGATTTAATGGAGAAAAGACTCTTGGCCGCAGTAAAACATTTAAATGGTGCGAACATTTTGAAGAAAAGCAGGAGTCATGGGTAGCTCAGTATTTAAAGCTTTGGAGTACTGATCAAAAGTTCCCAGTTCCAACAACAGAACCACCAAGTTGCCACTGTTGGGCCCTTGAGTAAGGCCCTTAACCCTCAGTTGCTCAGATATAAAATAAATTGAGATAAAAATGTAAGTTGCTCTGGAAAAGGAAGTGTACCAAATGCTCAAATGTAAAGAACGCTGTATGTGCAGTCACTCCTGTGAACATTCAGCAAGTGGAATGTCTGATTTTGAAAATTTAGGTTTCACAAAATTTATGGAAGGTGAGTACACATTGGGTACCGAGTTTTTAAACCTTTTTGAAGATGTAGTCTGAAGAACAAGACCTGAAATGGCATGCAGCTACAATATATAGTCCTGAATAACTATGTATTGGTATTGTAACTTAATTTGTAACCAAGTTATGATATAAAATTTCTAACCTACAGCCAAACGACTAGCCGGTTAGCTACATTACAGGTTACTAAATATTTGCTAACTAGCCTGAAGTTCTGAAGTTCTGACATCTTCTGTGATATTTTCTTTTTATTGTGTATTTTATTGCCTTAACCAAGTCACACACACACACACACACACACACACACACACACACAAAGACTAGCTAGCTAGCTTACGTTAATATGCATATATAATAATAAGGCTAATATAATCAGATGTTTTGGGGCATTTGCTGAAGTATAAATATTAATGCATGCAATAATTTTTTGTTATTTCACCCTAAACAATACCTCAGGTCAGCTGTCATGCTCTATTAAAACTGTTAGTTAGCCTTTTTTTCCCCCATAAATTCACTGCTTCAATTGCGTCCTAACAAACCAGTCTGGGTTTCATAGCTACTGTAGAAGAATGCTCTAAACCTCTACCATGCATTCTTCTGAGATATCTCTGAAGCAAACAACCAACAAACCTACATAAACTATGTTAGGAAATAATTAGAAATAGTGAAGTTGGTTAAACTGGAAAGTACTTTTGTGGTGTAAAATTGTGGTAAAAAAAAATTAAAAACCAGCAAAAAATGCTTTTCGCTAGTACCATGCTAATATATTCTGTAATTGAGGTTGTAGTGTCACTAGCAATCCCCACCACTGGATGGTAAGTGTATATATCTTGTCCAGAAATTTTACATTCTTGTGAAGGTTTAGTTTTAGATTATGGTCGATGCTGAGAGAGATGCACCAAATGGGTAGATAAAGAGAAAAATTGTAAAGCTGTCATCAGTGTAGCCATGAGAGCTAATTACTGAACCCAATTATTTAGAATGCACTGAGGAAAAGTCGGGACCACACACTGACCCCTGAGGGACTTCAGCACTGAAATTGTGTGGTGATGAAACTAAACCTCTCAAAGCCATGTGGTAAGATCGATCTTTTAGGCATGTTAAGAACCAGGCCACAATTTAGCTCATATTTCCAATGTGACCAATAAAGATGACACAAACAGTTCTAGGATAGACCCTAGCGGTACATCATGTTGTGTTAGCATAGTGGACTCCTAATCCTGCCGGACAGATTCTTTATTGTTCTCACTAGACAGGGGAATGGAGCCACTTTATTAGTTGGGATTATTTAATTATGTTTAGTATTATAAGTAATTAAAGTGTTCATATTACAGAGGTGGCAAAAATATTAAGACAACATATGCCATGTATTATAGTCCTCCCTGTGCACAAAATAAGTGATGTCACAAATTATTTCTGCAGACATCTTTTTTGCCTCTATGTCCAGGCAGATCCAGCAGGTTTTGAAGAATAAGACTTTATACCAAATATCGATTGTTGTATAGGAATTTTATGTTATTAAAATGCTGAATTGCACGTCTTTCTCAGTGCTTTTGGACACCACTGCAGATATCCTTTTGAAAGTCATCAGAACTGATTGTAGGCTAAAATATATGCTGTTGTCGCTCACAATGTAAACCAGTCCTTTTCTGTCTTTAGTTCAATGTATAATGTTGAAAGCAAACAGGAATCCTCAATAGTCCAGGAGCAAATAGGACTTGGATTCATAAATCCAATTTTATGGTTTAAAACATTTACACTGATAATTACAAGGCTCTGTGTTATCTTTGTATATGACATATAAAGTGCAGAATCCAAAAAGCGGCTCAGTTTAGCAAAATGTTTATTTGGTGAGTAATGGCATTGCTAGCTCACAACTGCAACGCTTCACAGCTGGCAGAACCATTTTCCACATGCATGTAAACACGCCTATTCTCTGATCAATTCAATTCAATTTTATTTATATAGCGCTTTGAACAATTGACATTGTCGCAAAGCAGCTTTACACAATCAATTGTTGTTGATCAGAGTCAATGTAAACATTAAAGTTTGAAGTTCTAATCAAAATGATTTCAATCAGATTGAAGAAATATTGTCCATTCAGTCATAGTTAGTTACAGTACCCTCTCTTCAATGGGGGAGGCAGATCATTTAGTGTTATTTCACCGAAACTTTGGACTTTGGACTCTACCCCACTCTCTCCGTTCTGTTAATAACATCTCAGTATTTAAATCTTTACTCAAAACTCACTTGTTTTCTGAATGTTATACCTTCGATTCGTTAAACTGAACCGCTCTGGTTTAAACCACCTGTCCTCTGCATGTCTGTCTTTTAGGTCTTATATTGTATTTCCATTGTTACATTCCTTGTAAATTGTCCTTGAGCTCTGGAAAGGTGCTATATAAATAAAAATTATTATTATTATTATTATTATTATTATTATTATTACACTAAAGATCTGTGAGATGTGTGGAAAAGGGTAATCCGAGTGTTTTGTGCTGACCTGGTTGCTGGGTGGGAACATGGGAGTCTGTCAAGTTTTCTCATGGTTCTGAAAAGGGTGGTTCCACTTGACCATGAAGATGGTCTTCGAAGGTCTTGGACTTGGCTAATGCAGGCAGATTTTCTTTGATGGCTTGTGACTGTGGAAATTTCAGTCCTAAACTATTGAATGACTGCAAACAGTTTTGTACCCGTGTCTCCAACAACGAAAGTGGACTTCATGTTAACATTCAGCTTCATACTGTAGCACACAGTATGACATCAAATCAATCCCTGCTCTATCCTTCTGATATCACCCAAATGAGGATGGGTTTCCATCGAACCCTGGCCTGCTCATCAGGGACAAACTAATAATTATAAGTCATACATAGTTCTTCATGTTTTTCAACTTTTTTCTCATAATTTTTAATTCTGTAAAGCTGCTTTGCGACAAATTGTTAAAAGAACTATATAAATAAAATTGATTTGAATTGAGTTTTTATTGAAGTTGCTGCAATCTTTCTGCCACAGTTTTAGTAGGGACATGAGAGCAATATTGCAGCAGATGTTTTTAGAACATTGCCTATATCATATAATTTGGAATGCCACATTCTAGCTTGAAATACTCAATGACTTCACTTTCAGTCAGTTATTGGGAATTAGTTACATTTTCCAAATTATTCAATCCAAGTAAACAAGGAAAAAATATATGAGGTTTAAAGACTTCTCTCAAGGACGGTGGCTGTCTCTCCATTCTCTTGCCCAGAAAGTTAGTAGTACTGTATTGCAAATCATTTACTGTGCATGATGTAATAATCTAATGACAAACAGCCTGTCATAAAACAATTGAGCCTACAACTGTCCAATAATCTTTGGTTGCCTAAATTGGATAGAATATATAGGAAGCGCTATGATATTTGGCAAACCGTATAGTTCTAAATTTTCTTAAATTATACATGAAATTCTTCACTTTGTGCTCATGTTTCATTTTAAATCCAATAAACAGCAGTAAAGAGCCAAAACCTAAACTTTACAAACTGCTGCTGATGATTATAGACAGAACTCACACAGGGTCGGGATCATGGTTCATGCAGGCACTCGGTTTTGAAATTGTTTCCGAACCACAGAAATGTAGAGTATTTGAGTTTTAGCCTCATACAGTATATGTTTATGAAACAACCTTGGAAAAAATACCAACTACACTTTTTGGCAACTGTTGAGCATTTTGGCAAATGTTAAGTTTAAGGCAACACAATTAAAGATAGACAGAAGTTACCAACTAGCAGCATTATGGTGCGTTTGGAGTTAAGTTAAGCCTTTATTTGTCACATATACATTACAGCACAGGGAAATTCTTTCTTCGCATATCTCAGCGTAACTGGGGTCAGAGCGCAGGGTCACCCATGACACAGCACCCCTGGAGCAGATGTGGTTAAGGGCTTTGCTCAAGGGCCCAACAGTTGCAACCTGGTGGAGTTGGGGATCGAACCGCTGCCTTTCCGGTCAGTAACTCAGTGCCTTAGCCCTGCTTTTTTAGGACTGCTTATTTGTTTTTCCTTTTTTTTTTTCTTTTTTTTTTAATGTAACACGATAATCTAAGGAGAGCTTACACACAAATATATGTTATATAGTAATATAACTTACAAAAAAGTATCATGTGTGAACAAATAAATGTAATTTAATTGAGTCTTAATTGTAATTGTAGTCTTAACCGGTCAGGGGTCCGTTATCATATAACAGCTGAGAGCTGGGGAAGGTGCACGCTATCTTGAAGTGCTATATCTGCATTATGCTGCGAGTTGGTAACAAGTTATTCTGTCCGTTTTCAAGGACCAGGAGTCCCACTCGCTAATTGTTGACGGGAACGATTCCAAACCATCTCGGCCGCGATCATCAGTACTGCCTTCTTCAAAAAGTTTGCACCATTCAAATGCGACTAAGAGTCTCTTCACCAGACTGTGTTCGAAGTCCTCTGTAAATGTTAATCAGTGTTACGCCTTCATTCCTGGTTTGACCTGAACACCCATTATATACAGTAAAACCGCTCATGAATTTAATTGTGTCTTTTATCTATAAATGACACAGGTCCATAAAGTGTTTATGCAAATTCTAAAGACCTTTCGATAAAACTTGAAGTCTAATTGCATTCCATTATAATAGCGTCCTTTATCTAATCCGATATCACAGCACATAGAAAGAGAAGGGCTGCGCACGTCGCAAACTATTTCGGTTCTCTCCTCTGAAGTGAGCGATAAAAACTGACTCATCTAGAATAAAATCATCAACTTTCAAAGCAGATCATTTGTTCTTCTCACCTCACGCCCCGGTATACAGTATAATAAGTTAGAAGCAGTAATCTAGGAAAGTGCTCAGACTCTGACTCCATGTCCATGCCGTTCCCTACATTTTTTCCACTCTAACACCCTTGATTTCTCCAGGTGCTGCTGCTGTTTTTAGATCAGCAATTATTCAACATCTGCTATCATGATGGAAGCCCAAATCAGGAAGGAGGTGTATTGATGATAAGGGGTACGAGATTTCGGCGTAGGTTCAGCGAACAGGTTAGCAGATGTTCAACTTCCAGCATCTCTAGAAAAGAAAAGAAAAAAGAAAAAAAAAACTAAGGAAAGATGCTTCAGACAAAGTTTCATTCTTGTGTGTTCGTGTTTGCATATGAAACAGCGCTGAATGTTTAAAAGATACATTGTGCTCTATGGTGCCAAGGTTCACTAAATATAGAAGAGATACGTTCTCATGCACCCTCCCTCACTCTCTACCTCTCTCTCTCTCTCTCGCTCTCTCTCTCTCTCTCATCTATATTCACGCTCTACATATTGAAAAGGTCTCGAGCAACTCGAGCAGACCCTTGAAAAGCACTCTTGCCGCAATTACTGATTAATTACAGGGAATTAAAGCAATTACAGCTTTTGAAATATACAATTAACCATCATATTTCCTGTTGCAGCTCTGAATCGAGAATGTGCGAGATTACAATGCAATCATATATCTTACTGTATTCTTGGCTCTCACATTCCTCTGACATCAGGCCCGGCTACAGAAAGGTGCTTCTAACGATTCGGCAAAACAATGAGTACTTTTCATCGCGCGATACGTATTCAATTTCGCATAGACAAAGCGGATCGGGTAGCAGACACGGCGATGAGTTGGGTGTTTCATGTCGCGTACTACTGTACAGTAGTACTCCCTATTATAGTACTATATAATACTATAATAGTACTCCCTATTATAGTATTCTATGTGTATGTGTTTTTTGTATGAAAACATAATAGAAATCATCTGATGGTAGCAGGTCTCAGTATTAAGCAAATACAACTTCATACGAGAAACCAAAGTTTTTTTTTTTCACTGCGCCATTATTTGTTAACAAAAATTAAACCAATTAAAAAAAAAAACATGCAGGCAATACCAACTACTAAATACCCTTACTGCTTTCACAGAATTTAAGAGGGTAAGTTCCAGCGAGGCACGGTGGCTTAGTGATTTTTGGATCAATGGTTCGATTTCCGCCTCAAGTTTCCAGTATGTGCATGAAGTTTGCAATTGCCTATGGTGTGTGTATTTGTGTACCCTGCGATGGATTGGCACCCCATCCAGGGTCTCGTGCCCTAAGTTCCCAGGGATAAAGCGGTATAGGCAATGAGTAAGTGAATGAGTGAGTGAGTTGCAGGTGCTGCTAATCATGTGAGTATTCATGACTGCGACAAATCATGACTGTGACTGTGGATGGCTGTTGATGCCAGTGAGGCTCTTTTAAGTAGTTCACAAGCTGCTGATCTCCTGGAACACAATGATCTTGACGGGGCTACAGTATGTTCAAGCTGACAGAAAGGATCCACTAACTCAAACAACCAGCAGAAACGCAATTCACAATCTACAACACATTAAACCATGAGGCAGCTTTGTTAAAACAGCATTAGACCACATGAGGTTCCACTTCTGTCAGAAAATACTTGGAAACGTGGGATACTGGTTTTAGGTAGTGGACGGATGATGACTGGGAAAAGACCAAGCAACGTTCCGGAAAAGCTTTGAAATGTATATAAATACAATATAATAATCTGAATTCAGAAAAAAAATTCTCATTTTTATGAAGGGATTGTTTTAGTTTGTCATTGGATACCCAACGCCAAATGTCACGTTTTGTTATGTTTATCAAATACATAAACAGCTCTTTGATTCATTCTTTCTTTCATTCATCTTCTATACCGCTTACACTGTACAGAGTCATGGGGGACCTGGATCCTATCCCAGGAGTACACCTTAGACATCGCGGGGTGCACGGACACACACACTACAAAAAAAATTTGGGACTGCTAAATAATTTAATCAGCATGTCTTTGCACTGTGGGAGGAAATTTGAAGGAGAAAACCCCACCAAGCACAGGAGACCATGCAAACTCCATGCACACAGACCTGAGGCGGGAATCGAGCCCTTGATCCTGGAGGTGCAAGGCCACGGTGCTAGTCACTATAATAGGCAATAATGAACTGAAGAAATTCAGTGTAATGCCTCTTAAAAAATCGGAACAAAGTTCGGTCACCTGTTTCTACCTTGTAGTGAGTGAGTTTAGTGCACAGTTGAGTAAACTTCCCAGAGATGATGATGACACACAGGTTTTACGCATGATGCTCTTCCTGACACAACGCTCTTATTTCATCCAGGCTTGGGACCAGCACTGCATCTAGTGGATGGGAATTGAACGCGGGCCTTCCTCATGGTAGGCGAGAAACCTACCACTGAGCTACCAAATGCCCATAGATGCAGTACTGGGTGTAGTGTTATTATTTTTTTAATCAAGGAAGGTGCTGCATACTTCTGGCTACCTCCATGGTTATGGACCTGCACCTAATACAAGCTAGGTTACAGCTAAGTGAACTATCTGGATAGCTATTTGGCATAGCAGTAGGACAGAGGAGCATTTTCAATTTGCAAGTCTTGCATATTTGTCAGTTACCGGGTAGATGTAAAAAAAAAAATATATATATATATATATATAAAAATGACTCACATCCAGACAAACTGACAGATTCTAACTTTTTTTTTTTTTTTTTCAGATCAAGATTTTCTGAAACCTCGAGAACAGGGCAGAGATGCTATGTGACAGTTAAGGGACTTCAGGCTTAAACTTCACCGTGGCACTGGGAGTTTAAACTCGGTGCTAGAAGAGAGTGATGAAGGGATGACTGGAAAGGGGTTGAAAAGTGAAAAGAGGTCTTATGGGGCACTCAGGTAGCTTTCCACCCATACTGCAGAACAGATCGGGGTGTGTTGCCTGCAGCTATGCTTACGGACACACACACACACACACACACACACACAGGCCTGTTCTCTTCCATTCAGAACTTTGTTTTAAACACTACATAGAACGAAAGCACGACAGCAAATCGCAAAAGTTTACTTCCCCGCGTCGTGTGTTTCCATTCGCTTTTCAAAACGCGATGACAAATTTTAAAGCTAATATATCATGAGGGCATTCCCTTATGAGATTTCACTTATAGCAACTGCTGTGCTAATGCACATTTCAAACATACGCATTCATGATGGATGTGGTTTCTTGCATCCTGTTTCTCAAGTCCCTAACGTTGTCCCACAAATGACTGTGAAAAACAACAAAAATAGGAGCTTTAGCTGCATTGGTGCCGTCATAAATCTTTCATAACCGCGTTAGCGAGCGCCGCGCGACCGGCGACGCTGCCGAGGTGACGATCGGTCCCTTCTGCGCTCGGCGTATAGAGACCTCTGGATCTCCTGAAATAGCATCCTAAGCGCATGTTTAGGTGCTCTATGCACTTCACGATCTTTCTGTCCGTCTGTGCTCTGTCTGCGAGACTTTCATTATGTCTTTGTATTTTCTTATAAGTAATGCCGAATCCATTCGTTTCTTTAGGAAGCCTCCGAGAAGTCTCATTACTGAAACGAGATGGATCGCCCCGGAACACTTAGACGAAATGATCAAATATTCGCACTTATTCCACAGTTCCTGAATCTGAAACATTTTCATTTCGTTTTTTAGTTTTATTTTTTGCACTTTATTTGCTTCTCTTATTCATAAAGGCAACAGGGAGCATCCTCATGCCGCGCTCACGTTATGAGTCATCCGGAGAGCAAATTAACACAGTGCACACACACACACACACACACACACACACACACACACCCCTTCCTAAAAAAATAAAAAATGAAAACACACACACACACACGCACAGTTACAACAGTACAGGGACTATTTTTGATTAGTAATGTCAGCAGGGCTTCCGATACTGCAAAGGTTGCACATATTCATTCCCTTAATCCCACCGTAGCCGTTATCTTTAATTAATATGTTGTTTGCTATTAATACGAGTATGTTCTTCGAGAAGCCAGCGAGCAGTCAAGTAAATGAGAACAAATATGCAATAAGGTCACGTGTGCATGGTCCGCCAATAATCGCTTCTTTCAAAGCGGCTTAATGATCGACTTCGAGTGAAAAGGGGGGGAAAAAACAGGCTATTTTTGAACTCTTTGTGTCTTTTCTCTGCAGATTTTTTTTTTCTTCTTTTTTTTTTCCCCGTCTACCCGCCTCCCTGTGGAACACTTTAGCAGATAATGACCGAACGCTGTCTGCCGCCGCTCTGGTAATGACATCTAATGTGTCGAGCCGGCATAATGTGCATTACAAGTTGCATTGCGTTTAGGTTTGGAATATGCCTCCATGTTCTAATACTGGAGCTGTAGCAAGAAGCCATTATGGTAATGCAGCACCTGAGGGAAGCAGAGAGAGAGATCAGTCTTCAAGTGCTTATTACCAAAAGATGACTGTGTTTAATGAAAGCTGCCGTGTGTGTGTGTGTGTGAGAAAGAGAGAGAGAGTGTGAGAGAGAGAGAGAGAGAGAGAGAGAGAGAGGTCCTCCACCACCTTTCTCCTTCTCTCCATCCCTACTCCATTTATCCTCAACTTTTGCCTGATTTTCAGCTCCCGCATTGCGTGCGCTTAAACATGCCGAAGTTTTACCATGTTCCTTTCTTCTCTTTCATCAGATCCTCCTCTCTCATCTGTCACCATCCCTCTCTCTTTTACCTCTCCTCTCATATTTGCCTACACCAAACACTGACAGCTTATATAACCCGCTTCCAAACTTAGCTACCCATTTGAACCATGGTTTTCACTTCATGGTTTTTTTTTTTCTTTTTTCCCTCAATTACATGACTCATATTCACTGTTATGCTTCACACACGGAATGCAGCGATGGAGGGGAAAAGAGAAGATGACAGAAAAAGGAAAATGCAGTTTAATTATTTATTCTTGACCCACATGAAAGGGCCTGTACGTAGGTGCGTGAAAAAACGAACACCGCCAAAACGGGGCTGAGGGATGGTGGCGGATCTGCTTCTGAAAGATGTACGGAGAAAGATGGTAGGAGGCTTATTGTCCTCCTAGAAAAGCAATGAATTCACCCGGTTTGTTTTTCTGACTTCGTTTAATCTGCGACTAAAATATATATTTTTTAAAAACCTTGACTTGCATAAACTCTGAAAAAAATGTTGTCTAATAATTATGTTGTTCTTAATTATGTCTATATATATATATATATATATACATATAGTGGTCAAAGAGAGTTTGTGATGGCAGTTGTATGGATTATGGCGCTACATCTCAGACACATGTACACAGAATACACCAGCCTGTAAAATATTTTTAGATTTCTATCCAAATCAATTAATACTGATGGGGAAAAAAGTAACGTTTCATTGTACTAATTGTTAAAAAATGGAATATACATGGGAAGAACAGTAAAGATAACATGATGGTAATTTAATTCCTGGCACCCATCTCAGATTATTTTCTGTTAACAGATTTACTGCAAGCGAGCACAACAGCGTCACCGACAGCCTTAAGAAGCATACACAGAGATGCAAAGCTGGGGCTGATTTCTTTCCAGAAAATGAATGTTTAATATGGTTTAATATGGTTTCATTTAGGTTTCAGGTTTGTTTCTACTTTAGGAAATTAAATCAACTAAGGAATGGACCAGTTTCCAGTTTAGCACCCATTAATGGAACCTTGAATCTATAACGGTTGCTCAAGTCAAACCGGGAGTTTTCATTGTACACAATAACAGAACACAGTTATGAGACTAAAAACACCCTTTATTTCTCTATATAACTCACTACTACACTAATGCACTTCTCCCAGTGTTTCACAAGTGCTTTAAGGAGGAAAGTTTTCCCAGTGTGCTGGAGCCATGATCGGACTGCCTGCTTCACGCTGTCTAAAGCGCTGGCCTCCCAGGAACCCCTATAATACACCAAACGTGCCAACCACCTTTGAGCGAGGTCAGGACTGTATAGGGGATGTGGCAATAACTCTCAGCTGAGTTCCTGTAATGTGCGAGTGGTGTTGATGAATGATTGTGTGTACAGATCTCACAGACAGACGTGTCTCTTTTACCCATAGATCTACCCATAGATTTTCCTGGATCAGGTGTTCCACTCGCTGAATGTTCACAGTGGGCTCAGAGCCGCCTCGGTCATTCTTTAAAGCATTTGCACCGTTTAAATGCTCATTACATTCTCATCACAATATGTGCTTGAAGTCTTCTGTAAATGTCATTCGCTTTTTAACGCTTTTATGCCTTCATTGACAAGAAATTACTCCACAAGCTCCAGTTTGACGCCAAACCTAGATCTATAAAAATATTTTTTTTGGGGGGGGGGGGGGGGGCACTTATTTTGGTCACTGTTTTAATTGTTTAGACACAAGAATAAAGGCCTATAAATGAACTGAGAATTTTTACATATTGTACACTATGACTGTTTGACCACACGGACCACCAGTTTGAAACACCCATTGGCGTTATATCCGCCATTTATATCCTCCACGTTATACAGTATGTGCCATTATTTGCCAATCACTCATTCATTCGGAGTCTCAACATCATTAATTTAGATGACCTATCACAGTTGTTAAAAAACTGTCAGGGGCAAATTTCACAAAATTGGTCTTTTTTCCAGACCATAGTGTTAGGGTCTATTTTATGGCCACACCCTCTTTGGGTTCATTTCCAAATACCTAAAACAAATTGACAGCTACAGAAATAAAAGATTGCCCTTATGTCACACTCCTTTCTCACTGGGGTCCGGGAACCGTTTCCGAGTTAGTTTTCCGATTAGTGCGTGTATAAAGTAAGGTTAACATTGAGTATTCCCATTTCCCCATGCAGCTCTCCTGAATGCACAAACCCAACAACCCAACTGACAAAGAATTGTGTGAAACCATCAGAAGTTAAATCCACTTTATTTGTGCATGAGCGTCATGTTATTTTTATTATCACACACAACAAGGAAAGGTTTAAAGTTTGTAAGTAGGTCACGATTTTAAAGGTTCTGGTGCCGCTGCTATTCATTTCGCATGACCTCAGAGAAGACTTTTTAATCAGATCTACTAGGAACAAATCCCTCAAAAGTTGGCGTGAAAGGAAATGTCAGGTGTTCCAAGATGAAAACTTTTGCCGTGTTCTCAGAGATGCAAAGACACAAACACTCTTAACAACTTTATTCTCTTCCTCTCCTAATTGCCTGGCTCCGAATTCATCTCTGAATTCATCATTCTGCCTTTATTTCCCACTGCGCAACATGTGTTCTCTCTCTCTCTCTCTCTCGCTTTCTCTCTCTCTCTCTCTCTCTCTCTCTCTCTCTCTCTCTCTCTCTTTCAGCACACTGCCTCAACCGCCGCTAGAGTCCTGATAAAATCAATGTTTAATTCAGATAGCTGGAGGCCATTGACAAAAACAGTGGAAGTCTTTCATCTACAAAGGGATGCTCGGAGACTTCTTGCAAATCTCTTAGAATTAACGCACTCGTCACGAGCTGTCCCATTTATTACGCTGAGTGCGTGCTCTCGCTGACACTGAAAAGATCTGAGGAGCCTCGCGCACAGACGCATTCGTCTCACATGCCGAATGAGTTCGCCGCCTTTGACTCAGAGTGTGCATCTGCAGTGTATCATTTTGCCTCCTGAGAGGCAGTGGCGTCGACGAATGAGCCCCTGTAGTGGACATGGGGATTAAAGCGTAGCTGTCCGTTGGTCCTAAACGTGACTCTGTTCTCAACCTGGCTCCAGGTTTTAGACGATCCGTAATTCGATTTAATCTAGAATCATTTCTAGACGGTGTTACACCTCTTTTTTTGGGGTCTAATTACAGTATCTTCAGGAAAAATGATGTGTAACAAATAAAACATTACAATAAACAATAAAACATTTCAGGATGCATTATCACTGTAAAAATAATTTACCTTGGTGTGACTGCATCACATCAATACATCGTTGATTATTCGAATCCCGGGTGATGCTGTAACCTCTCGCAGCCGGAGGTCTAGAGAGAGCTGATTGGCCGAGCTCTCTCAGAGGGGAGGGATGAGAGGTACTTAGTGCTCCCACATTAATCACGGCTCTACAGCCAGTCAGGGGCGTCTGTGAGCTCGCGCAATGGAGGGAGCGGATAGCGCTGTCCTCCGAGTGTGTTACGCCGCCCCCAAACGGTGCGCGAGCGAGCAGTTCGAAAAGATGCGGTCGGCTGGCGTCACGTGGTTCGGTCCTCCCGGCTGAGTGGTAGTAGTAGCCTTAATGTGGGAACCCCCTAGTGACGGGGAGGAATTGGACACGACTAAATTAGGGAGAAAATCGGGGAAAAATCCAAAAAAAAAAAAAAAGAGTGGTAGTGGTCCAAAAGCATTTTTTTCAGTGTTTCTACTATAAGCATCATTGATGTCAATGGAGTGATTTTGATGTGAACTATTAAAGGTAATAGGGTGAACTACTGTTGGTTGACATGCCTATGGAAAGTAGTAGGGGTTTTCGAGCTCTTTGATGCGATGTCTTGTTTTCTAATTGGACCAAAAACGAGCAAGGTAGGAGTCACGGGAGCAAAGTGGGACGGAAGTTTGAGAACAGTGCATTTTGCACCCACTGCTCTCGGAAGACCCTGCTGAGTATTTTGATATTTGATAAGTTTCGTGGGGATGAATGCAAATGGGAGCCTAGTTCTGAGTCAGAAAAATCGGAATTTGGGGAAAATGGTCGCAGCACAATTTCTCCATCGGTATGACACGCATTAATTACCAAAGTTTGTGCATTTTAAAAACAACTAAGGGCGCCCATACTAATAACATTAGCGCTTTCTGTTATTCTGGACAATCATGGCCCAACTTAGGTTTGAACTGCTTATCCTGTACACAAAGCCAGGAGCCGATCCGAGGGGACTCGTGGTGCTAAGCAGGTACTGTACACTCTGAATGAGGTGCCTATCCATTGGCGCACTATGGGGAATTTTGAAATACCAATTAGCCTAATCTACATGTCTTTGGACTATGTGAGGAAACCACATAGTTGAAAGGAAACCTACCAAGAGGAAACCGACCAAGCACTCAGAGAACATGAAAACTCCATGCACACAGACCCGAGGCAGGAGTCGAACCTGTGATCCTGGAAGTGCAAGACCACAGTGCTACCACTATGTCACTCTGCTACTCCTTGTATTTTATTACACATTCACTGCATTTTGCAAAATAATATAAATTTTTTTTATTTTTTTTAAACATATTGAGGAAGTAATTTTTCCCTAAACCATACAATAACCAAAGCATGACTCATATGGTTATATGTATTCTTCAAAAGTCAAATTATTATTTACAATTACAAGGAACATGTTAATGAAATATTTTTATGATCTTGAAATTAATCACTTTTACCTCATTACTTCATTGTACCTTCAACATTTAGGCACTGAGTTATCATGCCATAATTCTTAATAACAAATCCCGAGTATCCAGGTTGCGGTATCCAGGAGACAATTTGACTTAAAGAAAGCCACACGACGTTGAACACATGCTAAATCATGGCAGCTGCTTAAACAAATTCTCTCTTGCAAACACCCCAATGCCTAGAAACACACAGCGCGGGGGCCAATTCCAACATGCACATCTTATTACACTGTCTGCCTCCCGTCACCTGACCTGAGACAGGCATCGTCACATTCATAAGCATCAGAGGCATAATTGAATAATTTTCTGCCAGACTGAGTTATATCTCCAGGCCTCATACATCTCTGTCTCTCTGTGACAAGCCCAGGCGACAACCCCTCGCCTCGCATTAATGCTAGCTGAAGGGTAACACTCAGGGCCAATCTGAATTCATTACCTCCAATGGGCCACTTTCAAAGCCCGGGCCATCACGGTGACTCAGTGAGCCTGTCTGCTGCTCTCCAAACACCATCAACAAATAATTCACTAATTGTAATACATTGTCCTCTTTTCAAACAAGTTGTTTACACAACCGAATAAAACTACTCTTTTTTTGGGGAGGGAAAAAACACCTTTGGCTTTTGAAGAGGCAAAAATAATTCACATGTTGTTAACAAGGCTATGGTTTGTAGAACAAAGCGTGAGTTTAGTGTAAAGTGTGGCACCTGAAGTGCTTGTACGTAATTCAAAAGAAAATGAACTTGCCCCTGAGGACTGAAGCAAGCCCGAGAAATCAGAGACAATCACCAACACGTATGCTTTTGTACAGCTCCTTCATACTACGTATTCTGGAGTAGGGCGCAAATTTAATAAAACTTGGGATAAAGAAAGGCCACATGCATATGAGTTATATATGGAATTTATTTTTTGCAAGAACAATAGTGTCAGGTGCATTTCCAAAACCCATTCAAATTCAAATTCAAAAACACTTTATTTATCCCCAGGGGGCAATTTAAGGAGAATAGAGTAGTACAAGAAAAAACAATAAACACACAGCTTATGAATGCATAAAATGATGAAACTTATGTGTATATATTTGTATTTTGCTCCGTCCACGTGCCGTCCATCACATCGGGCGATGGATACTCCTCACTCTGGAGGTAAATCCGTTGTTCTATGGCTGTTACTTATGGGGTCGGGTTGCCAACTCGATGCTCGAATGTAATTCACACACTATAGGCAATTTGGAAACGCCTATCTTTGGATTGTGAAAGGAAACCAGACCCAAGGCACTCAGACCCAAGGCAGGAATTGAACCCTGCGTGTATATATACAGTATACAGGTATATATCCATCCATCCATTTATCTAGAAACCTTTGTAGTCCAATGGTGACTATTGTATTGTCTATCTGGTCAACAGTCACATGCTACAGGCAATTTGGGAATGCCAATTAGGTCTAATTTGCATGTCTTTGAACCGTGGGAGGAAACCAGAGAGCATGCAAACTCCATGCACACTGACCCGATGTGAGAATCAAAGCAAGGACCTGGAGGTGCGAGGTGACAGTGCTAACCACTAAGCCAATAAATTTGACACATGAACAAGAACTAAGTGTTGAAGGTGTGAAAAATAAAAATACATGGAGTACCTGAACTCTGAGATCAACTCATACGGCTTTGCTCAGAAATATCTACCTGAGATGGCAAAATATATGTACATTTGTACGGGTTAGTTAAAATTCCATCAGAAGTATGCATGATTGGTTAAATATCCTTCACAAGCAGGTGGGATTAGTTAAATATCATTTGACAATGGACAGGATTACTTAAGAATTCCTTTGGAAGCAAGCAGGATTAGTAATAATTCCTTTAGGATCAGATGGAACTATTTTAATACCTTCAAGAATTGATGTGGTAGACAAAATGGTTAAAAACGTTTCTTAAACGTGGGATTAATTTCGATTTCTTTCGAAAGTGTGGAATTACAGTAGAAAGCTTCAAGAGTTGTAGATGGGATTGCTTAACTTCCTGGGTGGGATTTATTATTTTTTTTAATCTGGAGCAGATGTGATTAGTTAATATGTCTTCAAATTCAGGTGGGATTAGTTAAATATTATTAATATCTGTCAAGCGATAAAATCACTTACAATTATTTGGGAGTGGACAGAATTGGTTAAATTCATTCCTGAGCAGGGGGCACAGCAGGTGGGATTAGTTAGCATTTCTATTAGAGTGGGTGGGATTAATTAAACTTTTTTAACTAGGAGCAGGTGGGGTTTGTTACCGTTTCTTAAGGAGAAGCTAGGATTATTTTGCATTCCTTTCGGTGGTAATTGGATTAGTTAACATTTCTTCAGGAGTGGGTGGGTTTGGTTAAGTTTTAGTTTTTGGGGTGCTTGGGATTAGTTAAAATTTACTTGTGAGCAGGGGGGATTAGTTAGCGTTTCCCTGGGAACATGCTAACCTGTGGGTTAGCATTTCTTTGGGAGCAGATGTGACTAAATGGCATTTCTTTGGAAGTGGATGGGATTAGTTACCATTTCTTTGGGAGCAGGTGGGATTAGTTACCATTTGTCTGTGAGCAGGTAGGGCATAATTAACTTTTTTGGGGAGCAGGTGGGATTAGTTCGCATTTCTTCAGGAGCACATGGGGTTGGTTAATATTTCTTTGGGAGTAGATGGGATTAATTAACATTAGTTTGAAAGCAGATGGGATTGATTCATATTTATTCAGGAGGATTTGTTAGCATTTCTTTATGAGCAGGTGAGGTTAGTTAACATTTCTTCAGGTGCAGGTGGGGGTAGTTTGCATTTCTTTGGGAGCTGGTGGGATTAGATAATGTTTTCCTTAGGATTAGATGGGATTCATTACCATTTCTTTGGAAGCATATGGGATTGGTAAATATTTCTGTAGGAGCACGTGGGATTAGTTATCATTTCTTTGGGAGCAGGTGGGATTAGTTATCATTTATTTGGGAGCAGGTGGGATTAATTAGCATTCATTTCTTTAGGAGCAGGTGGGATTAGTTTGGGATTTCTTTTGAAAGCCATCTTTAGCATAGAGTTGTAATATGCAGTCATGCTATCCACATAGACCAGCGTCACTCTCTTCCCACACAGTTTGTTCCATAATGAGGCATCTGGCCATTTGTCCAGCATTTTTTTTTTATTCTGTCAAGCCAAGTGGGTTTTTGTCATTCATTCATACATCTTGTATACCTTAGGATGTGACACACAATTAAAGATGACATGAAATGAAAATAGAAGCTTTTGTGTAAAAATGTAAAGAAAATGTAAGAGGAGTCCTAAAAAAATACAGTAAATGCACAGAACTGTACTTCCACAGATCTAATGATCTGGTTATGCTAGTCGCTCAAGAAAAGTGTAAAACTGCTCCTCATACAGAGTGCTCTCGACTCTTTTGCATACATGAGCACATGACTGGCTAGTGTCGCTGAAACTGGCATGGGAGAGAGGGCACACCATTCCTCCTACCTCAAACAATAAGTTTAATTTTATTCCCTTGACTCTCAGATTTGACTCCCTTGATCCATATCTCCTAGATATCTACCTTACTTTAGTACCTTACTGTTTCAAGTCTTGATAAAACATTGGCTTGGTAGTCTGATATTAACGTGGCTGTAACCTCTCTGCTATATTTTAGTCAAGAAATGTGGCCTATTTCCATTATTTCTTCTTTTGCCCTCTTGTTGCAATGTATTTAGCCTGTTCATCAAGTTTTTACTTCTTCTTTTTTTTACCAAATGTATATCATTACATTAGGCAAGCTTAAGAAGGTGACAGTAGATTGTGTAATCTATAAAGTGTATTATATGTAGAACTGTATACTGTATAACTCACAATCAGTCAATCTGAGTGAAAAAAAATGTGTCATGGACATGAGATGTTCTGCACCCTTCTGTTACATGTAAGGATAGACCACGTATTACAATTTTTTCCCAGATTGGCAACACTGAAGGTTGACCTGCCAGAATGCTTGTTAAATTAACGCATTTGGAAAGTGGGCGGGTGTTGATTTCATAACAAGCTGGAGTGATCTCACTGGATTTCAGATAAACAATGTAAGAATCTTATTTCCATTTCTAATTTGGACAGTTTATACTCATGTTGCAAACAAGTTGCTTTTTCATTCATTCATTTATCTTCAGTAGCCCCTTTTTCCTGGTCATGGTTGTGGTGGATCCAGAGCAGAGCAGGATTGGACACCACTCCATCATGGAACATTACATAGATAATTCCATTTGTGAGAATGTCTATTTATACCAATTCACAGTTATGAAATCCTTCCTGGTGGAAGGGTGACACAACGGACCAATTGCCTGGTCTGATCATGAGCCAAGCGTATACTGTAGTCTGTTTCTCTGTGCATACTGTAGTTCCCCATGTTGGTGTGGGTTTCTTCTAAATTCTCTCTTTTCCTTCCATGTCCCCAAAACAAGCTAGTTGTTGTATTCATTCATCCTTCATACCATTTCATGTGTACTGCGTTAAGGGTTCCTGGAGCTTATCCAAGGAGACCTGGGGTATGAGTTTGGGTAAACCTACGGACAAGGTGCCAATCCTTTGCAAGACCCCCACAGACACACACACACACACTATGGGCAGTTTTGGAATGCCAGTAAATCTTATCTGCATAGCTTTGGACTGTGGGAGAAACCTGGAGGGAACCCATCATGCACAGGAAGAACATGAAAATCCATGCATACAGACCAGAGGCAGGAATTAAACCCTCAACCCTGGAGGTGCAAGGCCACATTGCTAAGCACTATGCTACTGTGCCACCCAAGTAGGTAAATTGGCTTCTTTACAGTAAATGGTCTTTAAACTATTGTCATTTTTTTTAAGCATCAAATCTATGAGCAATTTAGCATGGTAACACAATATACCTTTAGAAAGAATCTCAGGATCTGATCCCCTCAAACCATTTTATCATACATTACTAACATCAGTTACAATAGTTTCATTTTGTTGCTCAACTTTGCTGCTCTCTGACTGGGCATGACTCAGCAAAATCTCATCAAAATGCTTGTTTGGAAGAAGAGTGAAACAGAGGGGGGTTGTGGTTGGAAAAAAGTTACGGGATATTTCAGCCAGAGGATTAATAGACACATTTTAGGGGACCGCTAAGACATACGTATGTTAACCTATTAAGGAAAAAGTAAAATATGTGACTTTTCAATTGTCTTTATATGCTGTGCATAGTACATTTGACAAGACTGGCATCAAAAAATAAGTTACGTTCCAGTGACTGAGTGAATTTCAGACAAATTAAGTCTTTATGAACCACAGGACAAGTTGGACGTCATGAGAAAATCTTTGTATTTATTTTTCTATTATTGAATTTGAATAAGGCTCAGGTTTCTACAATTTAATTCACATACAGGAAAGTGAGCACGTCCAATCCAGATCAACAATTCCCCATGTTGTTACTATTATGAAAGGTGACTGACGAGATGATGTGAGAGCCTGTAATAATCTCAAACGCTCAGCTCAGCCGAAGGCATGTGACAGCGATGCAATGTTGATGGGCCGACGGACGGAGATGCAGTTCACTAATTGTGACGGACAGAGATGAAATGTCAGACATCTAACCTTTGGATGTGACCCCTCTGGCAGGGACAATGCCCGCTGCGGTTTCCTGGTTCTTACATGCAACGCTGACAACTAGATATCATCAGCGATGTGAAAAATAACATTATGTCATTTAATGCACCATTTTGGTACACCGACTTTGTTGATGATCAAGGTTCTTTGAGAATAAGCCAATGTTTTGATGTAAAATGTTGTAGGAAAGGAAAGAATTTTTGAAAAAAAAAGTTTTTTTCCTAGTTGTTGGATTTGTAGTTAAGTGACATTTTGAGGTTCGAGACGCCCATGAGCCTTAGCTTAAACTCAACACCAAAATGCTTTTAAAGTTCAGACATTAGAGCTTTTCTCATGAATAAAGGAACAGTGGATTATCTTAAATGGCTTTGGCTAAACTCCAAGGACACAACTGCATCAATGTCCAGAAACAGGCAAATCTCCTTTCAGAGTAAATACATTTAATAAAGGAAGTAGAAGCTCAAATTTAAAAGTAGCTTTATTAGACCATATTCAAATTCTGGAACCCACTGTCACAAACACTTTAAATGTTCTAGAAAGTTCCTTATTCAGCTTTATCACTGACTTTAAATCAAGACGTTAATATTGCTCCTTGCTCAGATTGATAAGCTCGAGTTCAAGGTCAAATTGTGCATGACACGTGCAAGACATGCATTGTTTCCTCAGTGTACAGAAATCCATTCTTTTAACTCAGGTCAGAATAATGACATATGCATGTTTCTCTATTTAATCCTAACTATAATCACCTAATTCACCCCTCAAACGATTAATTCACACTAAATACAATATTATTAAGTTGAAGTTTTTTTTTTTTTTTTTAGAAACTCTTAAACCCAAAGTGCCAAAAGTTACCTTTCATGCCTGAGGTGAGTGTGAACCTCGCTTTTAGTGTCAATCTCATGTGTCGTGTAAAAGCGTTACTTTGATCTCGACCCAGCGGACACCATGTCTCGGTCCGGAGATTAGCGTGGAGGCGTGCGTGTTGCCCTGGGCTGAGGTGTCCTTCAGCCAGTCGCATTTCATCATAAACACCCAGAACTGAGCATTCATTAAAGGAAGAATGAAAGGCTCACTCGTGAACATGTGCACAAACAATAGGTTGGAAAATGAGAGAAATGATTACAGGATTACACTCAAACCACCTCCATATTTTACCCGTGACAGAAGGACAAAAACAGGTTAAAGATCAATAGTCTTTGGAAACATGATATGACAGAAGTCTAGTGTACGGTTCACACTCGCTTTGGGCTTCAAGAAACACGAGATCCATGGAAATGTCTTTATTAGATTACAGTCGGACGTGCTTTATGCGACATAATTTGAGCGAAAACATCTTCATGAGATTGTAGTTGAATATTGCTTCAAATTGCATAAGGATACTCACAGTCAGCATCAATGCTAATCCGGTTAGTCCTTTTCCATCTAATGGACGCACCATCGCCCTGTGTGCTGGATGGCGGAGAGGAGTTTTCTGTTACTGAAGGACTCGGTGAACCAGATAATCTGAGAAGGAGAGTGAGCACACCAGCCCAGAGGACTCATTAATCCAGCAGCACTCTCAAGCCCAGTGACATTCTCAAGCAGACGTTACGCTCTATTTTAACCTAGACTAATGTTCCTCCATTGGCGATCATGCTAATCAACACACAATGCTACAATAGCAGAGATAGATCTCACCACAGGTGGTTGACAAAGGGTTTTGGACAGAGGTGTTGAAAATTTACCAGCCCTGATTATCGCTTTTTTTTTTTTTATTTGAAAAGTTCAACCGGCTAGCTGTGGTGAGAACCATCGCACAGAGGTCAGTGTATTGTCTGCCAACTGTTTTATCTTCAGAGGGAATTTTTTGACACCATTCCATATTCATAAGCACCTCAGCCACTGCATTATGCATTACCCAGTACTTATCAGTAAATAATGCGTGGTAGATAATAAGAATGAGAAAAAAGACCATAAACTCTTCCAATTCTCTCCTTGTGCATTTCTAAATCGATGCACAGAACTCCATAATCTGATTTCTTTTTTTTTTTCCGAAATTAAGCGGTTTCAATGTAATATGAACCAAGGCAAACTTGGCCACAAGTGTACTGCCGTGGCCAAAAGTTTTGAGCATGACACAGGTATTAATTATCAGTGTTTTTAGATCCTTTTGTCAGATGTTACTATGGTATGTTCTTGATCTTTCGGCTGCTCCCGGCCAGGGGTGAATACTATGGTATATCAAAGTATAATTACAAGCAATTCACAAGTGCTAAAGGCTTGTATTGACAATTTCATGACGTTTATGAAAGAGTCAGTATTTACAGTGTTGACCCTTATTTTTCAAGATCTCTGCAATTCACCCTGGCATGCTGTCAATCAATCAACTTGTGGCCACACCCATCATGCATTGTTCATCACCAAAATGTTCTTGGATGGTTGACCAGTTGGATGTTATAGTGGAAGCTAGCAAGTGGTGCTGTGTACAGTATATGTTAGTAACTTGCTAAACTATAGTATGAAGCAGGAATGTATCTCCAGGAATGTGGACACATTGGGGACTGTAGTAGTTAAAAGGATGAAACGATGTGAGAAAAGTCCGGGATCTGTGTGAGCTTTGCTATGCCAAGCAAGGTCAAGCAAGTTAGGGAAACAGCAAAGTTGTGGAATCTAAATACATAGTTTTATTATTATTATTATTATTTTAACCTTAAAGCAAATGGTAAAGCTTCCACAAGAATAAAACATGACAGATGGCACAAGTGACACGACCCTGCAGTTTTTATTTGTTTCTTCATACTGTATGTATATTATTATTGTTGTTGTTGTTGTTGTTGTTGTTGTTGTTGTTGTTGTTATATTTTACAAACTAGGCTAACATGTTTGGCTTCCTTAAATTACATAAAAGTCCCCATCTGCTTCAGGACAAAAAAATATATATTGCACAACTTAACAAGTGAAAACAACCTGGACATGGCACTTGAGTCCAGTGAAAAAGAAATAAGTTTAAGCCCATTTATTTAAGTACAGAAAACAATTTTCCATTTTGAAAATTTTATAATAATAAATTTTGCATATGATATTTTTTTATATAGAAAATATATTATTTTTATTTTTATACTAAGATTAAAACCCACTTTTTATTTATATACAATATAATGAAACATGTGCTTTTGGTTTGTTTTTTAATTTTTGATTTAAAGTCACTGCCTACTGAAAGTTCATAGCTATATCATATTGATTTTTTTTTTTACTACACAAAAAATAATGAAAATGTTCAAATGTGTAAAAAAAAAAAAAAAAAAGTGAACACATTGACTATGTATACGTAGAGCTTTGATTCACAAACTTGGAAATTCAAAATTTCAAGACTTTTCCCAAGACTTTTTTTATTGTTGTCGTATATATATGCAGGACATTTACGGTGCAAATCAAGGTCAGGATTGGGTCAAGTTACCGCATGTCCCTTAACTGAGCAGAGAACCATATTTGTTAGCTTCTGGGGGATTTGTATAATTATGTATTTGTTGTATTATGTTATGTTATGTATATTTGAACTTAAGCAAATTTTCCTCTGTTTAAAAAAATGTTCCTTTAACTTTATCTGTATTTTTTTAAATATATTTTTAAAAAAGAGCCTAGAACCTTTTTCCAGGGAAGAAACTTTATATATGGCAACGTCCTGAGCTTAAAGAAGAGAACAATGAAACATTTTGAAAAACATTTTTTAAATAATTTTTCCAAAACTTATATGAAATTACTATAAAGTTAAAAGCAAATTTATTTAAACATGAAAAATAAAAAAGTACAAATATACAAATATACACAAAAATAATTTGAAAAAATTCCAAGAGTTACCACAGAGTTGGAATTGACAAATGTGGATTAAACCATTTTAAACATTAACACAATTCTAGCCAAATGATTTCCTCCTGTTTTTGAGTTAAAGTTGCCATTTTAAGTTACCATGTTGCCTATAATGTGATTCAGTTCTCCATCAAGGTTGAAACTTCACCCAAACAGTTTGCTTCATCTGTGATGTGTTTGTGCTGTCAAAGGAAATGTTGCACAATGTTATTTATCACCCTGCACAAATGAAGCACAAATGAATCCCATTCCAAATGGAGCAATCTGGAAGTTGACGGGGTGCTGAGTCGTGTCATGGGTTGTTTCATTTTTTTGAAAACAGTTTCGGCACACTGCCAGTGGGGTAGAAAAACAACGTGTGTGCACTACAGTACAAACACAGCACCAATACAATCATGTCAAATCATGATTTTAAATTGAAATTAAAATCGATTTTTTTTTAACTGCTTTAACAAGCAGTAGAAGGACTTTTTTTTTTTTATTTCTTCATAAAAATTTGAAAAGTGTGGCATACATCTGTATTCAGTCCACTTGTTTGTAATTTAATGCTCTCCTTCCAGCCTGTCAGTTTAGGTGGACGCTCATGTCGTTGTAGGTTTACAGTTGTGCTGTACTCTTTCCATTTTCAGATGATGAATTAAACAGTGCTTGGGATATTTTTTATAACATAACCCTGCTTCAAACATCTCCACTACTTTATTCCTAAGCTGTCTGGTGTGTTCCTTGGGCTTATTCATTAATGTTCTCTAACAACCCTCTGAGGACTGTAAACAGCTGTGTTTATACTGAGATTAAATTACACACAGGTGGACTCTGGCGGCACAGTGGTTAGCGCTGTCGCCTTGCACCTCCAGGTCCTGGGTTTGATTCCCATGCCGAGTCTGTGTGCTTGGAGTTCGCATGCTCTTCCTGTGCTTGGTGGGTTTCCTCAGGGTTCTCCGGTTTCCTCCCACAGTGCAAAGACATGGAGAATAGGCTAAATTGTATTGTAGTACAAAATGGGAATAAATACAATGGTCACCATTGACCTCCACAGTCCCTGGTTGGACTAAAAAGGTTCCTAGGTTGATGGATGAATGGAGGTGAATGCTATTTACTAATTAGATGATTTCCGAAGGCGGTTAGTTCCACTGGATTTTATCAGATTAAAGGGGGCTGAATACAAATGCACGCCACACTTTTCAGATATTTGTTGTTTTAAAAAAAAGTTGAAAACCATTTATCATTATTCTTCCATTCACAATTAAGTGCCACTTTGTGTTGGTCTATCACATAAAATGCCAATAACATACATTTACGTTTGGGGAAAAGTTCAAGGGGTATGAATACTTTTGCAAGGCACCGTACATGACCACACAGACATTCATGATTAACTAGGGTTGCCATGATCGACAAAAGAGAAACAGCATTCCATCCCAGAGGAGATGATCACTTTTCTTGCTTGACTTAATAATTTTGTTTATTTGCATGTTTGTTAGAAAGAAAGAAAGAAAGAAATATTGACGGCAATATTGGCTTGTGTCATACCATGCCTGATCGCATGGTATGACACAAGCCATACAGTATCAGTCTGACCTACACAAAGTAACCAAACACATTTGGGGGGGAAAAACGCTGTGTTGTCCAAAAAAAAAAAAAAAAAAATCTTAAAGATTAAATCAAATGCTATTTTCATCAACACATCATTTTTTCCTTGTTTACTCTCTGACCTGATTTTCACAAACACATATCTCCTCCATAAGCCACACTAAACTAATCCGGCCTCAGGTACACTCCCAAATCCCACAGAGAGGGAACAACCCTGACCATCTGTGTGTCTCTGTACTGATCTGGCATCCCTGAGAAGATTCTGGAAGACTGGAGGACCACCTCTATGGTCACCAGCTTGGATTCATCAGACCAGCTCATGTTGCTGCTGTATTAAACAGTATGGAAAATGTGCAGTTTGGATCTTAATTAAGAGTTTCGAAGAGCAGAAGTGACGGTACTCCCTCAGACGGTCTCAGACGGATTTATTACGCTGCAGTGGAGAATGCTGAATCATATATGTTGAATATTCAGAGGATAAACACAGGAGTTCTGAGGACATGTATATTAACAATTATTTTGCTGTGTGTGCATGTGTGTGTGAGAGACGGAGAGAACAGTGTGACATTGGCCGGCCCTTGCACAGTGCCCGGTTGTACCTGAGTGTCCAGGCAGTTCGACCTTCTGTGGTGGAGGGGGGGGGCAGAGGGGGGAGTCCCCGTTCCATATCAAACCTGCAGAGAGGGCCATCTGTGCTGGGGAACCTCACGCCGAGGACCTGGCCGAGTTCGTGAAGCCATGTGACTCATCCTCTCTCTTTCTCTCACACACACGCACATACACTATCGCACCAACACTGACACTGACATTAAATTTCTATTATGTTAGAGTCAATCCTGATTAACCAATAAAGTAACAAGTCTAAGAAAACATGCATAATTGACTTCTGTTTCTACTGACATCGAGACCAATCAGTTTATTCCAGTCATTGGAATACTGGGAACAGCATGGGAATACACCCTGGATGAGACACCGGTACATGGCAGGGGATTTTTGGACAGAATTCCAGAAAATCTGTTTAGTTGTTTTTGTTGTTTTAGGTGGCAAAACCACAAAGTGATTCATTCATCTTGTCCCACAGCAAGCTGTCAACAATTTCCTCAATTCATCCATTTTCCATATTTTATGGAAGTTTATTTTGTGTAGGGTCACATGAGGTCACATGAGGGTCACATGAGGTCTGAAGCCTATTCCAGGGAACTTAGGGCACAATTACACACTTGAGACACTTTAGACATGCCAGTCAATCTACACTTCATGTCTTTGGACTGTAGGAGGACAGTGGAGCAACCAGAGGAAATCCACAAAGCACCGGAAGAGCATCCAAACTTCATGCACACAGACCTGAAGCAAGATTTGAAACCAGATACAGTAAGATACAAGTCAACAGTGATAACCACTAAAATAATATTTCTAGGTAAAAGCATGTTTTGGAACATCTGTAGTTAGGTTTCTGTTATCACATACTTGTGATAAGTGGAGCACCTTTTCATCTTCTTATCATTCGTCATCAGACTCCATTGAAATTCAAGTAAAAAAAAAAAGTTTTGAAAAAAGTTTTGGATGTATTTTTCTACACTCTAGAACAATACTGGAGATTTCCAAAATATGGAATAACACATACTGTATGACATTAGGTAATAAAGTAACAACAAAAACAGTCAGTATTATTTTACATACATACTGTATATATACACATATATATATATATATATATATATATATATATATATATATATATATATATATATATATATGTGTGTGTGTATATATATATATGTGTATATATATATATACACACACACACATATATATATATATATATATATATACACATATATATATATACACACACACATATATATATATATATATATATTATGGCATGCCATTTAGGAAAATATTCATGAGAGAACTTAATGAAAACTCTGAATATATTGAATGAAACGTGAGAATATTGAATGGATTCCGAATATATTGATTGAAACTCTATATATATTGAATGAAGATTCTGAATATATTGAATGAACTGTGAGAATATTGAATGGATTCCGAATATATTGATTTAAAATATATATATATTGAATGAATTCTGAATATATGCATTGAAAACTGATATATTGAATGAAAAGTCTTGAATATATTGAATGAAAACTAAGTATATATTGAATGAAACATGACGTCATCGAAACACAGCGCCATCTTTAGAAAGGATGAGTGAGTCGGCGCGAAACTTGGTTGCTGCAATTGTGAAGAGATGGTCAACACATTAATGAGTGCGTGTACGGCCCAAAGTGGTGGCACAAGCCGCACTCAGTATCAGACTACGGATGAAGAAATTTATTCGCTATTTCACCGCGGAAGACCGGTGTTATGCGCTAAAATGCCCCCCTGCCACAGATCCCCCCCCCCTACATAATCTCTATCAAATATTATATATATATATATTTATATATTTATATATTTATAAATATATACGTGTATAGTTTTTCTTTCATTGACCGAAGGGTACCAACAATTTTGTCCATGTCCACATATGTATATATGTATATACAAGCACAAATACCTTGAATCTTGTCCATAATGTAATGTATCTAATATTTCCTATTATAAATTAGAATCAAACCTATACAAAATTTAGACATTTGTGCTGCTTTCAAGTTATATGCATATGCAGAATTGGAAAAGTAAATGAGATATCTCCTTTTCAGCACTTCTAAGAAACCATGTTTTGTTTTCTTTTTCAAAAGAAACAAGAACTATTTCAAGTTGTTAGAATCTTTTCAGGCATTGTTTCTTTTGTTTACAAGGGTGTTAAAAAGGAAGAAAGGCAAAATTTTACATCAAAATTGTTTTAGTTATTTCAATGTGAATCTTGGATGATTTAGCAAAATGCTATATGTCCTCCTACCACAGTGTTTTTCCACTGTAGTTTGTAGTTTTATTGTAATTGGCTTTGAGGACCATGTAAAGTAATTTAGTCTCATTTATAGTGTTTGTTGAGTTTTAATTTTTTTTAAATGCTTTGTGTTTTTGAAATGAAATGTTTGGATTGTGTGTTTGCAACTCAAAACATGGAACATTTTTAAGCTTCGTTGCACACAAACTCTTTTATTTACAAAGATTGTTGAAGATCTCGAGAAACATTAATGATGATACAAAAAGTCCAGTTTGTACCCCTCTTACCCCTATCAGCCTCTTACCCCTATCAATTTTAGTTTCACTTTAGCTTTTGCTATTAGTGGCTTATCATGGGTCATATAAGGTTATTATAGGGTTCAGAAATCCTGACTGGAGGACAGGGTTTAGACATTTGTGCTGATTTCAAGTTATGTGGATATGCACAATTGGAAAAGTAAATGAGATATCTCCTTTTCAGCACTTTTAAGAAAACATGTTTTCTTTTCTTTTTCAAAATTCTAAGTTGTTAGAATTTTTTTCAGGCATTGTTTCTTTGGTTTAAAAAAAACTAACCAAGTGGACCAAATACAACAGCTTCCCATACACACATGTCTTTCTCATGTCTTTTGTGCAGTCAATGCATCATCCTTGCATAAAAGGCTTACCTTTAACAGACTTATGTGAAAATTGATGAAATCTTTTGCAGGTGCTGAAACGAATGTGGACGACGTTTCTACACACCTTCAATATGCAAAAAAGATTCCTCTTTTTCACCCCCTAGCCGTGGTCCTGTTTCCATGTTTAACTCAGAATCAATCATTTTTTGCATGTTTAGGACGTGCATGCATAGTCGCATACTGTTTACAGAGAGGTTGTCAGGGCTGCTGTATATGTTGTTGAAATAAAACAGAATACCATGATCCATCACAATGTATTATGCTCATATTATGCTCATTTTACTTGGGAGATTTTGCAGCAAAAACCCAACAGCACTGGATATCAATCAGCTTGTGCTCACGTTAACTAGCAATAATGAAAACACAAAACTCTTGGTTCAGTGGTGATTTGGAACACATAGAAGCAATTACTAAGGAGACAAAGAGTTCTTAATAGCATAATGCTATCAGATGTGTTTTCATGCTGAAAATGCCACTGTGACCGTGGTACTGTTGACCATCTTGGAAGCTTTTACTTTACCGTGAAATATTTCTATCCAAAAAAGTCTTTATGATTGTCTGAGATAACCTCTGTGCATTTCAGTTTAATCTTAACATGTTGACTTTTTGCACAACGCCTTGTTCATTGGATACGATAGTATCCATAGAGTTACGGGGAAAACAGTCACTGGTGAAAAGCTGCCTTTGCTCTCTGGAAAAAGAAAAGGCTCCTGATGAGAATTTTCCAGGTCAGTAAAAATAAAACCGAGAGGGAACAGAAAGAATGAACGCAGAAGGTAAAGCCATGCACATCAAATTCCCCCTAATATGATTTTGTGTTCTGTGTCTATTCAAGTCAGCCCTGATCTGGTTTCCAATGCTAATCGCATCAGTCAACAGATTTGCATAGCTCCTTTTATTCTTGCCCCCCTACTACCACCACCCCACCCTCACCACATCACCACCACCCCCCACCCCCTTCCTTCTTTCCTTATTGGAATTGGTATCAGGCATCGTGACACAAATCCCCCTTGATAAATTCAAAATGATTGATTCTGAGTTAAACATGGAAACAGGACCACGGCTAGGGGGTGAAAAAGAGGAATCTTTTTTGCATGTTGAAGGTGTGTGTAGAAACGTCGTCCACATTCGTTTCAGCAAACGTGGCGGCTTATAATCACCTCAGAGGCACGATGCAGTCAGCCTCGGGCGCTTCTGCTGCTCTGTCGATTGGCATTAACTTGTTGCGGCAAACATTTTTCAATGAAAAAAAATTACTAAATATGATTTTTAAAGATTTATTACAGTATAAAAAAACATCTAACATTGCTGTGAGTCAAGAGTGAGTGCGTGCATGAATCAGGGCTGTGAGCTTTTTGCTTTATTTGGAGATAAAGATAATGGAGCCTTTTATAGCGATCGATGACACAGTTCCGGCTGGTTTAGCAGGTTAATCCTGCAAGCCGTCCCACGGTGGAGTTCACAACATCATTTAGATCCAAATCAACAGATTAATGAGTAACTAAATCAAGCTCTTAACCTACGCGCAATCTTTCAGGGCAAGATACGATGACACACACTCACACATGGAGACTAGAAATATAAACCGGTTTGTTCAGGATTTGCACAAGAGCACAAAATACTAAGTGTAGTTCACGGGGGGTTATTTTACAAACCCAATCATGGCTATCACTTTGTCGTAATCCTGTACGTCCTGTTTAACATCCAGGAGGTGGAGGATATCATTAGATATGATCCATAGCTATTGCATTGTATCTCTGAACCTTTCCATTTCACACGCTCTTATCAAGACTTAAAGTGCACCCTTGCTTTCTGAAGAGTGTATAGTTGTATCATCTGTTGCTCTTCTTTCGACTGCTCCTTTAGGGATTGCCACAGTTAATCATCCGCTCAGCATATTTGATTTGGCACAGGTTTTATGCCGGATGTCCTCACTGATGCTACCTAAATTTATCCAGGCTCGGGACCAACACTGAGAGCATCCGCACTGATTTGGGCATGCCCATGGCTCGGGTTTCCCATCTCGAACCCCAGTCTTCTGCAAGACAGGCAGAGATACAGGATAAACAGGGCAGAATATAATAATATCAATTACTGAAATATTTAGGTCAGAACCAGCACTTTGGGACTTTGTTTTAGGAAGAAAAAAGTCTGGAAATTTTTAGCTGAATAGATCCAGAGTAAAAATCAACCATACAGACAATAAGCAACCGGATATATGGAAAATGTGCTGCTACGATTGTCACTGGATATCAACAGGTCCTACCTGTACACCTGATTGTATCATTAATCACATTTCTTCACCTGATCTTCTTCCTAATTTACCGTAGCCGATTCCCATCCGTCTCTCTCTGTCAGGGCACTTTCCCATCAAGGCGGCAACTACCAACCAGGGATGGTGAAGACTATTACTCATACGCTTCCTTTGAGGCATGTGGCTGCACCTTTTCCACATTACACATTCAGGAGAAAGTGCTATCCACCACTTCCGCTTGCGTGAAATCACAGATGCCTATTACTGCCGATGTCCACTTTGTGCACAGCATGGAGAAAGTGTGGAGAAGTGGACGGAGTATAAATGAATGGAGAAGTTCAAGGGCATTAGCCATCAAGAAGGAGCCAGGAGCCCGGCCACGACCACTGACAACATTGCATCCTCCCTAAAGTCCTGATCTCGCTCCATCAGACTTTCACCTGTTTGGTTTCCTGAAAGCAGCCTTACGAGGGCGAAGATTCAATTCTGATGAAGAAATGAGCACAGCGGTGCATTCGTGGCTCGCAGCTCAGCATAAAACATTTTTAATAAGGGAATACTAAAACTTGTTGACAGATAGACAAAGTGTATTGAAAAGCAAGGAGATTATATTGAAAAATTGTGTTGTCTTTTCTAAAAGTTAATCCAAAGGATGCTAAAGCTGGCTTCACAGATAGGCTTTGGACCAATCACATTGAAGATGCAAATTATTCCCAAATATGGTAAACGATATCGTTGTCATCGGCATACTTTCTATACACTTAAAAATGAGGCAACGTCTTAAAGATCATTAACTATTTACTGGATTATTCACATTTGGGTACATACAGTAGGTATACAGCAGCAGGACATAGTGGAGGTTTGCACATTGCAAAATTTTTTAGTTTTTATATATTAATAGTTTGTGAAAATATTATCCATATAGCCCAGTGTTTGGGAAATATTAGTGTGAGTCAGCATATGTGTTCATTGCTATTGTCAGTTTTACTCAAGATAAAAAAATAATATGCCTGCTTAAAAAGAATAAAATAAGATTTTTATGCCTTCTACAGTAGATCAAATGATGAGTACACGTTTCTGGTGTAAGAACTTGATCTCAGTTTCTAAGCAACCTAAATCAACATCAACCAAAGTTTTCTCTCTTTTTTTTTTTTTTTTTTTTTTGTTCCCTCTCAAACTAGCTCCCATATGAGACAGAGGAAGAAAAGAGAGACATAAAGGAAGACACGTCAAACTCAGTCAAATCATTGCACGTCTACAAACAAGCTCTGGTCCTGGCTACACTCCCCTGCAGCACACTGTATAATCATTGTTATTAGCACGTACGTACAAAGTAAAGCCCAGGCTTCCCTCTGCAACTAATGCAGAAACACATACACATTCTCTCTCTCTCTCTCTCACACACACACATTCACACACATACACACACAGTTCCAATTAGGCGGGAGTGTTGTGTAGCGTCAGTGTCGGGGGATTCGGCTTTCTTCTGCGCTGTCAGGTCCCATCAGAAAGGCGGCTCATTAGTGTCAGGTTCGGCACTGCCACTGCCTCTCCTCTCTCTCTTTCTCTCTCTCTCTCTTTCTCTCTCTCTCTCTCTCTCTCTCATCTATCTATCGCTCAATGCATCCCTTTTCGAACAAACATTTTCAAACGATTCCTGCTTCGACTCTACCTTCCTCCCTTTCCTCTCTTTCTCTTTTCTCTTCATCACGTCTCATCATGTCGCTGTCACTTTTTTCTGTCGCGTCTTTCTTGACATTGAACAATATCTTTCCTATCTACTTTATATCGATCAATCGATAACTGATAAGTCTGAACATGCCTTAAGAACATGCCTTTGGATCGAAAGTTGAACATACAAGCTCGTCTCGTTCATTAGACAGTTGGATGCGTGCTGAAATCTCGAATCTGATTTGATGATTTCTTTGACAGCAGTTCTGACAGTAGTTACAGATTTTAAATCACAGGTTTCTATTAAGGCACATGTACACTAGTGCATTATAGTTTCTATAGTAAAAAATAAATGTAACCCTACTAACAACTCACTCACTCTCCCTCACTCATTCTCTATACCATCCTGCACAGGGTTGCCGGGAGGCCATGCGCTTATACCAGGGGCATCTTGGAGGGTGGGGGTGGGAGGGGGGGGATATGGTGCCAGTGCACTGCTGGGCACACAAGCGTGCACACATTCACACACTACCGAACACCATGGATGTTCCAAAACACAGCTTGTAACTATAAATAGACAAAACATCCTGTACAACATATCTTTTGGTAAGGGATAAAATAATCCAATAACTGGACTTGACTATCATAACATCATGTAAAGAGGTAAAACACTTCAGAGTGGCACCCGCAACTCCACCTTATGTCACTCGGCATCACACCATCTTATCGTTTTTGACTTTCCTTCAACATCATGTCCTGGTATGTTTTATTAATTTTTTTGATGTAACACAGTATTACATTATGCCCTTTAAATAAGATCTTTTTGAGAACTTGTTATTATGATGTCACAAATGAGACTTGGCATCTTTGCACCAATCATATCCAATATGCGATTTATTACGTTACACGGTAACAAGGGGGGGGGAAAAGCTGTATGCAATGGCTTCTGATAAGATTCTACAAGGGCCGTTCAAGTGAAACCGGGACTGAGAGTAAAAACAACCATTCTTTTTCAATATAATCCCCCCGCCATGCTAATGCACTGATCCCACTGTTTCACTAGTGCTTGGATACCATCAAGGTAACTACCTAGAAGGTAGGTTTTCTTAGTACTTTGGAGCCATAGTCAGAGCCACTGCCTGTTTCATGTCTGAAACGCTGGCCTCCAAGGAACTTCTTGAGTGTTGCACACTTGAGTGAGTAGCTTGGAGTGAGGTCAGGACTGTACAGGGGATGCGGCAATAACTCCCAGCCGAGTTCCTATAATGTGCAAGTGGTGTTGGTGAATGATTGAGTGAACTGTTCCCACAGAGAGGTGTGTCTCTTCTGCAAGTTGGCATTAAGTTATCCGCCGATTTTGTACAAACAGGATCCATTCGCTGAATGGTTACAGGAATTACCGCATCGGGCTCCAAGTCACCATTCACGGACATATGGTGATATTTAAAATGTTTGCTTGACTAAGAGTTCTGTACTTGAAGTCTTTTGGAAATGCCCATTACTTTGGCATTGTTTTCATTCTCCAGAAAATTCATCACAAGTCCCGGTTTGATTTGTAATTTTACATGCTCATGCTAATTGTTGCTCATTCGCCTAAAGATCCTCCCTCAAATCACCATATAAGGTAAGGGGAAGAAACTGATCCATGTGTGTTTCCAGTTAGTAAATGAAACGCCAGAAACATTCATAAACTTGTTTATTCTGTTTGTTTGTTTTGACATGGGTATAGTGTCAACAAACAAATAAGAACTAAGTACTTTTTATTTTTATTAATAGAACATGCTCAAAGCTAGATAGTTAGCTATATAATTTCAAGCAGGAAAATAATCTGTGAATGGAATAACTTAAGCTTTAAATTAGTAAAAAATTAAACATATCGGTTTTGTGATCAACGTATGATAAAAAAAAAGCATGTATCATTATTGAGGGATAAAACTGTGCAAAACAAATAAGAGAGTTTCTGGCGTTAGTGAATATAAAATAAATTCCTTCTACATAGATTGTGTTTAATCTTAAACCATCAAAATTGCTATTTTTTTTAACAGCTAGATATCTTACATTGTTAAAAATCATTGCAATGCCACTAACAATTAAAATATACATATTTCAACCAGCATGTAGCTTTAAAAATCAAGCACGTCCCTTTTTAACTTGTGATTTTAAAGGTTCGGGTCTCAGTTTAGATGGAAATCTAATCAAACCTGTGAATAGTCCGGAGTCAGTGTGTATCAGGGGGTATATTTATTCACATCACCAGCTGGAGTGGCAGCAGACGGAGACTGGCAGCATGCGCGCGGGGAAAGCAGCTCTAATGGTCTCAAAGTGTCAGCAAGTTTTCACTCCATCATAGACACACACATATACTGTACATATACTGTATCTTCAACACACACACACACACACACACAAGTTCTCTATGTAAAAATCATGGGAACCTGACACACACAAACGCCCCAAATCAGAGAAGTTATTAGAGACTTTTGCAGGTCATATCAGTAACACTGGAAACAGCTGGCGCAGTCGTCACTCCTTCTTCCTGTTTTTCACCCTTTATCTTCTCTTTAGCTCTTTGAGTTGTGTTTGTCCAAACTGAATTAGCCACCAGTCTTTTTTTTTCCTCATACTGCATGAAAAATAAAACACAACAGAAACGTCTCGCTGGTTTGTCACACAGCGAAGCTGGAAATCCGACTTGTCTGAGGCAGCCTGAGATGAAAAGGCTAACTGGTGTGAAACTTGTCTCATCTTCCCAATCAATCGAGCGCAGATACATTTTCCCCTCAGCTCTCCGCTCAGCTCAGCCCCTTTCTAATTACAGCCTTTAATTAAGAAATCAGGCTGTGAGTTCTGCAGTGGAAGAGGCGTCACTCGGCAGGCCACGATACACACTAACCTCCAGCCACGATACACACTAAACTCCAGCCACTCCAAGCCCAAAACGGAAACGTGAAAGAAAGACATAAACCTCTTTAAAGCATTATTGTCATTCTTTCTTTTGCCCTCCATTATTCTTACATTTTTGCTCATTTGCATTCTTTTCTCCCCACAATTAGTCCTCTTTCCTTTCTTTTTTATTTCTGTCTTGCTTTCTGTCTCTTTTCTTTTTTCTCCCTTTTTTGCTTTATTTTTGCTCTTTCTTTTCTTTTTTCAATCTTTTTTCTTGCTCAGTTCTTTCCTCCTTCCTTTCTTTCTTCCTTTCTTTCTTTATTTTGTCCTCTCTTCCATACTTCCTTTCTTTTTTTTTATTTACTTTATTCATTGTTTTATTTATTTATTTAGATTCAGTCTGTTTCTTGGTAAATTATTTTTTTCTTTCTTTCTTACTTTCTTTTTCCATCAATCTGGTTTCTTGTTTGATTCGTTTTCTTTCTTTCTTCTTTCCTTTCTTTCTTTTTTCTTCCTTTCTTTCTTTCTTTCTTTCTTTTCCTTTGATTTAATTTTTTGATCACTTGAATCCTTTATTTATTTTTGTTTGTTTTGTTTATGCATATGTTTATTTATTTAATTATTTTTGATTCTGTCTGTTTCTAGGTCAATTCTTTTTCTTTCTTTCTTTTCTCATCGTTTTCTTCCTTCCTTTGTCCTTCTTCCTTTCTCTTTCTTTTGCACATTTATGCTCCTTTCTTTCATTTATTCTTTTTGCTTCTTTTACAATTTGTGTTCTTTTACTTTCTTTCCAGTACTTTTGTTCTCTCTGTCTCCTTTCTTTATCGATTCCTTTTCCTTTCTTTCTTTTGGTTTTTCTCACTCCATTATGCCCGACTAATCTCAACTTCCTTTCTCCATCTCTTTTTTAAAATAATCTCTCTCTCTCTCTCTCTCTCTCTCTCTCTGTGTACCACACTCACTACCAAAGACATGCTAATTAGTCAGAGTGGTTTGTCCGAATTTCATTATGTCCTTGCATTTTAATTAACTGTCTCATTCATGTTTACAATAAACACATAAAAGGTCCTCCAGAGCTGTAACGACCAGTGAGGGGAAAATCTGGGACTTTTGTCCAAACTGCCAAAGTATTTGTTGATGTGTTTCACATTGTGGAATGTTCAGCAGACACAATAAATCGAGGTAGCCACAATAAACACTCATTCCGTCACCTCATGTTATGGCTGGTAAGTAGTTACACGCTATAATTTTAGCTAGCATTCAAACAGAAAACAGTGTTTCACAGGATTTGGTTTCTGTAGGTAGAAAAAACCTTACAAAAAGCAGTACTTAGTCAGACAAATAAATACTGTATGTCTGTATCTTCTTATATATTATTTGCAAATTTGTAGAAAGTGTTAAGTGAAGCACAATCTAACTTGTCAGAGTTTATTTCTCCATTAATTAATATATAAATAGATATTTATTAGCCATTAAATTTATCTTATAATATAATTGTTTTCTTGATGCCTAATGTGTCAAAACCTTCATTCATTCATTCATTCATTCACTTATCCTGGGGACGTTGGGCACGAGGCGGGGTACTCCCTGGATGGGATGACAATCCATTGTAGGGCACACATACATACATACATACACCCTATACGGGCAATTTCTGGGGATGCCAATTAACCTAATCTTATATTATATTATATTTTTGGACTGTGGGAGGAAAAGCCACCAAGCACAGGGAGAAAATGAAAATTTACATACACACACCACGAGACGGGAATCGAACCATCAACCCTAGATGTGCGACGCCACGGTGCTAAACACTATGCCATCAAGCCGCCTTTTGTCAAATCCCTGAATTTTTAAATTAGCATTATGAATAATATGCTGCAACACTAAATGGCTTGTTTTTCACCTGGAATCACTTTCTGAAATCCTTATCTTTAGCACACCTGCTTGTACATGAACGCATTTTGAGCTGTAACATGAAAAAGTGGCAGTGATTGAAAAGCCAGCAATTTTTCTTTCTCTTTCCTCCTCTCTACTTCATTCTGCCTTAGAATTATTTTCTATTCTCTGCACCACACTGCATTTTCATAGCATTTGTAGCCATCTAATGAGGACAAAAATGAAATAAATCGAAAGCATGACTGGCAGCATAAAATGGAGAAAGTGACCACAGTGGTTTCCTCAACCAGGAAATAAATATGAATTAATTATTTTTAAAATAATTTAATAAAACCAGTGCATTCCTTCCTTATTCATGGAAGCTGGTTAAATGAAGTGCACATCACTGAGATTTTCATTTAAGTTCCTTTATATCACAAAACCTGACAAACCTGCTGTACTATGCCTGCATTTCCATACTGAATCATGATTGGCTTTTTATGATGAAATAACACACATGTTTTAAAAAAAAATTCCCATCTATGCACTGAAATTAGTTTCGCAGGTGATTTTGTCAGAGCGAATATAAACGAACACCAACGAAAAATAGATCATACCTGCCAACTGTGAGAGCAAATATAAATGTTACCTTTAAAAAATGTTACCTAAAAAACCTGCAAAAGGACATTTGCAAAAAAAAAAAAAAAACATCATAATAATAATAATAATAATAATAATAATAATAATAAAATATTTTAGGCAAAAATGTTATTATTTCTAGATATTTTTACTCATTAAAGCTTGACATTTTCTTATTGCATTAGCTGATAGTTCTGCATATTTCAAGCATTTATTTCCAGAAAGCTTGAAAGAAGGAAATAAGTCTAGACATAGGTTTAATTGTATTATATTTGTGATATAATAGTTGCAATGAGAACTTGCTTTATTCAAGACGTCTTAACCTGCTGAGACTTTCTTTTTGCATCGGCAGCAGCATTGTGCCTTTTACTAATAGATGAAAATCAGAAAAAAGCAAATGCCAAATGTGTTAAACATTCATTTATTATTTCAAAATAAGAACCCAGAGAGAATTAGATCGGTGTGGACAACCTGTAGAAATCTACCTTTGACATTCAGTGTAAAGTAATTTTAGATCTATTGATCAAATCATGGCTAGAAGTCTACAGCGAGAAGACAGAAAAGAGATGATCATCAATGAAAAATGTAGAATTAAGGAAAGGTCATGGGAATATGGGTGAGAATATAACTCTGCTGGAGAAGTCAGGATGTTTGGCAAGTGTTAGATCCACAGCTACAGGCAGCCCTGCAGATTACCCATAATGCAGTCCTCAGTATGCATCTTCACTTATCAGAGACAGCCGTGTTGCTCTGCTCATTAAACGTGCTTTTTAGCCCGAGCTTGTGTGGGTCTTTTTAACAAGCAAGTCTCTGTAAGCTACAGACAGACCGAATGTGTGTGACTAAAGAAAGAATTTGCAGAAGAGAGAAGAAGGATTCTCATTTAGCTCAGGCGTCTCAGACATGATTACTTGTTTTAATATGCTTTGAGGTGTTTTAAAATACTTGTCTCTCATGTAGGGCTTAAACTCCTACACGGTGGGGACGTGTCCATCTCTTCATTATTTATTACGCAGCCGAAAAACAATGCTGTCTTTCAAAATGGCAAAACTTGTCACATGCAACTAAATCGGTAGCTCCTTAACGAATGTGCTACATAGTGTGTAAAATGATGGGGTTTACACCCTACTCTGCACTATATATCTATATATATATATATATATATATATATATATATATTCCACAGGGAGCCTTTTGAGATTCAGTAATCTTGTCGTGTAACATGCGTGAGTGAAAAAGGCAGCCGCCTCCCATGGACAGGATGCTGATTATTTGGCTCTGAGCAGCTAAAGTGCAGTTCAGCTGCAACAAATTTGCATAATGCGTTACAGGGTTGAGATTAAATGTAATAGCGCAGGGTTTCCCAGTCCTGCTCCTAAAGTCCCTATGGTGTTCCTGTTCTAACCCATCGCAATTCAACTCTAAAATCTTAAACTATAATACAGCTTGACACTGAATTTATTAGGTGTTGAGGAATCTGCATGATACCATGAGGCTTAATTAACGGTATATTAAAAATGATATTCTTCCCACATTATATCTTACTGTATGTCTTATACGATGCTATTATACACACTCAAAAGTAAAAAGCTGGATTTGTAATATTTCTGGATATTTTTGTAAAGTTACATTTATGCTGTACTTCTTCAACCTCCAACATTATAATACATTTACATTTAGGCATTTGGCAGATGCTTTTATCCAGAGCAACATACAAAAACATTTATTCATTCATTGCTTAATTAAACCAGAAGAACTCAGGACACAAGGGAGCTCCACCCTGCATGGGGTGCCAACCCATCACAGGGCACAAGCATGCACGCATTGACACGCCTAATCACACACTACAGGAGATTTGAAATGGCCTGAGCATGTCTTTAGAGGGTGGGAGAAAAACTTGGAGGAAACCCACCATGTGCATCAAATGGAGATCTATTTCACACTGTGTAATCTCATATCACTGACATGCAGCATGAAACTACAGTTCTAGATACCTCACTTCAACATAATATTGTTTATTTGTCTGAAAGCACTGTTGCACATGGTTTTCTCAAAAGCCAAAAATAATAACCTAGCCCTTACTGAAAAACATTCTCTAACCCCTAATAGTAACCATGACATGCTGTACAAGATAGAACAATATAAAACACCAAGAATAGAACACATTACATTTTCTTCCATATCTTGAACTTTTGTTCACACTCCATCCAGGTAGGTGGACTTGCATCAGGTCTGACTCCACCCTCTCAACTTTGGGTTCTGTATCAAGAGAACCTTATGTGTATGCTGAAAATAAAACCAGGCGGCACATGGTGGTTAGTACTGTTGCTTTGAACTTCCAGGGTCTAGGTTTGATTCACGCTTTAGCATGCATCTGTGAGCATGGAGTTTGCATGTTCTCACTGTGACTTGGTGGGTTTGCTCTGGTTTCCTCTCACAGTGTTGCTTTTTTTTTATACTTCCATTGATTAACCTTTAAAACACTCAGCATACGTTACTCTCCCGATAAATATCTTTCCATTAGTGGTACCACAGATGTTGATTAATTTGTCCTAGTTACCAAATCATCTGCTTAAAGGTGAATAAATAACAAGCTGTGATTTTAAGTGTTTTGAACAAATATAATGGAAAACATTACTAATGAAAATGTTATAACAGTCACAATCTCTACATTAAAAGAATTGAAATATAAACACTTAAAATAAGTGGGGGGGGGGGGGGGGAATCGAATCAGTTTCATGTTTCATGATTCATTTGTGTTGTAAAGGACTACAGAGTCAATTAAATAAAATCAAATTTTGATTTATTTGTTTGCATTTCAAATTAAAATTTTATTTGGCACATACAAAACCATACACAATATGATATGCATATATACTTCCGCTATAATCCTATAATTGCTAAATTTGTTTAGACTTAACTTAAATAAAAAATATATAATTATAAAAAGGATATTTGTAAAATCATGATATATATTTTTTTTAAATGGCAATATTAATCAAATCCTCTCTGAGGCATCGTGATAAAATCTTATAGACTGCTCCCTGGTGATTCCCATGCCTATTAAAAACAGTATTAACACAACTAGCAGAATGTCACATCAACACTGGAATCGGTGTGTCACAACTGACAAGAAGCACTGTGGCCTACAAACATGGCAGGCGATTCCACACACATCATGCTCGTTTTTATGTTCATGTTCACCTGGTTATTGATCGGAAGGTCATGAGTTCAAATCCCAGTACTGCCAAGCTGCCACTGCTGGGCTCTTGAGCAAGTCACTTAAACCTCACCTGCTCAATTGTGTAAATGAGATAGAGGTACATACGTTGCCTTAGGTAAGGGGGTCTGTCTAATGCCGCAAATATAAAAACATATGTAAATGCATACTTGGATGTATGACCTTGCTTTGTGATTTGGATTTGTCTAGCAGTTTTTAAATAAAGCATTTTAACCTGCACCTGCAGCCGTCTCCACTGCCTGATGCATAAATAACAAGTTTTTCTCTCTGTATCATGTGTTCAAATGTCATTGGCAATTAAGAACTAATATATTCATCAAGCCCTGCCAGAGAAATTTCATTTATAGACACAGTAATGAATTCATATATAACAGTGCAGACAAAATAAAACCTGAAGTTTATTGAACACAAAGCTGAATAATATTGGAGTGGACTGGCGTTCTGTTTTTTTGTCATTTAGCGAGCAGCATGGGAGCTGCAGTGAGATCAAACCCCCTGTAGAGTTCTGAAATATTTCTTCGACAGGAAGCATTTATAGTCAATTTTTGTTACAGGTTGTCCGACTGAGACTAGAGATACAGCTTTTAGAACATATTTCCTGGCATACCTGGATCAGTGTTTTATAAAATACTGTTCATTATACACACCACCTGTTGCACTGCTAGAAACTGAGGCCAGGCCTGCCAGCTAGTCACTTCATCCTCTTTAGCTCAAATTAAAAAATAGTATTATAGTATGGCGGTAGCTCGTCGTATGGATTTAATCCGTTCCATAGACAAGTTCTTAAGGCGAAATTTCCCATAGGAAATAATGTAACTGCTGATAATCTGTTTCAGCCATCCAAAGTATACACAAAATATTACAGATATTTCCAATTCTCAATACTATAATCATATTTTTGCATATAAACACAATTAAAACATTTGGAAAATATATGTAAATGAAATAAAATATTAAATAAATGGACATTAACCCTCACTTAACCCTAATTTATTCTTTTTTATTTAATCTTGGCACCGGCTGTGTGCTAAGTGGCTCCGTTTACGCTTTGCTACCATCCTTGCTAACACTCTTGAGAGCCATTGTGCTTTGTCTTAACTAAATCTTTCACCCACAAAAAAAACATGTATACTCACTTCACTTGGTTTTCCACTGACACGAATAGGTTTTGAATGGCTTCCGGATGTGCGCGCAACCTAGCCGGCATTAAATGCTTCATATACCGAGGCAAATTTTGTGCCAAATTTCAGTTCTTAAGGCGAAAATTCGTTAGGTGGGAAATTGTATTTGTATGCCGAGAGACCTCTGTCCTTTCCTGGCTATATATATATATATATATATACATATGCTGTTTTTTCATACAGAAATTGATTCATAACTGATATTAGCAGCATAAAAAACTAGCAGGCATTTGCAGGCTTTGCTAATGTTAGCTGACTCACTCACACACTTTATAAATAGTTAAATTTTCCCGGTGTTTCTGAGGCTTTTTCTCCCCCCTTTTTAAAAGAAATCTTTAAGCATTTTTCTGGCTAGACAAATACCATTTATGGCAGATAAAAATGTCTTTAACATATGACTGCTAGTGAGTAGCTTGCAAAAGTTGTGCCAATGTTATGCTAACCGTCAAGACTCGAGCCTGTTTAAATAATGCCTTACAATAAAAATGATTAAATAAATAACAAAATAGATATTTTCTTTAATTGAATAGAAGCAGTAGCTTTTTCTTTCCTAGGCAATTTTAGCAATCTCATGAGAAACATCCCTTTGAAATGCACTAAAGTTTACTAAGGTACGTTTGTGTAGTAATGCTCTGCCGAGCTTAAGAGGTACAAGTTACTTAGCTAACCGTCTGAAAATGCACAACTCATAATAATGGCAATGAAAGATTAATTGAAACCACATACACTACAAAAGGTTTTGCTGCTACAAGCTATATTAGATTACCCATTAAAGAAAATGACTACTAGCACAAGAATGGGCTGACCTCTACATGTTTGCTTAGAATTACAGAGGCTGGCAAAGAAAATTAATTACTTTCTTCTGTTCCACAACTGTTCCACTATCTTTTAAATAAGGTCATTGGTGGTGATGTGACGTGTGAGAGTAAGGACTTTCTTGAGTCAAGTGATCAATATTGTTGGCTGTTGCACTGATCTTGTAATAGTAGAATTCTTTTCACTAGGTACAGTAGATACAGCTAACCAACAGGTCGGTCAAGGCAAATAAGTCAAAATTAAGCATATATATATATATATATATTGTATATAGAATTTGGGGGTCTGACCTGGCTCTCCACCTCAAACACTAGGGAATTCTCTCGTGAATTGTAAACTTCTTTGGCAAATTTGAGTCACATGTCACACAGGACTGTATACTAACTCCTGAAGACATCTTTTTAAATTTTATTGCACAAAAGGGCAGAGGTAGCTCAGTGGTTAAGGCATTGGCCTATGATTCTCATGGTCCCTAGTTCTAAACTCAGCACCCCCACTACCGTTGGGCCCTTGAGCAAGGCCCCTAAGCCTCAGATGTATAATGAGATAAAAATGTGATTTGCTCTGGATATGGTTGCCTACCAAATGCCATAAATGTAAAATACTTAATTATTTAAGAAGGTCATCTCTTTTATCTCAATACTTTTGAACACTATGCATGCATTATGTTGAGTGTCCACTTTATTCCCTTTCAGTTGTTACTACAGAAATGTAGAACAACAAAAAAAGAACTGAGTACTGCTATCGTAGAATATTAATTAACACCTGGCTGACCAATGAGCTTCAAGAATTCGACAGCTCAGTACTGAATAGTGCGCTTAGTTTAGCATTGAATACTGATGTCTAGACGCACAATGTATTAAATCTGAACCGGATTTGAATGCTTTCACCTTAATATACCCATATCAACTTTATGAAGGCCATGTTAACGAGTCAAATTTAAGGAAACATTTCATATGTGAAGCATAAATGGACATCAAGTGCCGAACTGGGAAACACTTCAGGAGCACATCAGACTGATGGAGAGATATTAGGTTTAAAGCATGAAAGGATTTTCTGTTAAACACATCCCATAATCTCAGTTTTGTTACTTAAATTAATTATTCATCTACTCTATCACAGTGTTGGTTTTATGAAGTACAAATCTGCCATGAAGTAGAGTTACTTGAATATTTAATGTATAATTGCACTTAATTACAGTCTTCTATTCAAGGCTGCACCAAAAGGAGACATTAAAATCATAATGTGCAACATCAAACCATTATTGTGTTTCTTAAGGGGGGATCTAAACACATGAAAGAGCACATGAAATGCCAGGATTAGTACAAGTAATAGTGAAGCTTTTATCTCATTATAAGTTTATGCGACTGATATGTTGTATGAAGGTGATGCAATAAGTTATTTCATTGCTAGGAGCATTTTTTTCCGAGTGTGACTGTATAATTTAATAAGAATCCACCAGCATCCAGTTTATTGTGGTAATCATAATACACTGCAACGATAAACAGTCTGTGAAAATCCAGACATATGATTTTTCTCCTGAATGAAATCCATTTGTATCTCAATCCAAATTTTATTTTAGATATTGTCACACAAAAAAAAAGGCTTTAGAAAAATCCAGATGTAAATCTAAATCCTTAATAAGCACAACCCTTGCACGAGACACTTCCTGAGAACGACAGGAGGAAACTGTCTTAATCTTAAAAGGAAGAAAGGCTTGTGGTGAGCCATTTTTGGAATAATTATACCAATTTTTTTGTTGTTTTTTAAGTGTCTTGCTTTTTTATTTCTAAAAACAAATGCTTCAAACAAATTAAAAGTGTCTGCCATTTAAAATTGTCTCAAAACAGCTAAATAGGAATAACGTTTTTTTATATATGTATATATAAATGTCATAATAATGAGACATTTTAAAGAAACCAGCCAAAATGATGTACTTTCAGACATCAATTAAATTACGCTTTCACGCCAAAGTGATGTTTTTTCCTTAAAATTAATACCTAATGGACACATTAGAGCAAAAATAAAAGAAGAAGAAGAAGCTACAGTAGATCATCCAGACTGCAAAAGGTTAAAGCATCTTCCGAGTTTCGAAAATAGCTTTATGTTTGCCCGCTCCACACATTTTCATTGTGGAGTGGAGCCACACAGTAGCACTCAAGAGATCACTGGGTCAATTACCTAATCTTAATAACCGTAATTGCCGGGCTTAGAAAGCAGCTGAGCTATTAATTCTAGTGTGGCCCACTGGAGAATCAAGGCTTGCTGCCAAAGACAAGACATACTTAAACACCCTCACATCTGAGCCTTAACACACATTTACTTCCTCTCTTATAAGCAGGGTAGTTCTTCATAAATACCATCCACCCCCATTCCACATTTTTTTTCCTCATGACCAGGATGATTAACAGGATTTTTTTTTTTTTTATCCCATTCTCCCTTACAGGCCTCTTTCATTCTTTTAGAACCAGGAAAGATCAATTGACCCTAGAGCGGCACGATCGATCCACACACCATCGCCCCCAGCTTCTAATGAAGCCATCTGCGAGGGGAATCCTGCCCTTACACAATTACCCAGCAGCCTTTTCTCCATGGGTAACCCATATCAGACTGCCGACACCCTGAGAAGCAGCGTGTAAGTGAGTCCCGGGCATTAAACGCTTACACAATTCCACAATCTGGACGCTGGTTTGGAGGTGGAATGCCAGCAGCTGGGGGTGACCTGCGATCAATACGACAGGACGGAAAATAAGCAGGAGCGAAATGTCAGCTGCTGCTGCACAGTTATTGAGATCCATTTCTCGGTGAGGTGACAAATGAGAACACATTCTTCCAAGCCACGAGGACTCAGCACTGGTTCTGTACAATGTGTCATATCCACAAACAGACACGCCATTAGGGAATACGCCTGCTGATTTTGACAAAACATGTTGGGAAAGCTTGAAATGATTATCTACCATCTTTCTTTGTTTTCATGTAGAACATACACTGAGTCGCACGTTTATTATGCCCCAGTCTAGTAACCATAATAAAATGGCAAATGACAAATGGATAATCTCTAAAAGTATTTGCACCACGCCGCTGCTTAATTCTTGACTCGGATTGGTCAGATAGCAAATCAAATCACAGGTATAGTTTCTATGGTAACTGCTAAATCACAGGAGCTTGTATGCATAATCCCAACCAGTTTTTCTTTAATCCTGTAAAGAATCAACCCCATAATTGTTGATATAGGGATGTTTTCTACATCTGGTTTATTTCACTTGATTAAAAGGAGTCAAGGGTAAAGCAGGTGCTAAAGGTTTTCTTCAACACAAAGCTTTTAGGATTGTCTTAAATAGAATCTGAAGTAATGTCTGTCTATAGGAACAGACTAATTGGACATGTTGTACATAAAGTCATAGTTGGAACTTACCTGTTTTGCAGAACATGAAATGTACCTGTATGGATAAGATTGCAGATAATAATGTATAACCTAAGTATAGAAGAAAACAACTCAAGACTCCAGACCTGTGGTTATTTTTATTTTTTACCGTTTGAGCAGCAAGTGGAATAAGATTGATTAAAGCCGATATCAAGCAGCGAATATATATATACTGTATATGTGTGTATGTGTGTGTGTGTTTTACATCAACGTTCTTGTATTTAACTTTTTCTTTAACGAGTTAAATCAGGTCACAGAGGTTTTCTAAAGTGTTTCTGTGAATACTTAAACTGAAATGCATTTATTTCACTTCCTTTATTTTACTCCTCCTTCAAATGCATCGTTTCATTGTCTATGTCAATGAAGCAAACGGAAACTTGTCATTTTTGTCCAGGCCTGTTCCATGAGTTTATTTTTTTTTTTATAATTCTGTTGAAGCATGGTTGAAAAGCAATGTCTGACTTTCATTGGTTAACATTCATAGAATTCTTATTTATTATTACTTTTGTCAGATTAAAGTTATTTCTGTGACCATTGTGAGTTTTTCTTTCATTGACCGAAGGGTACCAACAATTTTGTCCACGTGTGTATGAGGTCACAATAGGGGAAAAAAAGAAAAACGAAATCGCCCAAACCCAAGCCAGTACAAACGCAGAAAAAATGACTGGAAGCTTAATAGGTCTTCTTTAACATCTTTTGATCATGGCAGGGAGAAACTCATACTTCGTTCATACCTGCATTCAACATGTTGATAGAAATTATAACAATCACACTGGCAGTCAATTGTTGTCATTTGACATACTGTAGGGTCAGGCTCTTATATAACATTTCCTATGTGCGATGCTCTTACAGTATGTTGCCTACTAAGTAATGTCAAAAACTTTGGGTACCCCGATAGAGTACATTACTATTACCATATATCCCCCCCCTCCAAATCTCATGACAAGCCCTTTTATTGGAGCTGTCAGTACATAATGTTGCTCTTTAGCCTTTAAGTATACGTACAGAGTGTGTTCTTCAACCCAGGCATTTGTCATCTTAATGACAGTAATTTGCTTCCCTGCTACCCAGCGCTGCTGCAGGCTGAAGCTGCTCTCTGTGCACATGATGCTGAATTTCCCACCGCCTCAAGTCGGCATCTGCCACTCAGAACCCTTGTCACCCCGCATCCCGTCACCTTGTCACCATCCAGTGTACAAGCGTCTAGTTTGTCCAGATGTTTATGAGTTTGAAGACACTCTGACCTACAGTATCACTTCAGGTCTGACGTATCCGTTTCTGGATGCGGCACTGACACCGTTGTCAAATTCCAAAGGACAGCAAGACAATATGGAGAAGGCAACACTGTAGGAGGATATGCTAAGGGAAACCTTGCATGGGAGACCAGCGCTCGGTTTTGAACCAACCGTTTCCATAGATACAGCCAAGGAGCAAGGGGAGGCGGTGGCACTAAAATAAGAAATGGCCACAGGTAATCAGCTGCAGCAGCAGCAGTGACATGACGGAGGTGACAGCCGGCCGAGGTGAGGGCCGGAGCAGCCCCGCGCTCATGTCGAGCCCTGTGCAAACAGCCAAAAGATTATATTCGGCGAGATTAAAATTGGACTTCTGTTGACGCCCGACAGGTTAGTTTTATGTCAGTCTTTCTGAAAGAGACCGCATTAAGCTTATGATGGTCCTCGGAGGAGGATGGAGGGAAGATAGGCTGCTGTGACATCAGATCTGATGATCTCTGATGATATAAAGTCGCATGAAAACTACTTCTACGTGCTGAGAGAGAGAGAGAGAGAGAGAGAGAGAGAGAGAGAAACGGAGAAAGAAAGCGAGACTGTGGGGCGGCTAAGAGATTGAGCCAAGAAAGTGGTTGCTATGGCAAACAAAAGTTTCGTAATGAGAGGCAGCGCTGGAATGAGAGAGAGAGAAATACTTTATATAATGCAGATTGATAGAAGAACAGGCAGAACAATTACAGCACTCTGTCATCTTTAAGAAGCTCCAGTCAGTTCTGGGTTCACCTGAGTTTCGAGAGATTTCTTAGTACAGGGTAGATTTGGCATAAATCTCTGACCTAAATTACAAACACAAACAGCACGTCGCATCAATAGATGAGCTCCTTCTCTGCTTTCAGTCTCTGCAATTAAGCCCGAAGCTGCCAAAGCACCATTTATGTCGACTTAACCTCGGAATTACAAAAGAGAGTACAATTTCAGCTTCCTTTCTTTCCAAAACCCCAAATTTCAGCCGTGTTTGCATGTGCGTGAGTGTAGACAAGGATATTTGATCATGTTTGAATGCCGAGGTGTAGGTGGATGCCCGAGGCACAATCTCGCTCTCGCTCGGTGACTCAGAAGCTCTTCTCTGAATTCCTTTCCTGATCCCAGAGCAATTCTTAAGCACATATTATACATCCTTACACCCAGGCTCATGTTATCACCAGCAACCCTCTTTCGTACCACGTCTGGCACCATGGGTAAGCCTTCAACGTGGGCAAAGCCGCACTTAAACCAAAGAGTCAATAGATTACAGCCCTGAATTGGCAACCGTGCCCTTCTTTCACGGATCCTCGCTCTGCTTTCACAGAGAGCTCGGAATTAGTAGTCTCTTAAGCAGCGCTGATGTTTTCAGCTCTCTTTCTATCTACCCCTCTATCTATCTATATGGAGAGATGGATGGAGACAGAGACGGAGCGAGAGCGAGAGATACAGGTGGTACACAGAGTGTCCATTAGAGACCGGGATATGAAACACGGCCGTAGAACCCTAACCTGATTTATTAAAAAAGTTAGCAGCAGACTTTTTTTTCTTCCTCTCCGGAATTGACGTGAATGTATCTACCTGGTGCTTTTTGCGAGAGGTGAGGTCAGTTCATAAGCGACGGAGGGTTTTCTTCAGGTCTCTCCGAGGACACCGCGCACTCTCATATTAATAAAGTCAGTGGGCAGGCGGCGAGGAAAGAGAGGCGCTCTCCTGCCATTTACAACTAATATGATTTCCCCCGCACAGCAGAGAGCGCAGGCGCTGAGGTTAAAGCGTGCATCTCTCCACAGCAAACACTTACACCTGCCCATTCAGCTGCTACCTTCTACCTTCACCCTGCCTAAGAAAACAGACTTTATTTATCCAGGAAAAAAAAAAAAAGAAAGAAAGAAAGAAAGAAAGAAAGAAAGAAAGAAAAATCTCGGCGCTATTTTTGCGCTGCCTTTCAACTCCGGGGTCATCTGCAGAAGGGGCAAGGTATTCAGAAAGATGGAGTCGGAAGATAAAAAAACGAGGGAGGACAGAAATTGTAAATGGTTTACTAATATCCAGCGCGAGTGTCGCTGAATCTAGTGCTTTGGTGATTTAGATAAAGTTGGGAAGATGAGTGTAATGAAGAGGACAAGCTCTTAACCAGGCAGAGGAGCGGAGAAATGGCCCTTACACCCCCTCATCTGAGTTGCAGGATTGCTGTAATAGGATAGTTTGCTGCCTTCCACTTCACACACACCTACACGGTTACACACACACACACACACACACACACACACACACAAGCTGAACTTGGCACAGCTCTGTTAGAAACTGAGTGATTTTGGCTGACATGTTGAGGATCAATACTTTCTATTTCTCTTTTCATTCCCTACACACACTCTTTTCCACAGTCCTATTCCCTCTCATATTGCTAATGCAGACATATTGCTTCATGTATACGTCGCAAACTCAGTCATATTGCTTGGCTTCAAAAGATTTATAGTTAGCGGCTCGTAATGTCCTGCAATATAAAAGCACAGCTTTGCAACAGATTCTCGCTGCCTTTACACACTCTTTAGGCTGTTTGCAGATTTATACTCTTTCACTCACGCCAAAAGTTTATGATCCCCCGACCGTACGAGCCGACTCCATATTCCGCAAACAACCCCAGACTTCGCACCGTATCCGGACTACAGTAAAAGCTCAAAGTGCCACGCTGAGAAAATAACACGTCTCAAGAGAAAGACAGAGAGCAGATCAAGGTGGTGGGGTGGGGGGGGGGAGAGAAAAAGAAGACGACGGCATCTCAGAGTCCACAATTCTCCGTGGCTTGGGGAGCCTCAGGAGCTCCGTGAGGCAGCTTAGTGGCCAGGTGATTCATGTGGTAATCTCTCCCCGCATATCAGGGTTATTGACTGCGAGAGAAAAGCTTTCAGACGTAATGGAGATTCATTTTTTCCGATGGCATCAAGAGGAGCCGTCTACTCATATTCATACCGAGCTCTCCGTCCTGAGAGATGAGATTTCAGAGCACCAGGGAACGAGGGGGGAAAGGAGAGATATGGAAAAGTAAAACGAGCATTGATCTGAGAACGAGAGAGAACGAGAGAGGGGAACTACTCGAGGTTACATTTACAGTCTTAACCTTGCTGTAGTTCACCAAGTCAGTGATACAAACATTACACGGTGTAGGAAGATGTTATCTCCTATTGAAAGTGTACTTAATGCAGCGGTGGGTGAATCGGCAGCCGAGCACAGAGAACAAGCACATTTCTTATCAGATATGCATTTTTAAAAAAAATATATATATATATATATATATATATATATATATATATATATATATATATATATATAGTTGACCAGTGGACAAGTAGTTCACAAACAGTTTCTGTAGGTTTAAACACAAGGTTCTTCACAGTGGTGTAACATAAATGGTGTTGTGAGAGAACTATTCTTTGTATTAATGCATCTGGTTCTACAAATTAATATTATAACTATTGATTCAAGTTCAAAGATGAAAATGCAATGCTATTTTTGAACAAGCTACATTGAAATTGACAGTGCAAAGGTTATTTTAGTTCATTTTCTATTCATTTATCGATTCTATTGATAACACTATCATTTTATTGATAGCGTTAGAGTTTTTCTTGAATCTTTTTTTTATTATTAGCAAATGATTACAATTTGCAATAAATTAGAAATATGTAAAAGTGTCAAGGCTTGGAGTTGCCTAAATCTTTCATGTGTATTTAGGATTGTTTGCTCAAAAAGTTGTTTGAACTGTAAAGTGTTTGGTCTATCATCCAGGGATCATGTGTTTGGTTCCCAAGTGACGCTTGCAGCCTTTCGCAGCCGGGAGTCTTAAGAGCAAATTGGCCGAGTTCTCTCAGGTAAAGGAATGGCATACCTGCACTCACACATCACAACTAGCGACACTAGCTACTAGCTACTTGTGAGCGTCTGTGAGCTCTGTGATACCCGGAAGGGGCGGATAGCGCTTTCCTCCGAGTGTGTTATGTGATCAGCAGTTCGAAAAGATCAGTCGGTCGGCTGCCGTCATGTGCCTTAAAGGAAGCGTACCATAGTCTTCACCCTCCCGGTTGGTATAGTTGTTGCCTTGATGGGAGAGTGCTCTAACAGAGTAAGAGGTGGGAATTTGCTGCAGCTAAAATAGGGAGAAAAATCGTAGACAATCTATTTAAAAAAAGAAAAAAAAAACGTTTGTGAATCTCTCTGCTAACCAGACATGAAGATGACTAAATTTCTTGTACAATGCAAGAACACAAAACCACAACTATGGTCAAAAACTTGCTGATTTTGTCAGTGGCGCAAACGTGATGTGCTACGTTAGATTTCTTTCTTCTTTTTTTTTTAATATACTCAATTATTTTCCTGCTTTAATGGACTTAAATTGCTAGATAGCACTTTTTACCCAAATAAACAATTTTTCCTAAAAACGTATTTTTTGGCAAATATAAACATACTGTAAGACTTGTTTTGCTGGCTAGGTAATGAATTTAGCAATTTGTACATCTTTAAATGTGCATAGTCTTACTGTGCCAGGATCCTGGAGTGTAGCCAAATCTCATGTGCCAATGTTTGCCAGTTTAAAGTTTCATGCCGAAAATAAACAAATAAATCAATAAACCACATCAGAAAATAACAAAATCACTCAATTAAGTTTTAATTAAAACTAATGATGTTAATTAATTTCCAGATTTATTTCTAAAGGACGTAAGATTGAACACTTGCAATCAAATTAATGAGCAGATCGTTAGTTATGGTTAGTGTTAATAAGTTATTAGCTTATCGCCTGTTTTTACATAATGTCCTAAAGTCGGTTTGAAAATCTTCATATTGTGTAGTAAAGTTATTTCCATGATGTAATCAACTGTGAGAAAAGCAAATGCCTGCCTGTAGTTACAGTTAGAAGTCAAATTTATTTGGTGACCCTGTGATCACAGTCAGATTTCTACAAACTGCTAATTAGATGATTAACAAGCTGTCTAGCAGCAAATTACTGAATATAATGTCAAAGTAATATATTCCCCTTTATATACCCCTTTTTTTTTTACAACTTTGTATTATCTTAAAGTAACGTTTTTTTATTTAATTGATAAATTGATAACATTTTTGAGTTTTATAATTTTTTTTCTCTTGAAAATTAGCATTGGGGAAACCCCATAGGGCGAGTCCATGCAAACGTTATTAAAGGAAAACTTGCCAAGCCATTCTGATACACTAATATACAAAGCAACTGAATCTGCCTATATTGCCTAGACCTTAACTTGTAGGTTAAACAGTAAAGTCCAATCCTTAGCATGAAAAATCACAAAAATCATAAAAATTATGAAAATACAATGACAACGAAAGTAATAGAAAGAGAAAGGACCAAAAAAGGTCAGAAATAATTAAATGATTTAATAGTTTTTAACACTTCGCAATCCTGATGTTTTATGTTAAAATTCATCATTCAAGCATGCTCTTATAAAGACTCAAACACATCACATCCAATTAATCCAAAACACTTATTTTTTTATTTCTTTTTCATAATACAACTGTAAATTTTCTTTGCAATTCTGTTTGAAATTCATGAAGTTTGTAGGACACTTACTCATTTCTTAAAGGTCTGTTTTATGGAGTACTCTTTGATGGAATGCACCAGACAAGCGAGTCTGATCCATGGAGGCCCCACCCCACAACTCACAGCACCCAAATGTGCCCTAGTGCCCTATACCAGAGAACACCACCAGAGGCCTTGGGAAGTCATACCCTAAGGGGCTGGAGCGGTACTTGCTGATTAAATGGAACCCACACAATACTGTGTTCAACTTTTTGCATTCTAACTGTTTAGTGTAGTTGAGTACACTGTTATGTGCTATTTCCTGTTTGCATATATCCAAATCAGAATTTGACTTTATCAATTGCACCTGAAGATCTTCATGGTAAATCATATTTTTACCAAACTTGCGGTTCTCTTATTTTGGATCCTATCCAATATTTTTTTCCTAGATCACCAGACCTATTACCTACTGTATATCTATCTGAGTGTAAAGCCTTGCATGAGTCTTGTCATATTGTCATTTGGTCCCCAAGCCATGCTACATACTTTCTAGCTTGTCTAATTGGTCAGAAAAAAGGGTAGATTTACTATTTAACCATTTGGTTGCCTATGGCACAAGCAATCTCAGGGACAAGCATTTGTACCCTCAAGGTAACATTTACAGTAACCCCTGTTTTGTTTTTTGTTTTTTGTTTTTTTCCCTGAGCGCATCAGTACATTAAAATGAACTTTGATAGATGTTTTTACTCCCAAGTGAAAAAATCCAATAACAGCACTATGCAGCGGAAGAGTTAAGAGCTTTCCTCAAAGGCCCAACAGCAGCTCCTTTATTCCTTCAGTTGCCTGTCTGTTTTGATCTTAAGAAATTGATCTGCTCATACATGGACCTGCATTTTAGATGCTTACAACCTTTAGGAAAAGACTATGAAGCTACAGTACCTCCAAACACCTCTGACTTTTCTGTTACATTACCATTGCTCCATTAACCAAGGACTGTATAGAGCCCTCTACTGTCTGCAAGGTGAATTGCAATTGAGAAATGATCCTCCCTGCTACCCAGCTGACTCCACACCTTCTAGTCAAGCTACACACAGTGGGGTCCAAAATCTGTGACTCAATCGTTTTTTTGTTTTTTCTTCAATATTATTCAAGATTTTAAATAAACAGGAAATGTATGATTTTTTGCACAAAAAAAAGACAATGTGTACCACCATAACTATTCACTATTCATGACATAACTCTTATAATAACCCTAACCTTTGCCACAAATACTTGGTTTCTATTTAAATGTGTGATTTAACTCCTATGTACAAAAGAGTTTCATTGAGTCTTTCCCTTCCACTAAAGCATGTGTCCAGATGGATTTGGTCAAAAATGGAACATAGGGTTTCACACAACTTGTTGAGTTCATTGCACTGCAAGTGCACACTCTCATTAAAGTATGCATACAATACCAAATCCTTACAACAACAAAAAAATACTTTTTACTCATTATTGCTGATAATATAATTAATAATAAAAAAAGAAATTTTCACAAAAAAATTTTTTGGTGTGTGTTAAATTTAAAAAGAAAGCCTTTTAATTCCAACTTTTGGACCCCTTCATTTGCCTTATGTGTTGCCTTTGCTGAAATTGCCAGAGGTGAGCATCAATGCTAGAGTGAACCTTATTGCTGGGATGATCATTGTCATGTTCTTCCTGTTGCCGGGATATGCCCTGATATTACAACATCTTCATCAAGCAATCTTCTACTGGCTTAAATCTTAAACTGTTCAAATGTCAAGCTGACATGTGGTCACATAGCCATCTAACTTCTTAAATGTGTGCATTATCATGCTCATCTTACATCTCCAAGGTTCCCAGTTTGAAATAGTAGAAATTGAAGTCGAGATTCACATGTTGTCACCACATTTACGTGGGTTTCGCGCTCTCTGGTTTCCTCCTACCTTCTAAAACAAACCCTCTGAGTCAACTTGTGACTAATAATCCACAGTGACTCTGACTAAGAGTAAGCAGTTATTGAAGATGAATAATAAACAGGGAATCTCAATGAGACTATCACTGCAGTACATAATTATTATCCACATAGTGTAGCTAGCTAGCAAGCTAAACTGTGAAAAGGAGATACTAGGCAGTTTTCCTATATTATCTTAGAAATTATGTCATCATTACAAGTATAGAATTCATTTCAAACACAATACAATCTGCAGATTTAAAAAGGTCTCGAATGCAAATAGTGAGACTAAAAGCAGGGGAAAATTGTTAACTGATGAATAATAATTCCGTCGTTACTCCGTAGTCCATGACAACTGTGTGGGACGAGGTAAAGGCTTCAGGCTCTCCCCAGCAACGAGCAGCACAATTAACAAAGAGCAAACAAACACAAACAAAATCCCCATGCATGCGCGCACACACACACACACACACTCACACACACACGACACACAAGCACACACACACACCTCCACTGCTTGAGAGCTATTCTTTTATCAAACACAATACACACAGCAAATGGGGGTGCATTTATTATTCATAAAACAGAAATAAATTAATGTTTTATTTGTGCAGTGCATATGCATGAGAGGCAGTGTGTGTGTGAGTGTGCGTATGTGTGAAACATGCTGTTACATATAATACGCAGGCCACAATGCGATTTCCAGTTCAAGGACACTGCCACAGTTCTGCTCAGGTCTAAGCGGTAATCAGAGACGCACCTGGGTCGTTTCAATCGTAAGGAAAAGTACGATACACACAGGTCAGGAGCTCGAGACTCTAGATAAGGACAAGGATATGCAAAGTGAAATGTGAACTACTGCTTTGTGCTGCTGTGTTTAGGTACTGGAAAGAAAACAGCCAGCGGAGTTTAGGAGAGTGTAACGGGGGGGAAAACATTAGCTTTGGCTTATTGATGTAATATTTATGAAGTAATATCAGGAGACTCTTGTTCCATTATTTAGAGTGAGGGAGGGAGGGAGCGAGGAAAAATACTGGCGGTGTTAACAGATTAGCACAGCTGCAGGTGGGTGGAAAAAGGGCTTCCCCCAACATTCTCAATGACTCTCTATAGCAGTACACACACTCACACACACACACACACACACACATTTACTTTCCACTGCGCCTCAGTACGCAAGCACACAAACACCCTCAATGTTTGTACAGAAACAAAAGTGTTTCCTGTATGATACAACTCTATCCTTTTAACCAAACACACACACACACACACACACACACACACATTGACACTTCCTGAAAGCTAGGCAAGCTATAAAGTGTTGTTCATAAATTATGGACAAGAGCAAAGAGAAACCAACTAAACAGGGTACCGTGCCCTTTCTGAATAAACAGCAACTGACTGTGTGTGTGTGTGTGTGTGTGTGTGTGTGTGTGTGTGTGTGTGTGTGTGTGTGTGTGTGTGTGTGTGTGTGTGTGTGTGTGTATTCAAGCATGGGAAATGTTTTAATATCTTATTAGGGAAACATTTACACATGGATAGGAATACCTGAAAGATTTGATTTTGGGGATGTTTCACTAGATTTTACATATGAATTGTGTTAGCTCTCAAAGCTAAGAGGAAATACACTGTAATTCTAGGTAAATCATTCTCTACATCTTAACAGTTTCTTTAAAATATATATTTTAGAATATTTTCATTAAAAAATAACAGGACATCTGAGGTAAAATTTGATGTTCTTTTGATGTTGATGTTGGATGTTTTTGTCTCATCCCCCCTGCAATGTTTCTTCATCTATGAAAGTTGTGTTCTAAAGCTTTAAATGAATCTGAGGTAAAAGTTAATGTTCTTGATGGTTATGTCTTTTTTTTTTTCTGCTGCTAAACCTTCATGTATGAACGTTAGCTGTTAGCTGTCAATGTCATTTTCAAAATGTTTTGTCTTGCTTCCTCTGTCCTTGACGGTCTCTTTCACCTTCATATATCAGAGCTCTTTTAATCATCAGTGCTAAGTGTAATTACAATGTTATTTTCTACAGTTTCTTAAAACTCTAACAATACATGTAAGGTCAAAGTTGTTGTTTTTGATGAATTTGTCTTATTTCCATTGCAATCAGGCTTCACCTATGAAAGTTGTGGTAAATGTAATTACATTGTGCTTTTAGTTGCACAATGTGTCGGGTAGTCTAACAATGCATTTGAGGGAAATGTTGTGTTCCTGGTTATTTTGTCCCTGTCACTTTAACTTAATTTATGAAAGTTCTGTTAGCAGTCTTTGTTAAATGTAATTATACTGTAATTATAGTTACACAAATACTTTTCCTAAAAATCTGACAATTTATATGGGGTAAATAAAATCATGCTCCTGTTTCCTTTGTCATTTTACATAAGAAAGTTGTTTTAATTGTCCATGCTGTGCAAATATAATGTCTTTTTACAAACGCTGTAACTAAAGTAACAACCGATGTTCTTGATGGCTTTGTCTTGTTTCCTCTGTCACTAGACTATGAAAGTTGAAAGAAAATAAACTGTAATTTTAGCTACACAATTTTTTTTCTTAAAAATCGACCAACCTATCTGAGGTCAAATCTGAGGTTCTTTGTGGTTTTGTCTTATTTTCTCTGTCTCTGTTATTTTGTCTTATATTCTTTGTCAATGCTAAGTGTAATGACACTGTAATTGTAGTTGCACAAATTCTTCTCTTAAAATTTCAACAAATTTATGTTCTGGATGTTTCCTCTGGCACAAGAAATGTCGTTTTGTATATAGTTGAAATTACAATAAAAGTAAACAAATAAAAATACTTGACTTGACTTGACTAAACATTCATGTATGAAGGTTCTGATATTGTAGCTACCGATGTTAAATTAATGGCCTAGTATGAAGGTTCTGTTATCTATCAATGTTAAACTTACTTCTATGAAGGTTTTTTGTTGTTGTTGTTGTTGTTGTTGTAAATACTGAGAAACTTGCTTTTAGAATGCTTTTAGAAACTTTTCTTAAAAATCTAACAATACATCTGAGGCAAATGTTGATTCCTGATAATTACTGATGGTTTAGACTTAATTTATCTGTTACTTGAATGAAAGTTATCTTAGCTGTCAATGCAACATGTGTAATGTAATTTTAGAAATTCTTCTTAAAAATCTAAGATAAAAGTTGATGTTCTTTATGTTTTTGTCTTGTTTTCCATGTGTCACGAGGTATTCCCCTATGTAAGTTCTGCTAACTAAATGTAAATATACATTTTTCCTACATTGCAGTTAGGGCAGCATAGTCTTTAAACAACATAATCATTTAACAACATACTTTATTTGATAGAATTGTTTTTTGTTGTTAATTGTTTTGTCTTGTATCCTTGCATTCAGTTATGCTGACTGCTAAATCTAATTAGAATCTCATTTTAATTATAAAGAATCTTTTCTTCATATGCTACAAAATCCCTGAGAAAGCAAAGTTGCTGATTCCAACAGTTTTGTCTAGATTAAATAAAAAAATTCACATTATGGATAAAAGACTTATCAACTAAATTATAGCTAGTTAAATGATTGACCTGAGTCATTAGATCTCATAAGCCTCACAACAGAATATGTTCCCATGTCAAATGAATGAAATCAAACATTATAGTCGACACTGATTACTTGTTTGTTCATGTGATTCATTATCAGTAGCAAATTGCATTTCAACAGTAATGTATCAATGGCAGAATATATATGAACACTACAGAGATAATGGCTGTGTTTGCATTATCCTGTAGCTCCAGGCATTAACAACATGATTTTGTATTATACATTCGATATGTTTACTTTTGGCAACATGTCTTACATCAGTTTGCCACAAAAGCCCTCTCACTTTAAACATCTCGTCATATCGGTTGGTAAACCTTAAAGCTTTGTGTATGTGTCACCTGGAGCCATTGACTCTTTTGCTCAGAGTGATTTTAGTTAGGTTCATTCTGGAAGTACATGCTACCCAGACCAATGTTGGTGTGCATAATTCGTCAAGTTTTGTATAATAATCTGAAACGCAAAGCAAATATCAATAGCAAGGATTCTTTTATACATAATTAAAGTAATTATACTAAAAAGAGACTATAAATTAAAAAGTTAGATTTTTTGTTCTTAATGTCACATGGAGTACAATCAAAAGTAATTAATTTCTACTAATCACTTTTGTTTGCACATAATTATTCTGACTTTCAAAGAGCCTGTTCAACCCTTTGATTTCTAATCAGGGTTTTCTGAGTGAAAATACACAAAATATTAGTCACATACTGTATAGCTACCTCTGGCACTGCTGTCAAAACCATTGTTTTTTAATAAAATGGATGGAATCTGCTGCACTGGGTTGTTGGTCTATATGTTGAAATTAGGGCATTTTGCATACATGAAGTTAAGCCTGGCCTCCAAGCTAAATGCGGGATACATGAGCTCATAATGCTTGCAGACATTTTGTGAAGGATTTTTGCCAGTTTCAGGTATAATTTAGGGTATTTTTATCTCCTTGATCTTATAACAAATTCAGATCTACAGAGCGTAATAAACTTTCTTTATTTAACCTCCTTAAATCTGTATTTCTTTTCAACACTTGATAAAAGTTTCTCATATACGGAACAATGCTCATTGCACAAGGATTCATACATCGCATAGAACAGTTCTTTTTTCTTTTCTTTTTTTTTTTTACCAGTATATATATACTGGTAAAAAAAAAAGAAAAGAAAAAAGAACTGTATATACAGTGGAACCTCGGATTGCAAGTAACATGGTTTACGAGTGTTCCGCAAACCGAGCAAAGATTTTTAATAAATTTTAAAACCGAGCAAGTATTAGTTTACGAGCGCCGAGTATCATGTATCACGCATGCGACTCTTATTTTGACACCGAGTGGCAAGTGATCACAACTGAGCCAATTATTTTTCTCTCGCTTGCGCTGCGGGAATTATGGGTAATCGTCTCACCTGCTGCGTCCCCTGTGTCAAAATAAGAGTCCCCTTCTGCGTCTTAGTGCTCGTCTCTTATAATCAACATCTCCCTCTCTCTTCTGCGCGCGCGTAATTTGACTCTGTGCCCCACACACGCCAACACACACACACTTTTTACACACACACACTTACTTTGTGTGTGTGTGCGCGCGTAATTTGACACAGAGACACACACACACACAGATCTTCCCGGCGCTTTACACACGCGCTTTATTTACACAGAAAACTCAGCTCTGTCGCGATTCTTTTCAAAGGTAAGGTTCTGGTTCATTTGTTATTATTTATTTTTTACTTTACAGCAGTGATTCCGTTAGTATGCTCACGCGAGTATCATTAGAGAGATTTCTTTTTTTCCCCCGTTAAAACAGTGTTTGCATTGTGTATGTTAGTTGTGACACTTAAAAAGCGAGGTGTGAGAGGGAGAACTGTGAGAGTTTTACTGTTTAAGACGAGGCGAGGGGCTAATTCCACACACACACACACACACACACACACACACACACACAGGCGCCGCAGGCGCACAAATACACGGCGCCTGCGCGCACAAACGGAAACACTTAACTGTCTGGATTTATTTTTACTTTTTTTATGTTAAGTGCAGGTTAATTTGTTTTATTTTTACTTTATATGTTGTATTAATTATTTTTATGTATTTACTGTTTTGAGCTGTAGAACGAATAATTTGAGTTTTCATTATTTCTTATGGGAAAAGTCTATTTGGTTTACGAGTGTTTTTGGAATACGAGCCCGCTTCCGGAACGAATTATGCTCGTAATCCAAGGTTCTACTGTATATATATAAACCAGTATATTTTTTTAAAAATTGGTTCCACTGCTGCAACTGGTTCCACTGCTGATCACCGTAGGTCTGGAAGGCCAAGAGTGACAATGCCAAGACAAGAGAGACTAATTCAATGGCATCATTTTAGAAATCATACTGAAATGCTGCCACTGCTGCTGTTGGTCTTCCAAGGTTACACATGATCAGTCATTGGAATATTCAATGATGTTTTTCCACAGCTAGACATGCAAGGAGGACATATCTTGGGCCAATGTTGTATCTACATCATTGTCAGTGTCCTCTGATTTTAAACTTCTGGTGCTGATGAACACAGATTTTTTTTTTTTTGTATGAAATTAAACTTTCTTATTTATTTGACAGAAATAAATTTTTAAAGAAATTTATATGTGCATTGTTTCCTTTTGTTGCTGCGTATAATTTATGATGTGAGATTGCTGTAAGATACTCTTATCAAATATAATGTTCATTTAAGATTCAGTATACTATTTAGGAGGATTTTGGTATAGTGTAATAAGTGGGGAAAGGTTTTTGGAATGACCATTAAGTTACTTTTATTAAGGAAACCTGGCAACCCTCTCTCTCTTACAGTGGCCGAGAAGTGCAAAGCCAAAAACAAAATAGAAAATTAAAAAACAAAACAACACAACCGAAAGACAAGACATTTGTCACATACAAGTATTGCAACCTCATGGCACAATATCTTTAGTGACAGACAAAATTCAACAAAGCGGAAAAGGTAGGTGTAGTTTGATACAAAATTCTTACCGCTGATCTTGAGTGACAGGTGTCTCATCCAATCAACAGTAAGGCTATAATTTGCAGGTCTATATACTATACCTTTTCCGCTTTGTCTGAATTGTCGTTGTGTTTTCTTATTTGGTATTTTTTCTAGATTTGTTGTTTAATGTTTGGATTATTTTTTTTCTGATTTTGTTATTTAGTTTTTGAATTTGTTATTTCGTTTTTTGGTTTTGTTATTTTGTTTTTGAATTTGTTATTTTGTTTTTGGATATGTTATTTTGTTTTAGATTTTGTTATTTAGTTTTTGAATGTGTTATTTAATTTTTTCGGTTTTGTTATTTTGTTTTGGGATTTATTTTTTATTTTTTGTAATTTTGTTTTCGGTTTTGTCATTTTGTTTTTTGATTTGTGATTTTGTTTTCAGCTTTATTTAGTTTTTGAATTTGTTATTTTGGTTTTGTTATTTTGGTTTTGATTTCTTTTTTTTTTCAATTTTGTTATTTTGTTTTTGCTTTTATTTTGTCTTCAGTTTATTTATTTAGTTTTTGGTTGGGTTTTTTTTCAGTTTTGTTATTTTGTTTTTGAATTTGTAATTTTGTTTTCGGTTTTGTTATTTTGTTTTGCACTTCTCGGCCACCGTACTCTCTACTGTCTATCCCTCTCTCGTTTCCCTACAAATCTGCTCCTGTCAGGTAAAGCTTGGCTGAACTGTAATGATTGACTCTGTGTGTGTGTGTGTGTGTGTGTGTGTGTGTGTGTGTGTGTGTGTGTGTGTGTGTGTGTGTGTGTGTGTGTGTGTGTGTGTGTGTGTGTGTGCGTGTGTGTGTGTGTGCGTGTGTGTGCTCATCAATCTGGAATGGAGAAACAAATTGGTTGGTTTTCACTGCTCTGCATCCTGTCCTGTGGGATCTTCGAGGCAACCTGTCAGAATCCCCGTGTGACACTCACACACCCTTAAGCATACAGCGTTTTTACGCACATGTAAACCAAGCGCACACACACACTCACAGACACACAGACATACACATAGTCTGAAAGAGACTTTTTTCACTTTTGTGTCTGTACATATAGCTGCATGTGTATACGTGCATGTGGGTCTACGTGTTTCAGTACCACTTTGAATTAGAGCAATAATGATCCACGATATGAGGTGGATATGGCTGGAACACAGCAGGCCGTGGCCAATTTGCTCCTAGCTGCAGCGCCATGGCACACATCACATATCCGGATGCGTCTTTAAACCTGGACGGCACGGCGGGGGAGAGAACAAACGCACACCGTTTTATCATTTCCTTCACAGCAAAGATCAAGCAATCAGTTTGGCTCTACGGGGGCCTGCGTTAACAAACCCATCGTTTTAATGCAATTTCCCAGTGTACTAACACACATCCCAACATCACAATGCGATGTTCATTTGCTAATGTTCACTTTGTCTAAACTAATACACCCAAACATAAAAGCCAGCGTTTTTTCAACCTATTCCATAAACGAAATTTGTTTTTTGTACTAAAAAAAGAACAAAAAAGCACCAGGCAGCCGTGTTTAGATTTATTTTTTGGTTGTTTTTTTTTAAACGTCACCAGCATATGTAAAGTAAGCTCTGAGTGAGAAATATCCCATCAATGGGGCTTGCTATTATAGGAAAAAAATCAACAAAAAAATTAAACAGGCCTGTGTCATGCACCCTGATATGAAGCGAATCTACAGTCATCATTCAAAGTTGATTCCTTTCCAATTACAGTATATCTCACAGAGGTTTATTACTCTTTCACAACAGCAGTTAAAACTAAAAAAAAATGTCCAGCTTAATGAAAAATGAACCACAACTACTGTACAGATGTACTGGGTAAAGATTAAGTTGAAAAATAAAATAATCCACAGCTTAATGCTTTATGTTATCTGTAACAAGCTTTATTTACACAAACATCATGCACTTGGATGTACAATGTTCAGTGTATCTGTGCATTCATATATTATTTTCAGCAGAAAAATGAGTCAAAGGGAAACTCCATTTTTTCCCATCACCACCTTCAATACACCTACACAAGCCTAAGTACAACATGTCTGTGTTTGACAGGTTATGTAACGCTGAAATAGAAGATGGTGTCCCACAAATCATGCCCTAAACAGCATTCTGTCCAAATAAACCGCTCGTTAATAACAATTGAAAGTTTAATTTTAGTTCCCCGTTCTGCTTTTCTGACTTTTTACTTTTTCGTGGTAAATAAAGTTTTCAGCACTATAAAAAGAAAAAAAAGAAAAGAAAAAAAAAGTTTTCAGCACCACGGAGAGCTCTTCAGTCGCAACACGAGCGAGTGAAACGCCGAATGGTTAGAAGTGTGTGTAAAGATGTCCAGCTTCAGGCTTTGTCCGTTTTTGCATGTTGTTGTTTTGCTTGTGTGTGTGTGCGCTTCTGAATGTGCATGCTGATTTGTGAGTATGTTGTGCAAGAGAGTTTGTGCAAGAGAGTTTGTGTGTGTGTGTGTGTGTGTGTGTGTGTGTGTGTGTGTGTGTGTGTGTGTGTGTGTGTGTGTGTGTGTGTGTGTGTGTGTGTGTGTGTGTGTGTGTGTGTGTGGTGTGCATGGTGACAGCACGCCAGGTGTCCCCTCGGCAGGAGCTCCAGAGTAAACAGCAGTAAATGCAGAGAGGGTGCTGACAAGCACTGACCTTATCCACTGCTCTAAACTCCATCTCTCTATCCACTCATCTGCACATTCGCTCTCCATCCTTCTCCTCTCAGCAGGGCCGGGCTGCTACTCATCTGCCCACATTTGTCAAGGGCAAGATAAATGGTTTATGTGTGTGTGTGTGTGTGTGTGTGTGTGTGTGTGTGTGTGTGTGTGTGTGTGTGTGTGTGTGTGTGTGTGTGTGTGTGTGTGTGTGAGAGAGAGAGAGAGGGAGGGGGGGGAGAGAGAGAGAGAGAGAGAGAGAGAGAGAGAGAGAGAGAGAGAGAGAGAGAGAGAAATCAAATCAGTCAGGGCCTTGTCATTCTGTGTCTGCAGATGAGCCTCCACTCAGAGGTACAGGAGAAAGAATGTCTGAAATTGAAATACAGAAAAAGGCAAAAAGCACAGAGAAAGACAGAAAGACAGTAACAGAAAGACAGAAAGACAGTGAGGAAGGAAGATGGTAAAGTAATATAAATCAGATCGGAAACATTCCTCAACATAAAAAGCTCAAGGGATAGTTTAAAGGTAGCTCTTTTAAAAAAATTAAATATGTACACCAAATGGACAACAGCAAATTTGGAAATGTAAAAACATATTTTGGGAATTTTTAAAAAACTGAAATACAGCACCAAATCAAATATCAGAGCAAATTTAAAAACAGCAAAACCAAAAACACAACAGGAAATTTGAAAATGTCAAAGAAACACCAAAAAGCAAAAAACAAACAAACAAACAAAACCCGCATTAACTCCATACAGATTGGGGAAGTCCTTAATAAATATCACTTCTGATTGGCTAGAGTCAAAGAGAGTGCTGGCTCTTTGTTGATTTTGTTTTTTCTTTTTGTATACCAAATTCACTGTTGTGTTTTTGTTTTTTGTTTTTTTGTGGTGATTCTAAATTCGCAGCTGTTTTGTTTGTTTGTTTTGTTGATGTTCTTATTGTAGTATAAATCCTTTTTGTTGTGAGTTTATGTTTTTTATATTATTGTCATATTTTTTATTTTGTTGTTATGTTTTTAATTTTACAGTCATGTTTTTGATTTTTTGTGGTTTTGGCTTGGCTGTTGTGCTTTTTTTATTTTTTCTTATGTTTTTTTGTTTTGTTGTTGTGTTCTTAGTTTTTCTGTTGTTATTTTTTGTGTGTTTGTTTTTTTGGCTTTGCTGTTGTGATTTTAATTTTGTTGAGCTTTTTCAATTTTTTATTTTTTTTGCCATGTTTTCTATTTTTTTGTCATGTTCTTAGTTGTGCTGTTTTTTTTTGTTGTTGTTGTTGTTGTTTGTTTGTTCTGCTGTTTGTTTTGTTATGTTTTTGGCTTTGCTGTTGTGAGTTTGCTGTTGCATGCATTTTTGGTTTCTGGGGTTGCAGTTCTGCTTTTGGTTTTTTTGTTTGATTTCCAGTTCTTTCATGTATTGCACACGTACAGGCCATTAAGAAAGATGGAGTGATCGAAAGCCTGGACCCAGCAGTAGCGCCTGTCAGATAAACAGGGACAATGTGCAGTATTCATATAGAGAAAAATGTCAGGTGCGAACAGAGAAAAGTACGGTTGTGGTTAAATAAAAGAAAGAAAGGGGGAAAAAAGGTGGGAGTGCTCGTGAGCTCCTGCAGGAGAGGTGAAGCAGCCAAGCCTGACCAAATTAGATGGAGCAGCCCTCAGCTCAGTGGAAATTCATTTCCGTGTCTGAGCCGACACTGGGGAAACCTGGAGAGCCTGAAGGTCGACCTCACACCCCCTCGGCAAACCGGCCAGCTGCCGGAGAGAGGGAAAGAAAGAGAGAGAGAAAGAGTGAGATCTGATGAGGAAGAGAGGAAGGTAAAAGAGGGCTGGATGGATCAGTGGGTCCACTTGACCCCCTCATTAGCCCAGCCTACTCTAATTAGCGCTAAGCTAAGTGCCAGTAATTAGTCGCATTGTGTCACCTGCAAGAGGCCGCACACGATCTTTGCACGTTGCTATGGTTACCAAGGGAGAAGAATGGAGGGAGGAGGATGGAAAAATTGATGAGAATGATCAGAAATGTCACCACAAAAAAAAAAGCAAAACAAGCCTGCACACTGGGACCATACAAGCCTGGGACTTGTATGACACACACATGGACATATTTTCTGTATATATACTATATATATATATATATATACTATATAGTATATATACTATATACTGTATAGCATAAGAATGTGCGACAGTGTAAGAAACCACAGTCTATCTTAATACCCATATAGCATGATGGAAATGTGTGATTTATACACCATGCACAATACATCAGCCTCGTAACTCCAGGGGCAAATTAAAGAAAGCAAGCATGTCTTGTCTGAAAAGTGAATTTGCAACACTATTCCAGGTCGCATACATTACCTGCATGAACTTTCACACTTCTATAACACTTCTTAAGCTTTAAAATAGATTTTCAGAATCGCAGCGAGAGCCACAGGAAGCTCTTTAACCTACACACTCCTTGTCAGACCACTTCAACATGGCTGTTAAAAATGCACAGCTCTACGCGCACACACACACACTCGACTACAGGTGTGACTGCTCCTCGGCTTACCATAGGGCCGGTTACTTTATTTCTTTCGCTCTATTGTATAAAAAAAAAGAAACTGTGTCTGGGGTGTCTGAGATGCAAAAATTGTGTGTGTGTATGTGTGTGTGTGTGTGTGTGTGTGTGTGTGTGTCATGAGAAGCCACAAGGACCCCTGGTTGGCACAGTGACTCACCCACTAGTTGCTGCTGAAGTTCTCTGCAACCTCTGTATATCTGTGTGTGTGTGTGTGTGTGTGTGTGTGTGTGTGTGTGTGTGTGTGTGTGTGTGTGTGTGTGTGTGTGTGTGTGTGTGTATGTGTATGTGTGTGTGTGTTACTGTGACAGAAAGAAAAACAGTATGAAGGCATGAAGCTGCAAAAGAAGTAAACATCTCTCTCGCTCTCTTCCCTCCACACCTCCTAACATCTAAACTATTTGATATTCCCTAATTTCCCAAAAAGTTGAACGAGCTTCTCGGGATTTTAGTACAGCATGCATACACATGCTGATACACTACACACATCTGGCACTATCCGGATCTACATTCAGATTCAAATCAGATCGGTCAGGAGCTCCGGTGACGTAATTCATTGTAGCTGCGGCTGTAATTCAAATACGGGTTTATTTATGCACTCGTTCTAATACTTTACAGTTTCTATGGTAACGAGTCACACTGGGACTTGTATGATGGAGCAGATGTTACATATGAAGCGGTATTGTTCATATGGTGAAGTTTTCTATAAGGATGTGTTTGCGGTTTCAGTGCTTTTCCAGCATGGGCTGAACGTCTTCACTTTTGTTGTCACATAACATTTTTATTACTAACATTTTATTACATTTTTATTGATAACAAAGTAACTTGTCTCACAACATTAACAATAAGTGTACTGTATGTGGATAAAAATGATGTGTATGATGTGTCATTTGTTAATTAATCATTACAATACAATTGTAAATTTGGCAAATTGAGAGTAATGAATTTGGGAACAGTTGGTTGTTGACTATGTTTTAACTGCGTAAGTGAGCAAGTGTGTTAAGCTTTATTTAAATATTTCCTTCTATTAAATACGCTTATGAACTGGAGGGTGGGGCATGGTGGCGTAGTGGTTAGCACTGTCGCCTTGCACCTCCGGGGCCCGGGTTCCACCTCGGGGTCTGTGTGCATGGTGTTTCCCCATGCGTGGCGGGTTTCCTTCAGGTACTCTGGTTTCCTCCCACAGCCCAAAGAATTGCAGATGAGGTCAATTGGCGGTCTTAAGTTGTCTGTAGTGTGTGTGCGTGTGTGTGTGTGTATGTGTGTGTGTGTGTGTGTGTGTGTGTGTGTGTGTGTGTGTGTGTGTGTGTGTGTGTGTGTGTGTGTGTGATGGATTGGCACCCTATCCAGGGTGTACCCTGCCTTGTGCCCAAAGTCTCCTGGCCCCCGACAACTCTGTATACAGGATAAGCTGCATAGAAGAAGAATGAATGAAAGAACGAACTGATGATCAAAATGAGTGAGATATTCAGGTGACACATGAAAGTAATAAAATCCACATTTGTTTTGTTCTTATTTTACTTATTTACATTTCACAAAGTCGTCATTTTAGAGGCAGTGGTGGCTAAGGCGGTTAAGGCGGTTAAGGCGCTAGGTTGCTGATTGGATTGTCATGGGTTCAAGCCCTGTCACCACCAGTTTGCCACTTTTGATCCCTTGGGCAAGGCCCTTAGCTTTATGCCCATACAAACGTACTCCGCCGTTGCTGTTCCCAAAGCCAGAATAAGAAATGCAGAAGGTTGAACATTAGCTCGCACCCTGGCCCTGTAACAACCACCATTTCTATAGAAACGACCGAACCTGGGCCCCTGGTGGTCACTCGCATTATTACGGAACAGACTGATTTGAGATCAGGCGGAACAACATAGGCGGAACAACTTGTCTTTTTTTATTTTTTTATTTCTCTCACTCACTAAATATAAACAGAGTCAAGACTTGTGGTACATTTAGCTGATTTTCATTCTGATTCAATTTCATTAAATTATTTTTATTTTAATGTATGAGATCTTTTTTCTGCTTAAAAAAAAGAAAGGTATAATATTTATCTGATTAAATTAACAGTTTCTGAAGTTCAGCAGAAAACAATGCTTTTACATTTTATAATACGCAACATTATAATAAAAATAAGTTTCATTTCTTTTAATTAAAAAGCGAAAAAAAAAGAAAGAAAAACGAATAACTCAATTGCACTCCGAATGCATTTTAACTGTGACAAATAAAACCTCATGATTAGAGATACTGGCAATATTAGTGATGAAGTAATAATGAACCTTGTATCTGCTTATAATCAGTTGGAGGATAATTAATAACATGGATTAAACTTCCTAGAATTTCAGTGCATTTTCTACAGTTTGTTCCTGATCTAACAAGGGCCCCTGGTGGTCACTCGCATTATTATGGAACAGACTGATTTGAGATCAGGAGTTTAATAATGCAGCTTGTTCCTGAAACACGTTCTCTGTGTAGATACAAAGTTTACACGTACCGTACGTGTGTAGCGGAAAACATAACGCTTTTTCCTCTGTAATTCTGACGCATGGAAGACGGAACAAAACAGGACTTTCAGGCTTTTCCTGAACTCTGAGACAGAACCAGGTTAACAGTTTGAGGTGTGGTGCCATTATGGAAAAAAAAATTTTTACCTTTGACACAGAGACCGAAAGTTTGGGACATCAGTGGATTTTTTTTATTTTTTTATTTTTAACAAACAGAAGGTTTATCCATAAGGATAGATTGGCTTTGTATCTCCCAACAACGTCCTGTCTATATGACACTATAATACATATTAGATTTAGATCTAACATGGATAATCAGGCTTGGTTTAACTATGTGGAGCAAATGCATGACTTTTCAAAAAGGCAAAAGTTTGTTGAAATGTTTAGATTCTACTTACTCATCTTCAATACTGCTTTATCCTGTAAACAGGGTCAGAGGAGCCTAAACTAGGAGACGGGGTACACCCTGGACAGGGCGCCAATCCATTCCAGGCAATTTGGAGATTAGCCAATTAGCCTAATCTGCATGTCTTTGGGAGGAAACCAGAGTACCCAGAGGAAACCCACCAAGCACAGGGAGAACATGCAAAGTCCATGCACAACGAGGCCAGAATCGAACATGGCCAGGAATCGAACCCCGGACCGTGGCGGTGCAAGGCGACAGTGCTAACCACTAAGCCACTGTGCCACTTTAGAAGATTCAACTTTTCAGTTAAGTTGAATGAAATTAGAAAAAAAACTGGGAAAATCAAGGATTTTTTTTTATTTCTGACCCCACTGTAAATGTGACACAAAGTGTTTTTCAATTGATTAAGAAAGTTATCGCCGCATCAACTCCATATATGTATAGCGAAATTGTTTTACCTTCAGTTGTTGAAACTATTATTTTTATATATTTTTGGAAAACATGACCCAAGAACATTTTGTTCCCAGTTTGGCTTTCTCGTCGTCTTTAAAACCACTTGTTTAAATTAGTTGTTGTAGCTTGAGGGCTATTGGGAGTAACAAACGTTTTTGCTGTAGAGAGAGAGATGCGGAGGAACAGTGGTAAAGTATCCGATGTTGCACCAGGGGCATGGTGATGAACACTATAATAAGCATGATGCGCGTGATGGTGACTCACCTCAATAAAAAAATAAAAAATAAAAAAAATGGAGAGAAAGAGAAAAAAAAATGAGAGAAAACCTACACACACACACACACACACAATCAGGAAGAGAGAGAGAGAGGCTTTGCTGAAATGGCCTGGTCCATGTTGTGTAACAGGGTTCATCCCCTGACGTCAGACAGAGAGCACTGCAGTCTCTAAGGGGAAGGGGAGAGAGAGAGAGAGAGAGAGAGAGGGTAGAGCTGATGCAAGTCTTAGGCAAACCCTGGGATTCCCCAATCATCAGTATTATTTGGGGTTCAGATACTGAGCCACACACACACACACACCTTTTCACTGCATACTGGGACTGCAACCTTAATGAGATTCAGCCACTGCAGAGCCTTATGCAACAACCTGGACCACACACACACACACACACACACACACACACTTTGATGTGCACCTGACTCTGACATACACGCGCTACCACAACCAACGCACACATACAAACAGCAGACAATAAAACGTAACATCACACACACACACACACATACACACACACACACACACACACATTTTTAACATCCTAAAAAAATGATTCACTTTTGTTTGTAATGCAAATGAAGAGGTGGATGAAAAACGTCTCCTGAGGAGCCTGATTACTGAATTTAGCTGATCAAAGCAACAAAAGCAGAGAATGAAATTTAAAAAAAAAGTCAACAGCTATTAGGCTTGCTTTTCTGGTTTAAAAAAATAAATCAATAAATAACAAATTAAGAGGTAAATTGAGAAATCTAGATATCATAGAAGTATACATTAATAAATGATGCTACTTCAGTTCCATCCTATAGATATGATTAACTCCAGACTGGTGAGAGTAATGATGTACACTGTGATATCGCTTGTAGTTCATTAGAGGTTATATTATATTACTGTTATATAACACGTTGATAAATCCATAGAAACCATGTGACGTCGTATGAAAGTCAGTGAATCGTTTAATATTCAGCAACCGGGGGCAAACATGCACGTCAATATTGATTTATTTGATTCAACATATTTGTCAGAGCTGATATAATCAGCGTTGCATTGTTTATTTGTCTGCGAGACTGTTTTAATTGTTCTGGATAATGAAGGAACTCATTAAAGGGATATAATATGCACAGTACAGAATTAGTTCAGAATTAGTCATCACTTAGAAAACTCGCTCCACGCACAAGAGCAGTCGGCTGGTGAAGAGTACCACCTAGTGCTAGAGCAGAGCATTACAATGAGGAAATCTACACACACACACACACACACACAATCGAGCGACAGATACTCCCCACCGTCATTTCTGTGGCAGTTACTTACGATGCCCGATCGTCATTCACACACACACATACACTACAGGCAATTTGAAAACTCCATTTAGCCTAACCTGCATGTCTTTGGACTGTTAGAGGAAACCGGAGTACCCGGAGGAAACCCACCAAGCACAGGGAGAACATGCAAACTCTATGCACTCAGACCGTGTGGTGGGAATCGAACCCGGACCCTGGAGTTGCTAGGCGACAGTGCTAACCACTAAGCCACCGTGCCACCCATTACTTATTTAAGCACACCTACAGTACAGGCACTTTGCTTTGAACTTCAGGACAACAGTCCAGATCAAAGCACACACAGGGAATTAACTAATGGCTGATAAAGCCCACCTGCACCAGGAAATTAACCCACTAGGTTTTATTTTGTCCCATTGACGGTGGTTTGGTTCCAGGGTTGAACTCTCGTGAGATCTGGCATAAAAGTCTACCCGGGAAGCAACTTGGGGTGGAGAGCTCATGGTGAGACAGTGCTGTTTATGGAGATTATTTCAAGAGAGTATCTATTTCAAGAGAGAGTGAACAATCCAAGTTGGATTTCGCCGTTCACTGGATTCAGTCCTTCCAGACTGATTCACAACTCCTCTTGCTCCGTTTCCATGTTTCCGGACTGTTTCATTACCGGTGAGACCGAGTCATCTCTCCCGCTACACACTCTCACAACCACACTCATAAATAACCCGGACTCTGGACATTCTACTCCATCCACACACACATCCATTTTTTGGTATTTGTACTGTATATATTTTGCAAATACAGTGGAACCTCGGATTGCGAGTGACACGGTTTACGAGTGTTCCACAAGACGAGCAAAGATTTTTAATAAATTTTGACTTAAAAAACGAGCAAGTCTTGGTTTAACTTCCGGAATGAATTATGCTCGTAATCCAAAGGTTCCACTGTATGGGTTTGGGTTAATTGTTGTTGTTGTTGTTGTCGTCTTTTCTTGTTCTGCTAGGCCTATACCGCACCGGAAGTTAGATAAAAGATGCCGATTTATTGTAACACGATTAATAACAAATCTGATTGTTACAAATTGGTGGCATTTCCTTTTAACAGCTTGAGCTTGTACTGAATCCAAACCTCGGGGTAGTCTTACACAATCTAATACTCCTGATACTTTGCTGAAGATTATAACAGAGCTGGTATTTAGTTTTGTGAGTCTGCTTGCTTTTTCATCTCACTCCAAAAGGTTTCTATAGGAGTCAAGTCAGAGCCACAACCACAATTGCAATGGCCACTCCAAAACGTCTAGTCTTTTTGCCACAGCTTAGAAGGTAGGCATAGGAGCAAGATCCTACCTGGTGGCTACCAAGTTTTAATTCTCTGGCTAACATCTTGAGGTGTTGCAAAACAGGACCACAACATGATGCTGCCACCACTATGCTTTACTACTCAGTACGAGGTTCCTTGAGTGTTAGTCCTGATCATTATGCTCAAACTATTCAGTTTTTGTTACATCTGATCAGCAAACATTTCTCCTAAATGCTCCAGTGATTACCTGAAACATTCAGTCTGGATTTTTTTATGCCTCCTATATAGTACCTTCACTTGCTTTAAAATGTTCCAGTGGGAGACTTGGATTTGTGAAAACTCACTTGTTTTTCTTGGGTTCGTTGTATGGCTTTTTCCAATGTCTCAAGGCAATAAGGCTCTGCATCTAAACGTGGGGTCCTTAAATACGATGAAAAGATACACCCTCAAATACCTCCAGCAGTCATTACATCAATTACTGGAATTTTCTTTACTGTTCACAGAGACAGTCAGTATTTAGCCTAAAGAATTCTAATTGACTGAATTCAATAAATCTAATTGCTAATCAGTTGTTTAAAAGGATTCTGTGATGTAAACAAAGTAAATAGGATTTTTTTTTGTCTAGATGTATGCAACCGATTAGTCTTAACTACAATTCTGTTCAACTATAACCAACAAATAAATATTGAAAGGTTTTCATTACATAAATCTTTGAGGTCACTGAAAATCATGTGTTATTTAAAGATTAATATACAGAGGAGTTTTTCTTTAAGAATTAATACAAAATGACTGGAATTGAAGTGAAACTGTAAATGAACTAAATTTAGGGAATTTGGCATATCGACTCATTATACAAGGGGGTGTTCAAGTCAAACCGGTACTTGATTGTGCAGAATAACAGGACATGCATGAAAACTACCACCCTTGGATACCATCAAGGCAGAAAGTTTCCTCGGTATGCCGGTGCTCAAGAGCCCAACATTGGCAGCTTGGTGATGCTGGGGTTTGAACCTGTGACCTTCTGATCAGTAGTGCATCTTACCCACTGAGCTACCCTTGTCCTAACTACATACATGATCTCAGATTTTTTAAATGAATTAGAAAGAAGACACATGGGTGCTTTGATCATTTTATTTCAATTTTATTTAAGCAGCAATCCTTCCACATTATCATTTCCGCCTCAGTCTTATTATAGTGGCGTACTGACGATTGGCACAAACAATATATTAGTGCTGAATATAGTCTCACTGTTTCAAGTCCTATACACAATAATACTCGTGGCAAAAATGACACAGGAAATATTCCCTAAAGGAAAAAAAACTATGGTGAAATTAACTGGTATGACTATACCATGAATACTATTTGCAATGTATTTCTCTCTCAAAAGACCAAAAGGTCAAATTAAAAATGAAAGAAAATGGAGAGAAAGCAAATGTAGTGTACCTCTGAAGCGCATGTAAATTAAGTGAGGATAAAAGAAAATTCAGAGAAACCCCGTGTTACATGACATTTCTAAAAAAATTAAATAAAATAAAAAACCTTCGTCTTTCTTATAATCTAGAGCTACCAAAAGAAATGAGAATGGATGCAAATTAAAAACAGGCGATCAATATATACAATACACCCTTTCCTACTATAAAAGAGAAATAATCAGAGATGATGAAAACAGGGAAATGAAAAGACCACAATTAAACAGAGTAAAAGACAAGCAAGCTCATTCTGTACAGGCAAACATATTTGAATATTTACATTTAAGAACAATTGCCAGCTGTTCAATATGTTCGGTAATAACTTCGCTATTGATTAGAGTGATATATTTATATTTTTAACACTAGAGACCACATTATGTGGGTGAACAGGTCAAACCAGCAAATACTGAGCAAACTTTAAGAGCCACCTTGTTTTCGGTTTTATTTAAACGGAACTTTGGCGCCTGCTGTTGGTTCAGTGTAGAAACTGCACGGCCCGGTTACTCGACTCAAAACCTTAATCGATCCTGACATCACAGCTGGAGGCTGATACAAGACAACTGATCTGAAATCAGTATCTACAGCATCTGCGAAGGGGCAAAACAGATCCTTGTCTACATTTAGGCATCAGCTCTCAAGCCGACTTGACAGAATCCTGCCTGTGGCAAATTTACATGCCATTTAAAACGGCAATGAAAGTCGCTGTCAAAGCCGGTACTGCGCAAAAATATCAGGGAGTGACACAGGTTATTTCCGTTTTTGCCCTAACAATTAAGTAAAAGGATGAATTTAGAAATATACAAGACTATTAAAGTGTAAAACAAATGAATTCCTTCGTTGGTTGTCATGTTTCTGTTCCTAAAACACACCCATAGTGAGCAGGACAGAGTGAGCTAGGCTACGGATCTGATCTTTTACTTCAATTCTGCTTCTGTTCAATCAAAAAAAATAAATAATTCTCTCATCGCACAACAGGTCATGCTGCAAAAGATCCCATATCTGATTTAACATTTCCACAAAACTACAGTACTAGAGCCGCATACTGCCATTAAAAAGAACTAAAACAGCTAAAAGGCCATATTTAATGATATATAAACGAAAACGTGACGGAGCATTTACCTGATGCCACAACACACACACACACAATCTTCTGATCACGTCCGGACGGGGTGAATGAAATTATATTAAATATTATGATAAGCAAGATGATAAGTATGATAAACCACACCATTACACGCATTATACTCTGAAAAAGTGATGTACAGATCGATTTCATCATTACTTGGATGAACTGAATGTTAACTCTCGTTTCCTTTTAAATCATTCCTTAAATCTGGTTGTACTGGTTGACTATGTCTCTGTGGACCTCTGTCATTGTCTGTCCCTTGTTTGTCTTGTATCTTATGTGTCTATCTGTATGTGCATGCGTGTCCCCCTCTTACATTAGACCCATGTATTTTAAACATTTATGTGTTCCAAATCTATTACCAGGAAAGTATGTCATACTGTATCCTGAGGCGTAACAACCCAAATGGTATGTATGAGACTGGCCTGAATCTAGAGATCAATGCAGGACTGTATTGAATGCCATTTCCTATGCAAATACATCTTAAGACACGAACAACCCTGCGTTAAAGCATGAAGAGAGTTGGATTGGATTTGATATACGCGAGGATCTCGACATGAGCTCGGGATCAGATATAAGGTCACACAGATTGTTGCGAAACAGAAAATAGTGGAACTGGGACGTCCTGTCTGGTGATATATTTCCTGTCCCTATTCTGCATGTCTATTCATAAGCCTTCATAATTCTTTTTTATTATAAGGGTAATATAACCCTAATGATGTGAGCTGCAACGAGTTGTTCAGTGGGAACACAGACAGGAAGTGAAGCTTGAACGTTTCCAGCAACAGTTTCAGCAATAAAGCCATCATTAGCAGCAAGAGCTTTCGGGGTGAAACGCATCCTCTCCTTACGCGGGAATCCTTCCGAGCCGACGGTGATTACATAATGTTCTGTGGGACGGAGCGAAGACAGAGCTGTGCTTGCAACCCTGAAATCCACCACTTTCAATCCACCTATTATGCTTGCATGCGAGAGAATCCCTGCGAGTCTGTTTTCCCTTCTGTCTTTTTTTTTTTTCTTTTTCCTGCCTGCAACTCCCACGCTGTATGTCCTACATGCTTAAAAAAGGAACAGTGACAGGAAGACACGACGTCCTTAAACATAAGAGAGCTCTGAGGGACTGGATGAAGTGTGTAAGGATACTTAGAGGGACTAAGAGTTACGCCTACAGAGGAGTGATGAAATCTGAATACACTCTCACACGCACATGACAGCAGTTTAACCGATACAGAAGCAGAAAATCGATCTATCTATGACAAGCAAGCGTGACCTTGCTTCGTGTGACAAAGACGGAGTGTGTTGTGTGTCTGTGTGTGTGAGTGGGTGTTTGTGACACCCTATCTCCAAAAGTATTGGTGTTTATAGTGACGGGTTTTTACAAGAATTCAGCGTGTGTGTGCGTGTGTGTGTGTGTGTGTGTGTGTGTGTGTGTGTGTGTGTGTATGAGTGAGTGTACATGCAGCCTTGGCTGGCGTCTCAAGGTGGCGTCTCAGCGTTACTGCCGGTTGCTGTGGTGCTCTTCTTCTTTGGCTGCTTCTTCAGTGTCTTAACTGTCTGAAGGATAAACATTACGAGAGGAAAAGAGCAGAAGAAGAAGAAGAAAAAAAAAAAAAGACTGTGTGAATGGCAAAAACACGCATGCACACACTTCTCTAATCTCCTATGTTAAAGTTTAATACAACGTGTTTTAGTGAAGTAGAAAAGTTAAGGGAGAGAGAAGTGTATGGTAACTACGACCACAGTGCTGGCTGGCAGATCTCACTGTGTGTGTGTGAATCTGCCAGTCTCTGTGTGTGTGGTCACTGATACCTCTGTCTTAGCAGTGGTTGGTTTCTTTGCTGCTCTCATGCTGGCTGTTCGCTTGGGCACTTTGTCAGCAATGTCCTCATCCGAGTGCTCCGTCCTGCTATCTGCCTGTTCGCCGTCAGAACGGGAACTGAGCTGCGATTCACTGTCTGTCGGTATGGACGTTGGACGTGCTGAGCGGAGCATAAACAAACACATACACATTCAGCAGATTTCTACCAACAGTCACTCAAATACTGGCACTTTCATCTCCGTTTTTATGCGCCTAAACCTCAATGCAATGCATCACTTTAATACATGACATGTCTTTCTAGGTACTATAAATCCATCCATCAAGGAACCAAGATGGTGGAGGCCAATGGTGCCCTTTTTTCCCCATATTCATAAATATTAACACTCGTTCATACACTACGGGCAATTTGGGAACACCAATTAGCCTAATCTGCATGTCTTTAGCCTGTGGGAGGAAACCGGAGTACCCGGAGGAAATCCACCAAACACAGGGAGAACATGAAAACTCCAGGCACACAGACCCTGAGGGGGAAATTAACCTGGACCCTGGAGGTGCAAGGCGACAGTAAGCCACCGTACCGCCACATACTATAAATGCATAATGTTAACTGTGCAGTACTAAAATATAAGAGCATAAATAATCAAGTTTAGAGTATACCATCAAGTTTAGCAGAACTATATCTAAATCTAAACAAATTATTAACTTCTACAAGCTAGCAATCAATATATTGGATCTGATCTTCATGTCTAAGAGATACAGTTCTGTAAACTTCCCTAGGCCTAAGTCAACACACACCCTAAGGCCACATCTACTTCACTAAAATTGGCAGGCACTGAAGGCACACCTTCTTTACTAGCACTGACAGGAACTAAAGGTATTCATCTTCAACACCATTCACTGAGGCCAAAACCATCTTTACTAGGAACAACAGGCACTGAAGCCACATCATTTATTTTACTGTGACGCACATCTTCTTGACTAGGACTGACAGGCATTGAGAAAACAACTCCTTCATTAGGACTTACAAGCACTAAACACCCGGCACTGATGCCAAGTCCCCAAATATAGGACTAACAGGCCCTAAGGTCACACCTCATTCATTTGGATTTAAGGCTAATTTATGCTTCTGCGTCCACGGCCAAGTGGAGCCTACGTCATAGGCCTACAGCGCTGTGAGAATTTATACTTTAATGCTGGTGTGTGCTGGTGAGTGGGCATTACACTGCCAAACCACTACTTGGCGGTGGGGTTTGTACATCAATGACTGTGCTCAGTCTATTCAACGCTCTCTGACATGTTTGTTTTGAAACGCAGACAGGCCGAACTACACGAGTAGTCCTGAAGTCTCCCTTTAAGAAACAACGTACTGATATAAGAAACTTTGAACACATTAACCCATCTTAAAGATAACAAGGATGTGTTTAATAGATAAAACCCAAAACATATCCAGATATATCATAGTAACACATCTGAAAGCGACCTACATGAGAGACAGAGAGAGAGAGAGAGAGAGAGAGAGAGAGCGCGACAGTAAAACTGTAATCAATTTACATTATTCACCTTTTAATAATCTGTGCACACAGTTCACTAAACCCAGAGCATGAAATACGTGATTGTGCTCTCAATTTAATAATCTGGGCTGAGTTTATTAATCGGTTTGCTCGCTTTATCCACGCAATGAGGTCACACCTCCTTCGCTGAACTACACAAGCCTTGAATGGCTTCCATATACTGTATAAATTAAAATCTGAAAATCTGCACTGACTTTGGAAATACTGCCGGTAACTTTGCATGCAAACACCACAGATACTCTGCAGTAAATATCATGTTAGCTTGCTTAGTTTTATTCATTGTCAGGGTAAATTAAATTTCAACAAATTAACAAAATAGGATCAGTCAGGTTCGTACTGACATGTGATTGCTACATTTCTTTTTAATCATTTCTTCTTTTTTTTTTTGTCATATAGCACACTACATCAATACTTCGCTCTAAAATCGAGGCAGCTCTTTTTGTCTCCCCGTATTTTTTCTCCATGGACACTCACACCATCCAACACAAAACGGCCCATTGAAGCGGGTCGCATTAACTACTCCTGAATGCAGCCTGGTCGCTTTGCACTGCAGACTAAACAGAATCGTCATTGATCTCATTACCTTAGTTATGACCTCAAGGGTTAAAACACACACAAGTGCACGATTTGGTTGAAAGGAAAATATCACAGTTTAATCTGGGTCAAAAACCTTTGAAATGAGCCTGACTTTACCAGTCAGGCTCATTGTGGAAGGACAATCCTTTTCTTCTCTCAGCCCAGCCAGAGCACATGACCAGCCCAATCTTTTGTGTGTGTCCCTTTTTTCCCCCCTCTCTCTCTATAATCACATGCTGCTCACATCAGCCGGCGTATCAAGAGGACAAACCCGGACAATGGCTGGCTCGCTGAGCTCAACTGAGTGAATCAGCAGGTCTTACTCATGCTGTAAAACATCCTCACACTACACACTCCACTCTGAGTAGGTTTAATACACACTATACGACAGTTCGTTCCGAATGAGTAACTTGCTCTGATTGGACGAGCCAGGCAACCCTGACACAAGACTGAATTGACTTGAAATCCGTCTCCAATCCCTGAACAACGGCACTACTTGGTGTGTGTGATGATGGATTGTAAACTTAGCGCACAAGCTTTACATTGAATTTACAATTCAAACCTTGAACCCGGAAGTTAACAAAGCTGATATTCTAAAGCAGAATAAGTGAAGATATACAGAGAACGTAACTGTCCACCATCTCCATGGTTTATCCTCCTCACCTTTTGTCCACATAGTACTGGTAAGGATTTAAAACTATTTACACCCCTGGTAATTACTCTTTGCTCTGCAAGTGACAGTTAGTTAGTTCCGCCAGGCGTGGAAGGATGTGTGTTGCTTAAATAAAGAAACTGTTGATAATAAATGATGTGTTTGTGGAACTGTTGCATAAAATCAATAATCACACTTGCGGCCATGCTGAAAATCAGCACAACAGCACTTCCTCTCTTGTGATATTAACATGGAGCTCTCCTCGAAGTACAGAAATCTAAGGTCATGTAAAATTGATAAGTGCACATTTGTGTGTGTCTGTGTGAGTACCTGTACGTGTTTTGGCACGCGGCAGTGTAGCAGCAGTGTGTGTCTCGTCATCCAGCAGCTCCTCCTCATTCTGAATGAGCGTCAGATCCTGCAGACTAAAACTGCGCAGCTTCTCCGACAACACGCCCTGACCCTGCACAATACGCTCTGTTAAACGGCCACACGCACCCTGCACACGCATTCTTACACTACTTCAGGTTTCTCACAAACGCGACACAGACTCTTAGGCACCACAGTGTGTGTACACTCCTTCACCTTGGCGGCTGCGGTGACTGCGGCCGTGGCCGCAATATTCAGCCCTCTCTTTCCAAAGCGCATCATGGTCTCGTAGCTGCGGTCCTTTGCCTGAGTGATGTACTCGTCGATCTCCTACAACACACAAACGCACAGATGTGAGCAACATGTGCATGGCTGAAGGATAAGAATGTAAAAGAAGCGAGACCTTTTCTTTGTTGGACAAGGTGGGGTGCACAAACTTGCGATACAGGACGCTGGAGCCCTTGGTGTATGGTGACAGCAGCCAGATGACAAAAGCGATCTTCAGCTCGAAATAAAAAGGAAACCTGAGGAAAGAACATCGGATATGTAATTCACAGACTTGTACAGCTCACAAACAAATACATTACACAGTACAATTAATTTTTGTTCATTATTATCATCTGTGAAATATTTTAGCAGACTAAACCAAGTGACACAGCAAGCATATCTTTTAGTATCACTGATGGAATTTCACCTTCAGCCATGTGTGTGTGTGTGTGTGTGTGTGTGTGTGTGTGTGTGTGTGTGTGTGTGTGTGTGTGTGTGAAGGTCACTCACCACGACAGAAGCATATCCGTGATCGTCTCTGCTGTGGTAAAGAGCGCAAACACTATCCAGTACATCATCCATTTGACCTGATGGATACACACAAATACACAAACATGTCACACGAACAAGAGTAAAATCGGCCAAGGATAGCAGAGACGCACAAATCTGAACTCATTGTGCAATTAATCCATTTGACGCAAACCCTGGTGCATTTTTTCACACTACTTGCGTACATCCGAGTTAAAAATTTCCGCAGATAGGAACGGACCGTGGATCTACGAACATTCATAGATACGCCCAAATCAATGATGTAGTTCACATTTATTGTACAATATTTGTATGTGAATAATCCTAATTTCGAAAAAATCCTCAACAAAACAGAGGTCACAGTCCAATACAGCGGAAAAGAGCTCTGAGACAAAATGGCTGCTGGGATTCCCCTGGAGATTTAAATGCGCAGAGGGAACACTTACTTTTGTGTGAAATTAATTTTCTTAGGTGCGGTTACAGTTTTTGGCCACATGATGGGAGTGTGAGGAAAGGGGACAGAGATTTAGTCAAGGGGTAGGTATGCTGTACATTGTATATTTGTGTGAAAGGCGTGCAAGACTCACTTTGTTGGACTTGAGAACGAAAAGTCGTTTGTAAATTGGATTCGTTCTTAAGTCGGGGACTTGCTGTATAGGGTTCAATGTGGTGCTGTATAGAGTAACATATGCTATATGATGAGCTGAATTTGATTTAATTTTAACCAACTATACAAACATGACTGAAAAATTAATGATGTATGAAAATAAATATACAAAAAAATATGCTAATTTTGACACTTCTATATTTTTGGATGTCATTCCAATAATCCATTAGTGGCAAAATTTACACGTTATGAAAGTAACGATAACGTTCGATCTACCTGATGGATCTGAAAACCTAAGTGCACAATTTGATGTTTGGAGCCTCCCCGTTAACACACACTAACAAGACTTCCATATACTATATATTCCATATACATATTGTTGCCAGTACAGAGTTTTACTTTTTTTTTTTACTTTTTTTTTTACAATGTTTTATCTTTGTGTTTATCTTTGAGTTTTAAGGGTTAAGAAGCTGGCCTGTTTGATTGAGCACAATACATATGTTCTCAGATGTATAATGAGAAGTGTAAATGAAAACTGAGCTAAAGGGCAGAGCTGTAGAAATACCGTGTGTTTTTAATGTTTGGAAAAAGATTATTATTTAAACTAGCCAAGCCCACAGCACCATTCAAGAGTTTGGACACACCTTCTAGATCAATATGTTTTATCAATTAAGTTAATGCTTGTGTCATTATTTGTTCAGTTTCATCCCCATATGAGACTTTCCCCATACTGTGCAATAAACATGTTTGTTTTGTGTTTTACAAAAACTGTGTCTGTGGATCACAATGTCACAATAAATGGACATTTTTATTACATTGAACACAAAACCAGAGCAACATCTTCTAAAAATACAACACACTAACCAGATCATGCACTCCTATTATGAGCCACTCGATTTTCTCCCACATACTTACAGTGATAAACAAACAGAAAAGCAGATGCTAGAATACTCACATACTCCTTGACATTTTTCGTCTTGACTGCCTTATAAGAGGAGTAGGCTGGGTAGAGGGTCCCAAAGGCCAGGCTGAGAGAGAGAGAGAGAGAGAGAGAGAGAAATGTTTAATCATTAGGGTCAATGGATCAGCTCTGAATCTTCAGTGCTGATCCATTTTGTTTCCAGTAAACTCATTTGAGCTCATCTTACATTCACTGATAAATTAGATGTCTTACATTTCAGGAAAAAGCATCCTGAAGTAAAATGGGGTAACTTGAAGCACAATGTCGCCTACATCTTAAGAGCTGGGTGCTTAATGCCCATCTCTCTCAATAAAGGAGGTGTGGCCGTTATGCTCATCCCTCCCATTAAATAAGTTGTGGCTTTAATACCCTACAGACCCAGTAAAGGAAGTGTAGATCTACCAGCTATCAGATCCAGTAAAAAAAAAAAAAAACATTGGACCCAGTTAAGGAGATGTGGCCTTGGTGCTACACCTCCTTTACTAGATCTGATGGGCATTAAGGTCACACTACCTTTACTGGGTCCAATGGTTGTTGGAGCCACACCTCTGGTAATGAATCTGATGGTCATTAAGGCCACACCTCCTTAACTGGGTCCAATGGTTGTTGGCGCCACACCTCCTTTACTAGATCTGATGGGCATTAACAACCATTGATTATTATCAACCATTGGTCAGTTAAGGAGATGTTGCCTTAATGACCATCAGATCTAGCAACGGAGTTGTGGCTCTAACAGCCATTAGACCCAGTAAAGGAGGTGTGGCCTTAATGCCCATCAGATCTAGTAAAGGAGGTGTGGCTCTAACAGCTATCAGACCCAGTGAAGGTATAGCCGTTTATGACCATCCGTCTCAGATAAAGGACATTAAAGAGGTGTATTGTACTGAAATGCAAAAGTGAGCATAACTTTATTAACTGACATAGTTTGTTCAAAAATGTTGGTAGAGTAACTCTTCCTCTATACATGCATTTGTGCCATCATTCATCCCATCTTTTTTGTCACAGCTGACGGTCTCAAGCCATTTATGTCTGGGCCATTATAGGAGTTCCTGGGAGGACAGCATTTCAGAAGTGAAACAGGCTCCAGAGTACTGAGAAAATCTTTCTACCTTGATGGTATCCAAGCTCTAATGAAACACTGGGATAAGTGCATTAGTGTAGCAGGGGATTATAGAGAGAAAAATATAGGTAGTTTTTACTCTCATAACTGTGTTCTGTTATTAAGTTAAACCAGGACCATGGTTTGTACAAAAACAGTCCTTGTAAAAACAAAAGGATTCATGCTGTAAGCAAACACAAAGAAGCAGACAAACAGTCTGTGAGCCACATATTTAGACACTTGCTCTCATACTCTCTTTCACTCAAACACACACACACGTACACACACTTCCTGGATACTATTTTGTGCTGATGGGACAGGATCTGAAGCCCTGAGCAGGGACAAAGGTCACTGATGTATGGCACAGACCTCGCCTACTCACGGCAAACAGTCCTCACGTCAGCTGCATTTGTGTGTACAAGCTCTGTGTGTGCGCGTGTGTATATGTGTGTGTATATACGCTGGCATTTGGGTTTCCCGGTGAATCAAGAAAGAATACAGTGAGGGTGTGCATGGCTGAACACATGCTCTCTGTCCTAGTTGCGCTAGTCAAACTCCCATAATCCTTTGCCGCTCCTCTCCAAGACTACAGCACCTCCATTTGCAAGGTATTGATCACTTTAAACACAGGCAGTCAAGTGACATCTCTCCTTTCAGTGTAACTCTATAACCAAACGAATAGAAAAATCAAGGTCTATAAATCTACATTTAAAAGTAATGGCACCCAGAGGCAGCAGATAATGTCTGATTTTTAAGACTGGTATTTTGGGCACTTTGTCTGCAAGTAGGTGTCAATGAAACATCTACACTGATGTCAGGACTCGAGGTTTCCCCTCAGTCAGCTTGTTTTTATACCATAGTGTACATCCTGGTGCCATCTCCTTCTCAGGTAAACACACTCAGTCTTCCTCATGATGCATCAGGTCAGGCCACCTTCTTCCACTGCTCTATGGTCCAGTTCTGATGCTCAGGTGCCCATTGTAGACACTTTCAATAGTGGGAAAAGGTCAGCATGGGTCAGCAATGACCAATCAGCAACCAACTACACTGGCCCATACACAACACACTACAATGTTCTGACAAATTTATTTTATATTCTACAAAAACTGTGATGCACATGTCTTCTCTGCTGGTTTGGACAAGACAGGTGCATAAACAAAGCCTTTGGTGCTCATGACCCTGTCACTGTTTCCTCAGTTGTCCTTCCATGGACCACTTTCAGTAGATAAGAACCATTACATACCAGAAACGCCCCCCAGATATGATGTTTTGAAGATGCTTAGACCAAGTCATCTAGCCATCACAGTTTTGAAAACCATTGTGAAAGTCAGAAATCAGATCCTCATGCTTGCCCACTCTTTCTGCTTTCAACACACCAACTTCAAAAACTGTTCAACTGCTGCCTAATATAGTTCACCTTATGATATGTATTATTGTAAAGAGATGATCTATATTCTCTACTTCACCCATTTGGTTTTAATGCTACGGCTAATTAATGTAACAGATTATTAAACAAATATATATCTGAAATCACATTCTGTTTTTTGTTATGGTACATAACAGCACTTTCATAAGATTATATGTATAAATATGACCATATGGCATCATCAACATTTTGTCATTACATCATCCAGCTGTACTGGTCTGCTAGCTATCTGGGATAACAGAAGGGGCTGAGTGGTTTCGTATTGCATACATTTTTAGAGCCAAACATTTCTAATGGCAGTAAATGTGTTAATATATTTCGAGGCCATTGTTAATAGCTTTGAGTGCGTTTTTAAATGATTGTTTATTCATCTTCTATAAATGTTTTTTGCAGTGGATCCAGTGGGCAAGAAGTGGATATATACGCAAGTTCATCACAGGAGACAATGCACATCGGCATGTTTTTGGAAGAAACCAGAGAACCTGAAGGAAACCCGCATGGGCAAAAGGAGAACATGTACTGTAATGGAGAACATGTAAATCCATTAGGGTGGATCAAGTCACTGGGTCAGTGTAGCAGATTTTCCCTGAGATGTTAACCACAGGAACATGGCCCAAATCATCTCCAAAAGGTAAGTGGTGTAACTCATAGTCGAACACGTTACTGCAAGCACCTGACTCGGGTTTAGTCCACTTAACAGTCAAGACACAATACTAAAGTGAAGTGAGAGCATAAAATGTGCTAGTCATCAGGACCAGATTAGAAACCTTCATTACAGAGAAGAGTGGCAGGTTTCCAGCATGTATTCACACCTCCAACCCAGCATTCCCAGTATAAATAGGTTACAGAAGAGGAATGAACTATAAGGAAATGACTACAAAAGAAAAGGTTGATGATGCTACAAATAATCTTATACTGTATGTATGTATACATGTACGTCTCTCCAAGATCCAGTATCGATGAGAGTCTTCTCCAGCGCATCCCAAAGATTCTCAGTGGGGTTAAGGTCTGGACGCGAAAATGATGTCTCATGCTCCCTGAACCACTCATGCTCCATGAATCCTCATGCGTCATAATCCTGGAATATGCCCGTGCCATCAAGGAAGAAACAATCTTTTGATGGAAAAACCAGGTCATTCAGTACATTCAGACATTGCTGAACCTAGACCTGACCAACAGAAGAAACAACAGGTCATGACACTGCCCTCACAGGCTTGGAGGTACAGTACAGTAGGACTAGACATGATGGACCCTTACTTTCCACAATCCACCAATCAGTCTTCAATATGCGCCCAAGCAACCTGACGCCTTGCATCCACCCCCCCCCCCCTCAATTAATCTCATTAACAAGTGGTTTTCTTAAAGCTACACAACTGTTTAGTCCAGATCCTTTAACTTTTCATTGTAAATGCTCTTACTTTTATTATTAAATATAACTGGGAGTTCTACTCTTGTTGATTTTGTGTTTTTTTTTTCTTCACAATGTGATTGCACCAAGCATTTCAACAATCTCCTTAGTTGTTGTCTTTGCTTGATGCAGGACTATAATTAGGCCCTACTGAAACAGGGTAACATCTTTGCCACGACCACACCTTCTGACATGTCTACATGGCTCAGGGTTAAATAACTTGTCTGCGTCTGGAATAAATTAATTACTGCAGTAATTATCCAATAGAAGAATCTTAGTTAAATCCAGGTGGTGATTTTTTTTTTTTTTTTTTTTGGCATACTCCATGTATGCAGTTCATGGTGTATTGTGTCTACAATAATTATGCTTATTTTTAGCAAGATAGAAATAAAAAATATATATATTAAAATAATTAGAAATATTTGTGTATTAAAAAAATTATAATAAATAAAAATAAGTCAATCTGTTGAAACCTCCTCATATAAAGGCTATTAAATAAATATAGATTAATTTTTTAACGTTTTTTTTTACTAATTATATTATCAAATTTAAATATTTAGCTTATATTTGGTACATTTCATTTTGTATAATTTATTTAGTTTTTTTTTATTATTATTATTTAGAAAATGCTAGCTAGTTAACATCCATGTACACGATGACAAGCAAAACAGATGTTTCCGTTTGTTAGCATTCTAGCTAACGGTTCTTATGACGTAAACTACTACATTATACCTTAAAATATATATTAATATAAATATATATGTCTTTTTTTATTTAGCATGTATTATAATTATTATTCTGTACAAGGCAGGAGGATGCAGGGGGATAGCCGGGCAGCAGGCGAGCAGACATGGCAGCAGCAAATAAGGAAGACTCATTATTACTCACACCACCATCCTGGAAATGATCCACGACACCATGATGAGGACCGCTTCTAATGATGCTTCACTGATCCCCGGAAATCACCGCCATTTCCACCACCAGAAATAACGCTGGCTCAAATCACTCACGGATATACCTGTTCAGCTTTACACCAACATCTCGCATGTTCATTCACTCAAACCTGTTATACGGCATATACGGGCCGGTCGTGTCCGAAATCACCTTCTACGCCCTATAGAGGTGCACTATACAGGGTTCGAAATAACGGCTGGCACGCGCTGCGTAGCGCACTAATACATCAATAAGGACGCGATTTGAGATCAAATCTTCTTTTTAAAGGGGCCGTGGCCGTTTAAATCAATTTGTCCTTAATTTGAAGGAACAGCTTGTTAATCTCAGCAACTATACAAGGATATATCAGTAGAATATATAAATACTCCTCAATATAGGGCATTAGGGCATAGGGTTTCTCGTCTGCAATGTGGAAGGCCCAGGTTTGATTCCCACTCAATGCCCCAACCCTAGCCACTGGATGCAGTGCCCAGATCACAAGCCCGGATAAAATGGGAAGGCTGCATCAGGAAGGGTGTGAGTTGTGTGCGGCTTGGATGGTCCGCTGTGTCGACCCCTTGAAAGGAGCACCTCCAGGGTCCGGGTTCGATTCTCGCCTCAGGTCTGTGTACATGACGTTTGCATGTTCTCCTTGTGCTTGATGGGTTTCCTCTGGGTACTCTGGTTTCCTCCCACAGTCCAAAGACTGTGAACGACAAAAGGGGTGTGTATGGATTGGCAACCTATCCAGGGTGTACCCCGCCTTGTGCCCTAAGTCTCCTGGAATAGGCTTCAGGTCCTCCAGGTATACATGATAAAGCGGTATAGACAAAGAGTGAGTGAATGAGTGAGTGACCTGAATGAAGACTGAGATCTGAGATTCTTAGATAAAAAAAATTTTATGTGGACACCTGATTATTACATCCATATGTAGTCCTTCGGTGGTGGTACGGTGGCTTAGTCGTTAACACTGTCGCCTTCCACATCCAGGGTCGACGCTCGACTCTGAGTTTGCATGCTCTCCCCGCGCTTGGTCAAAATTGATTTTGAACTATGAACAGAACAGAACTATGAACCTGAAGCAGTGAACAGAACAGAACTATGAACCCGAAGCAGTGAGGTAGCAAGGCTACACTATAGAAGTAATAAAGATTAAATAATTTGTCACATGAATTTTTTTTTTTTTCAGTTAGGAAGCTGGGCTCAGAGTAGAGGGTCAGATAGGATACAGCACCCCGGGGCACATAAGGTTGAGAGTTTCTGCTTTGCATTCAAATGAAAGGTACTTAATCAGTACACACTAAAAGAATAAACAATTTCAGTCTTGTCTCTACCACACCTGTAAAACACACCTGATTACCACAGACATGAATGTCAATATCCGCTCATGTTCTAAGGAATAACAAATGTTTTCAAAAGCTATAATTTGTCTAGTGGCGGCACGGTGGTGTAGTGGTTAGCCCTCTTGCCTTGCACCTCCAGGTTCTGGGTTCCAGTCCTGCCTCGTGGTCTGTGTGAATGTTCTTCTTGTGATTAGGTTTCCTCCAGCTGCTCCAGTTTCCTCCCACAGTCCAAAGACATGCAGATTAGGCTGATTGTTGTTCCAAATTGCCAGTAGTGTGTGAATGAGTCTGTGTGTGCCCTGTGATGGATTGGCACCCCGTCCAGGGCGTACCCCTGCCTTGTGCCCTAAGTCTCCCGGCATAGGGTGCAGGCCCCTCGTGACCCTGTATATACAGGATAAAGCGGTTCAGAAAATAAGTGAGTGATAATTTGCCTACAGACAGGAGCGCGGAGTCACTAAAAGAAATGATTTACATAAAACCAGTCAAAAGGATAGCATGGATCCCCAGTTTAATCCTGAGTTCAGGCCACTGCCCTTGTGCGTTTCCTCCAACATATCATGATGTGGATTGGTTATGTTGAACTGGTCCTTGTTGTAAAGGTGTGCATGTCTGCATCCAGAATGTTTCTCCATATCCCTAATTAAGTTAAGTGCTTACTAATTGTGTATATGGTACCTTTGCCCTTATTCAGATTAATTCAGGATACGGTTGTGCCTGTTTAATAGACTGAGGATGGATGATTAAGCTAAAATATTATCAAAGAGACATAAAGACTGGAAGATATGATAACATGGATTAAGGGATTTTAGGAACAGATGAATTAAGATGTTTTTTTTGGGGGGGGGGGGGGGGGGGAGGGAGGTATTCGATCCAGCTGTTAAGATGGACAACTGCCTGGCTAAAATAAAAGTTTCCACCCAAGATTTCATTCAATCCCCTTTAGCACAGCATGGCTTTACACGCTGTGGTGTCCAGTTTATGTCTCAAAATGATAACTTATGCTCCCAGAAACAATCTTTCACAATTTGAGTCCTGGAATATGCCCGTGCCATCAGGGAAGAAAAGCTCTGGTGTGATAACCTGGTCATTCAGTTCATCAGCTGACTTCATTTTATTGCCACATAAAAAAGTTGTTGAGCCCAGATCATAATACTGCCTCCAGAGGATTGTACAGTGGGCACTATGCATGATGAGTGCACCTGCTTCACACGCTTCTCTCCTTACCCTGATGCACCCCCATTTTTTTCTACAAAGTTGATGGTTCATCACTATCTTCCAGGTTTTGATAAAATATTAAAGGGTTCTTCAGACAGTTCCAGTAATTTCAAATGTCCTTAGTTGTTTTCTTTGCTTGAGGCAGCTCAATAAGTTAACTCTTCTGAAATGGCAAGGTTGTACAGTATGTATAGTTATCAACGTACCTACTTTATTGTTTGATTTTTTTTTTTTAGATCTTTAGCCAATTTCCTGTTAAATTTTCAGTGACATGTGGAATCTAGAGCCACACCTGGAGTTACACAAAATCCACAAAAAAATTAAGAACCAAGCACAAATTCCTATAAATGAATAAATGTGCCTAATTTAAGGGGGAAAAACGAAAGAAAAATCCCAACTTTTTTTTGTAAACTTTATTTTGGAAAAATCATACACACAGCTAAGATCAATACATATTGATACATTTTAATGACCAGCAATTCATAACTGGAATTCTTAATATTTCAACAAACATTTCTTAATGCCAGCCTAGCATTCATCATCAGTGAATCAAAATTGCCTAAAGGCCTATAAAAAAAAGGAAATAAGACCAAGATGATTTTATTTTAGTTGAAATTATAAACTAAAAATACAAAACTTTGGTCTAGTTCCATTCAAAAACTTATGTCCACCTCAACCAGAGGTCTTTTTTCTTTTTAGACATCCTTTTACCTCTTTCACACACAGAGCTGAAAAAAAAAAAAATTGGCTAAAAAGAAACCCAGTGCTCACATTTACTCAGGAGAAGCTGATCCATTTTTTTTTATTGGGGGAGGGGGTTGGGGGGGATTTTTTATTTTTTAAAGATCCTTCGGCTTCTTAATAAACAGTCCGACAAATGTTCCACATTTAGAATAACAAACAGACACGTTTTAGATACAGAGAAAAATGAACAGAGTCGTAAAAAAACGAAACAAAACAATAAAACCAACAAAAATGGTGTTTGTAACACTGATGAAGTGAGTCCTTCATCCTAGCCCAAAGCTGACAGACGACTCAAATTCAGGAGCGTGTTCTGTGAGCACACGGCACTCGACAAACTTATTTTAAGTGCCCATTAACACGCAGTCTCTCTGCAAGTGGAACTATGAACGGGCCAGCTTCATCTCGTGAGCTTTCAGTGTTCCCACTGCGTCCTTCACAGCGTGGTAGATGATGTTCTTCACCTGGGAGAATCAGACATAATTGTAAACGATGTTCGAGAGAGCTCGCTTTGCTGTTATGCTTTAGAAATCTCGAAAGCGCACAAACCTGTAGCTTGTCCTCGTGGTTAGTGTGTGTGGTGGAAAGATGCCGGAACTCCTGCGTCAGTCGGAAGCAGTGCTTCACGTGCTCGGGTGAGACGAAATCCTCCGCTACCTTAATACAGCTGTACAGGTTGTGCACCTGGACACACACAGACACACAGCTTAATAATGACAATGTGCTCGTGACAAATGGATGTGAACGGATTTATTCGTAAATAAAAATTCAAAATGAATTCTCTGAAAAATATTTGAGCTTTTATAAGACAGATCTATAACAATTTTGTCTGTGTTTGTGCACGCATCATGTAAAAACTACTGAGCAGATTTTTTATGGGGTTTTCACAGGTTTATCTGGTCGAGCTTGAGGTAACATATAGGCTTTGTTTCATCGCAATCAGCCCACAGGAAAAGAAGATATGCTACTTTGAAATTTAAATGGAAAACGCCCTATCATTAAAAAAAAAAAAAAAAAAAACCTGACCATGGAAAAATTTAGTTAATCTCAAAATTGATGGTGCTTTACGTTTTTAAAAACGTGCTCATGAGTCTACAATTCAATTTCACGCGGACACATCTAGTCAGTCTTAAATAGAATCTTTTAATTCATCGATCTTCGTTTCCACGCGTCAGTCCAGTAGGTGGCGGTGTTGCACCAACTACACATTAACTGAAAATAAACCGCGACGCTCTAGTGAGAATCTGCGGAATACGGAAGTGCTTCCTGTTTTCTGTGGAATATTTTACACCATTTAATATAATACTCAATAAAATCCATGTGTGACTCAATTCTGCAATAAAAAAAACTGATGCGATAAACAATAATCAACAAAGATGGCTTAACTTGCGTAATCGAGTACATCACACAGCTCTATATTGGATTCACTGAAAACATCAGTTATTACACTTAAATGGTGAAATACTGGATGTGACCCATCACTAGACTCCTTACGTTGTTTTGTTTTTTTTCATCTTAAACATACTAGCCTTTGGACTAGCTTTTGCTTGCTTCCCGTCATTAGATTTTTTAAGTTCCTGAACTTCTTTTAGTATTTGAAAGCGCTTTGATCGAACACAAAGGTGTTCTTTCCTGCCACATCCGGACAGAGCAAATGCAGCGAAAACATCTATATAATGAAACGTCGCTGTGCAATTCATCAGTATCAGTCATTTGACGGAGTAAATAAAGGTAAAACTTGTGCTCTGTATATTAAAAGAACATCAGCATAACAGTTCAAAGTAGGATATTTTCCCCCCGTCCACTTTGTCTTTAAGCGGATGTCAGACGCTCACCTGATGAGGCGCTCCAGCTGGAATGAACACGGAGTCTCCCAGGAACTGGATGATGGACCAGCCCTGAACTCCGTACTCTTCGTACAGGCGCCGGCGCAACACCTGGTCCAGATACCAGCTCTGGTCGTGGATGGGGTCGTGGTCTGGAGGGTTCTCCTGACCCTGCTCCTCTCCCACCTTAAACACAAACAGATTGGAACGGTTCATCAGTATGATGTAATCCAATGAACTGGATGCAGCATTAGTGAGCAAACAGCCTTTACCCCTTAAAACACTGGAGATTTCACTACAGCAGTTATAGTGCTACAATGTTTTTTTTTGGTCTGCGCCATCCTTAAGTACTGTAGTGTTTTGTATTGTATTGTAATAATTCACCGTCCCACGCCGTGTTGCTTTCAGTCATCAAAATGGTCCAAGGATTTTACTTTGTGTGTCGTTTGCGGTGTAAATCAATAAGAAATCATTTTCAATTTTGAAAGCTTGCTCTTTACGCTTCACATCACTCAAATCACTCTACAGTGGAGGCCAAAAGTATTAAGACGGCATATGCCATGGATTTTAGTTCTCCCTGTGCACAAATATGTGGCAGGACGTTTACTTTCTAAAGCCGGGGTGTCCATCTCTGTGCAAAAATGGCTAAAAGTAGAGAAACTATTCTATTCAAATAAATTGAGAATTTTGTAATTTAGTAAGCAATGGCTGAATAAATCTGTGCCAGATCCAGCTGTTTGTTTGTTTTTTAACAATAAAGGACTTCATAATAATGAATAATATTTATTGTAGTATAGCAATTTCATTATGTAAAATAAATTATTCTTAATCGTCATCATTTCAAAATTTAAGAAGGTCACTTAAGCATTAGATTTTCACTTCTGCTTCAGTACAATGGGGCACCAATGCATGGGTTTCAATCTTCAGTTTAATGCCGGTTGTCATAATTACATAGCGGCACCAGGATACAAAATCACGACATCCCTACCATCAAGCTACAGAACCTACGGAAAAACTAATTTCTTAAAAAGTCTCTAAGTCAGATCTCTGTTGAAAAAGAAGCAAGAGATCTTAAGATGAAAACACAAGCCATGTTTTGCTCTTCATTCTTTCGATTTCCTAAGATTAAAAAAAACTCAAACGTTTGTAAATTTAACAAAATGATTTCAGTTCTCGTTTCCATTTAGTTGCTCAAATTGACTCATTTTGTTCACGAAACATAGAGGTTTATTTTGCTCTTTCAAAACAAACCTCTTTTAGCCACAAAAAAATATATATATATATAAAACCACAATCCATTTTTATCCACTGGAGTTTTTCCCTCCTCCCCTCGATCGAGCCCAGATTGTTAACACAAGATCCGTTTCCACCTCCGCCCCCAGCGCTCACGCGTTACCTTGCGTAGGAGCTCGCGGATTTTCTCCGCGTCTTTTGCGGCGTAGATGTGCCAGAGCGCTCCCGGCTTCTCCTTGGCCTCGTACACCCTCCTCTTCGTCATCTCGTCCACGTCGCCCTCCTCGATGGTCATCGACACCTCTGCAGTCATAACAAAGTGGTCAGTGCGTCAACACAAACCTAGACACAGAACTAACTGTACAGACGTCTGCTTTGTCTTGACTAACACTGAGCTGAGGTGATGTGATGTCTGACAGAATGCTGGAGTAACTGGGACTTTCTTCACCGGCACAAAGGGACCATTTCCCACGCAAATACGCAGGCTAAATGCTTGACTGAATTACACTAATGGTGATTCACTCACGGGAACCTTATTAAGTCTGGGACGGGCTTAATCTGAGCCATGAGCTCGACGTTAAATATGATCGGAGACAAAAATGACTTTAGACAGAGGAGCTAATAATGAACTCTTGTGTGCACTGGCATCTCTTAAATGAAGGCTACAAACCTGCTGAAAAATCTTTACTAAAAAAGGCTGGGAAAAAAAACAATACTCTCTCAAAGATCCTTCCTAATATATTTAACAGAATCTAAAATCCACATGAATGAATAAAGACGGAAGAAATGAGTAAAGCTGAGACTGCGATATTCATTCACCCAAACTTATGAAGAAATATAATCCATGACTGCATTGCTGAATGCTTTTCTATCGCAGATCTGCACCACGCTGACTGAAAGCTGAAAGGGAGTACGAGATCATCCACGCAGTACCAGGCACAGCCATGTGTTGAAAAAAAAATGTGATGTTTTTTAAGGCGGTGCAGATCCGACCTACTTTGTTCGGTCACATGAAGGTGAGAGGAGGAAAAGGAAGAAGAAAAAGCAGCAGCAGCAAAAGATATGGAGCAAGAGGGAGTGTCCTTGACCTTATTTTCTTTTTCAGGAGCATTAATTTGCATCTAGGTGGCGTCTCCGAAATCTCACTAAACACATCCTCGTTAGCGAGGGACAAAAATAGTCATGTGATGTTTTAACAATCAGGTCTGATTGTTATTTATTTTGCGTTAACAACATGCTTTGAAGTTGTTGAAGAGCTAAACTATTTAAATCAGCTTTAACTTTTAAACCCTGCTGACTCCTTCTAAAAACTGGTGAAAAAAAAAAACTGAATAAAAAAAAGTGATATGGCAATGAGTTTTATTACATAAATGTAGAATGAGCTTTGCATTAGAATGATCTTGTGAATCTTTATGATAAAACTGGGACGGGAAACTTTCCTTAGTATCAGGGTTAAAATTTTACTTCTGCAATTCGCTCTCCTTAAAACGTTTTAACTTTTTAAATGCCGGCACATGATGTGCTACCAAGTTATTTCACTGAACGTCATTTTAAAGGGAGTGTAACCGGATCTGGGTCTTTTTTTTTTTTTTTAGGACACATTGCAAGTCATGTTAAAAATAAACAAATAAATAATAAAACTTTTCACATACAACACCACAGTCGCCTTTCCCCTCCATCAAAGCGCGAAAGAATAAATGTTAACAAGAAAGTTAGTCTGAAGCATCATGCCTATGAGTGAAACAAATATTTGGGTACAAAAAAAAGAAAGGGGAAAAAAAAAAAAAAAAAAAAGATGCACAGACCTTTATATCCAGCGGGGTCTGCTTCTGTGAATGAGAAATGGTGCCACAATCAAAAGAAGCAAGACCCTGAGCACCTGAGCTAACAGCCACCAGGTGGCGACTTTCAGGATGCTCTTGATCTACACGTTAGTTACAATATTTTTTTTTTAATGAAAAAAAAGTAATAATAATAATAATAAATGCAAAGACGCTTATCGGCTAAAAACCTGCTGTTAAAAGCTAAGCGATTTGATTTCTGCTGCTGATGAGGAGTGTATCAACAAGAGATTGCTCAGTGTTATTATTACTTAGCCAATCAGTTCAGGTTTTGCAGGAGAGCTTGACAAAACATGAGACCAGGCCCCTGTCCTTCACAGAATCGAGAAAAAAAAAAAAACTGCTTGTGCACGTTTTCATTCATATTTTATAATTTACCCTGTCAGGTCCTCAATTTTAAACAATTACATACAAATAATTGTATGCAACTTAACAGCGAACTTAATAATCTGTGTTTGAAGGCTGGGGCCCAGGACTGTAGAGGAGTTTATAAATGATACAAAACATTGTACAGATTTTTACTGGGATGCAGCAAAAAAAAAAAAAAAGTAAGTAAGAAAAGAAAAGAAAAAAAATTGTAATAAAATAAAAGAAATAATTAACAAAACATTTTAAAGACACATTGAGAAAATTAATTTAGAAAAACAAAAACTCTATGAGGGTTACAGCAAAAACAAAAAATAAATAATGACACTGCGGTGTAATCAAGGCTTGCGTGCAGATCATCGGACCTTTGCTTTAGCACAATGAGCAAAATAATAAATATGTTTATCAATAATTTTAAAAAATACATAATAATAACATAAGATATAAAAATACAATAATAATAAAATTTTAAAATATTTAGATAATATTAACAACCATAATGTGTATAGAAAAGGAAAAAAAAAAAACATATTTAAAACACTGGATAAAAACAACTAACATCACGTTCTTACCCTTTTCGTGATTATCCTCTCCCTCGGGTATCCCCACGTAGACCATCACATTAACAGCATCGGACACGTCCAGATGCAGGTTCGTGGTGCCGTACTTCCTGTCCTCTGTTGATAACAGACCTGAAATAAAAATGAAAAAAAAAATGTAAATAAATAAGATTACTCCAAGGAAGAAGAAGAAGAAAAAAAAAGAAAAAAAAAAAAAAAACACTAATAATCATACAGCGGGACTGAAACAATATAAAAGTATTACCGGTTTTCTCCCATTTTACATTGCGAACAATAGTTATAACACAAAGTACAAATATAGTTTGTCCCCTGGGCGCACCGGAAGACAGCGGGCGCACGCATTTAAGTTACGCATTTAGTGGGATCACAAAGAAAGTTATTAAAAATTTTTGACCTCAATAAGCCCCGGATGCTTACACCACACTATGATGTCACACAGGAAGTTTTTAGCCACAAGCATCATCACGGCTGACCCATTTGAGATATCAAAAATCGCTCACTGTATTGAGATCACATAGACCCGGTTTGTTGTGCGTTCTGCAAACTGACTGCAGTGCATGTCATGGGCGCCACTCAACAGGAGAAGTTGTTCAGCTCAGTGAGATCCATCAGTGAGTTTGAGCTATGCAACAAAATCTCAGCCGCTCAAAAAAATAAAAAAATGCCACTCATCAAAAATCCTTAGAAGAACAAAGCAGAAACTTCCTTTGACTTACCGTAGGCGTTGTACATCTTGGGGCCCAGATCTGGCCGCACAAAGAAGTTAGGAAGACGGGATGCCAGGTTCAGACGCCCATCTCTCTTTGTATACTCAGGTAGAGGAAGGTTATCCATAAGGTCATCAAACCTGCATTTAACACACAATGTCTCATTATTTAGAAGTACAACATATAAAGAAAATCTCACTAGGTTGAATTTGGTGAAAGTGACGAACAGCTTACCGTGTAGGCATCATGTCTCGGAAATCTTCTCCAGGTGGCCAGTCTTTGAGTTTCAGTACCATCGTCTGCCCGTCAAGACCTCGCAACCGTTCTGCAGAATACGTCAATTATGCAGCACAAAAATCAACACGATACCAAAATCTATACTGTTTGTTCAGACAATCTCTAAATCAACATTTTAATCCTATTTAACATCCAAGTGTCTGCCTGCACCGGCTACTTACTGGAGATGACCTGGAAGCCGTCCCAAAAGTCGCGGACCTTGACGTCAGAGATGATCGCGCAGTTCCTGCAGTTGACCAGGTCTACGTCCTGATCTCCGAACTCGCTACTGAAAGCATCCGGTATCCACAGAGAACTGTTAAGTTTCTTGTGGACGCCTGACACCAGCACCGGCTAAAGAAAAGAGACAAAACACCGATTGGCATTCTTGAGTACTCCTCGAGTGAGTGTCACACTGCCTACTCAAGTGCTAAACCACCTGATCCAAAACCGGACACCCTGTAGGTGCTTAATCTCTCCCCACCCCTCAAGAACCGAACCTCTTCCCAAATACTGAAACCATGCTTAAGTGCTGAACACCTTTCTCAAACATTGAACCCACTGCTTTAATACTGAATACCTCTCAATTAAATGTACTCCATTCACAAGGACTGAGGCCCTGTGGTAGTACTGAACCCAATCCTCAAGTGCTGAATTCCATCCACAAGGAATGAAACTTGACATTGTCAAGTCCTGAATGCTCTCCTCTGAACTGAACCCCATCCTCAGGTAATGGACTCCTTCATCAATTACTAAAACCCCTGCTGTAGCCCTAAACCCAGTCCTTAAGTGAATTCCCTGTTAAATACTTAAATCCATTCTAAAGAATTAAAGCCCTGCTGTGCTCAGGTTGAAGTACTGAAACCCCCTGCAGCTAAGAACACTTCCTCATGTACTGGACCCCATGTCAAGGAATTAAAACCCTATCCTCGTGTTCGAACACCTTCGGCACGCACCTTGCCTAGAAATGATGCTCACCTGGCCCTGTTTCCAGCACTCGCGGAAGATCTTCCAGTTGTTGCTGTTGCTGGGGTCCTGCAGGCAGAGGAGACGGCCATCGCACAGCCACGTGTGAGAGTTGTGGGGGTCGAGCACGCTCAAACCCATCACGCCTTCTCTACGCGCAACGCTGCCCGAATCGCTGCCGTCCGTCGACCCCGAGACGCGCCGACCCTCTGCCTTCTTGTTCTCCACCACGGATGCGATGATGTGGTCGAGAATGGCAGGTAGACCTCCCTTTGCTTTATCAGCCTGACAAGAAGGAAGAAAGGAAACCAGTCAGTCTTTCACCTAACCAAAGTTTAGCCAAGTGAAATGCTACTCCTGCTACAAATCATCAACCTGTCTTTTTTTTTTATACTTTTTCAGCTAGGCTCCCATTGGTGGTATTAAAATATCACTGACCTAGTTAGGCGACATCAGTGACAGCTACAAATGCTCACAGAAATAAGTGACGGGGGGGGGGAAAAAAAAAAAAAAAAAAAAAAAAACCCCCACCCACACACTGAACATCGACTCACCCCGGCTGAGGAGGAGAACACTGACGGGAAGGGAACTCCACCCTCAGGGGCCTGGGGAAGTTTGCCCGGGCCGGAGTTGAGCAGGTCCCGCAGGCTGGTGCCCTCGGCTTTGGGCTGGGTCAGCCCAGAACCCAGCAGTAGGCTGTTGAAGAGCTTGGGAGTGGTGCCTGCTGGTTTGGATAGAGTGTTGAAGGCGTCCAAACCGAAGGGAGAACGGGTATCTCGACTCATCATGGCCCGGAGGGAGCCGGAGTCTTGAAGAAAGAGAGGTCCGGAGTGAACGGGGGATACATTAGGGGAATGTTCAGTTTGTTTAAAACACAGTAAAACAGAGTCAAGTCTTTAAAGACATTTCTGCAGATTTTTTTTTTCTTTTTCATTTTAGCTCACCTTTAGAGTCGTCTTTAGCTTTCTGTGTGGCTAGGTCAGCCAGCCAGTGCAGAGCAGAGGAGGAGGAGGAGTTACCCTTGATATCTTTAGGACCAGGAGTAAGGGCATTGGCAGGCCCGGGTGTGCTGCTGTTAGCACTGCTGGTGCCAGACACATCAGCACTGTTTCCCTCTGTACCGGGTTCTACTTTCACTGCCACAGCTGTCACAGGATCCCCGTCTGGACGAGGTGTCGTTGAAGTAGATGCGGTCCCGTTTCCTGGGTTAGAGGCTGTACCTGACTGCGGAATAGAAAAAGAAAGAAATAAAGTAAAAAAAAATTAAGAATCCTAAGCAGATCTGTCAAATTCAAATTCTCTTTAAAATTGGACATAATAAAAATTATGTTTACACTATATAGACATCACATACATAAAAAAAAAAAAGAAATCGCGATAATAAAAAGTTATCAGACACTGTACTGCACATAAAAAAACAGTAGCACCTAAAACAATAACGTTGACAACACTGATATTTATCTGGATTTTTACATAATCCAATTATAATTTTTTACAGTCAGAACACATTTCCAAAAAAAAATAAATAACTAGGAATATAAAGAACACAATTTTTACACTCTCTCTCTTCCTTACTGAAAATCTAAACATCATTCAAACAGTGAAATGTAATACTCGAACAAAACATTTTAAAAGCCGTACTTGTGCAAGGCCATTGGGCGCGCTGGGCCGTGCTGCAGGTTTGCTGTGCCGGCTGGCGCAGGGACAGTTAGCTTTGATTCCCCACTTGCCTCGTGCCGCGTGTACCATGTCCCCAATATTGTACAGTGCTATAAGAAAGTAAGGGAAATATTAGCTTATCACCACAGAGTATAATACACAAGGTATGAACCGGAACATCACCGCCTTGTATACTGGAGAGCACCATCTCTACTAGGCATAAGAACCAGATGTAGAAGAATACAGAGCACACTACAACAGCTACGTCTCAATCCAACTGCCTTGAAGCATGCTCATTTTATAATCCAAAAAAGCTAAGATAATTAGAAAGACCGCAGCATGCTACGGGCAATCTAACGCAACACCTACTGTATGTACAGTCTCGTTAGATTTATTAACAGTAAGGACAAATTACACCTTATATTATAAACTCTGCTGACATTACAGTGGTTTGATTATATTGGTTATCATTTTTTAAAACATTTATCTATGTCGACATCGCCTATCGTGAATGCTGCATGGCTTACCTTTGATACAATTCTATCTTAAGTCAAAATTAAGATGCATAAAAGTACATTACAATAGATCTGGAATTTCCATCAGGATAAATAAACGGTCTTTGTGTCGTTATAAATTTTCCTGAACATAAGGTTCATCACCTGCACAATGTAATGAAACTGGGGCCGAATTCTACAACCAGAAATCCATTTGAAAATTCAGCTGAGACTCGTTCTGAGCCTCTGCAGTCCCACTGAGCTCAATCAAGCGAGTCTCGTTCAACGTTATAGTGTATCTAGTACAAATTTACTTTTCTTTCCCCGGAACTAGCTGTATGAATTTAACTAGCGGTCACTTACTTTCTCCGGAACCAGCTGTACTAACCTGAACTAGGGAATTTAGCCAAGTGGGACTGCAGAAACATCATACGAGTGTCAGCTGAAATTTCGATTGCATTTTTGTACAGCCATTGTACTTAAATACTCCTAGATTTTGATTGACGGCAGACTTAACAAAATCGAAACTACCCCTTGTAGTTTGTTATTGCTGAAACAGTGACACCTACCTGTGCCAGGTATAATCTGGGTGGGCATGAGGTTCTGTGGGTCATGAGGCTGGCCTTTCGCACACTTCAGCCAGGAGAAGACTTCATCTTCTGAGCTGTCCTCCACAGCTGCATGAGCAGATAATTTATTTAAGACACAACTCCGTATCAGCCGATTCAGATTCACCCTCAACAGACTGACCGTCTCACTCACCGTCTTGTGGCTGGCTCTTCCGCAGGCGATAACAATCTAGGCACACGCCGAAGCCACATTTGCGACACACCCAGTGGATGTTAAAGAGCGTCGTCTCGCACACGTCACACATCTCCCTCACACCCCTGACTGCCCGCTTCCAGGCCACCTTCTCTGCTCGAACACGGACACAACGGATGCGTCAACCCGAAAGTCGAGAACTTTCCTTTATGAAACGTATCCGTGAATAAGGACGAACATTAACTTACGGTGAGGTTCCACCATCATCATGGCCTCTTTCTCAGACATGACAAGTTGGCAGAACTGGTCGCCTACGTTGGCCAGGATGTACTTGGAGGTGTCCAGGTCGAGGGCATCCTGTGCGTTTGGGGACGGCAGCCATAATCCCATGGCCATGCTGTCACTCTGCTGCGGCGTCAGGAAACCTTCCACGCGTAGCACGCCCTTCTTCGTGAACGCTAGCCTGGGTGTAAAAAAATAAATAAAAATAGTGGGTTAATGTGTTTAATGAGGCTTTAGCAGGAGTATTGAAAAAGAAACACTATTATAAATCTCAGAAGCTATATAGTTTCATTCAAAGCATGGATATACACTTGTATATCCGAATCTCACCCATGTATACTGACCTACGGAAGTGGAAGAAGCGACAAGCCACGTTGGGGTCATCGTCCTCCAAATCCTGCTCACGGGACTTACGGTAACGCTCGAGACGACACTCTCGGCACTTGTGCAGGTGCGGAGCCACGTTTATGCAGGATCCATCCTGCAGGAAGGCTTCACCGGACTGCTTAAGACGTCGCACCTTACTCTGGTCCTTCAGTACGGACTGCCCGGCTGCAACACAGCACCAGACTTCTCTCACTACTACTCACGATCTTATTTCCAAAAGCGGCAAGCAACACTTGGCAACATGAAATCCTTTTAATGAATCTACAAATACAGTTATGACAACATGTAACAGAAATACAAACGCGTTGATGCACAAAAGCTACCTTTAAATGGTTTGCTCCTGGGTCTGCTCTTAGCCGCCTGGGCTTTGATCATCTGCATGTCGGCCGAGTCCGTAGATCCCGTGTGCATGCCAGGCTTTTGGGTTTGATCCGTGGCGTCTTCAGCCTCGCTCAGGTCAGACAGGTCGCTGTTCGAGCTGGAATCCGAGTCCCTTTTGCTCGACTGACCGCGCTCATCCAGAGAGAACTTCTGTGACACCTGGTCAAAGGGCACGGGGGATGCTTGACCCTCTGCAACCACGTCGTCAGAGTCGACTACGGCTCCGGTCCCGCCATTGCTGGCCTCTTTATTATTATTATTAATATTATGCTTGAGCACTTGGTTCTCTTTGAGCTGGGACATAAAAGATGTGGAAGAAGAGGAGGAGGAGGAGGAGGAGGAGGAGGAGGAGGAAGAAGAAGAAGAAGCAGCAGAGCTGGCGAACTGGGAAGATAGGATTCCTTTGGGAGGCTCGACCATGGTGAATAAATTCGATTGGCCATCGGGGGCAGGTGGATTTTGGTTAGGAATACCGGTGCTGCCTGCAGGCTGGGTAGCGGACGCTGATGAGGACGGGCTTGGAGTGGTCACCCCGCTAAATGGACTATTCGAGACTGCTCCGGTAAAAGCGAGAAATGGATTAGCCTCTTTCGAGGCTGCCAGGAACAGGTTCTCATGGGATTCTGAACTTTTGCTACCTGAAAGCAGACCAAATCCACTAGCAGGGCTAGCACTTGTAGCATTTCTCATTCCAGGACCAGGGTTATTCAGTGCAGAGGACCCCATACCCAGAGGATTCCCGAGCCCTAAAGCAGGTTTTGAAATGTCCCCTGAACCTAAAACAGGGCTGCTGCTGCTGCTGCTGCTAACAGCTGGTGGGAAACCAGGGGACAATTTACCCAGTGTGTCTCCTCCTACTCCGAAAGATTTGTTTATGAGAATTCCATTACCTGCTGGCTTGACATCAGGCACTTTGGGCTGCTCTTTCACAGATGCCAGGCCACCAGCTGGTGCAGATCCAAACAGTCCTGCAGACGCAGAGACAACAACGGCCTTTTTTAGACCGTCGGAAGCAGCGGCAGGCTTGAAAAGGCTTGGTGGCTCCTTGACGACGTTTTTCGCCAAGGCTGTGAAGTAGTTAGTGTCCTTTGACTGGCCTTGAGTAATACCTGGGCTCGGAGACTGCCTTTGCGACATACACTGAAAGAATAAGTTCTGTGACTGATTAGATGCCTGCTGTTGAGGTTCTTGCGGTTTATTAAAATAAAATCCAAACGACTCCTTGTTCTCCTGGGAAGCTCCGTTTGTCTGAGCAGGCACATCACCAAACACCGCGCCGCTGGGCTGCTTAGGCTGGGAAGGACTGACTACTACAGCAGCGAGGGTGGTCGTCTTGGGTGTCTGAAATACAAAACAATCCTAAAATAGTCTGTTCAATACAAATTTAAGAAACCTTAATTGATCTGCTGGACGAATACAGTCTTGGATATCGTTAAGAGACACCAGACGAACATGCATGAACGTATATGCTTACCTGGCTTGCTTCTGGGAGCGATCCCCAAACTGGTACTTGCTGGTTGAGTTCTGGATTTGCAGAAAGGACCACGCTGGGAGCGTTGTCCTGTGAGGGAGAAGAGATAGTGACAGGCCCTGGGGATATCAGAGGAGCAGACCTGGGAAAGGCTGAATGAACTCCATCGTCCCTTTCAGGTGCCAGGGTTGTAGGAGCGACCTTGGGTGCGGGAGCTCCGGGCACCAAACTAGGCATCTGACCCAAAGAGGGAAACGTGGTAGAGAAGGCAGACGGAGCAGGCTTCAGAGGCGGCGGAGTCAAGGTGGATGTGGGAATTGATGTCAAAGAAGCCGTTTTATCTTGGCTCAGGGCGACGTTTCCATTCTCCTTGATGACACCAGTAGATCTGGGGTTGGAATGGTCCTGCAGAGAAGAAGTGTGGTTAAGCAAGGCAGTTAGCTGAACCTTGACTACTATTGGTGTTCTACTGAACCCCGCCTCCCAACACGACCGCTTCATTAAACGGTGCCCTATTACCGCTGACTCGAGGTCCGCCGTGACCGGACCAGTGTCGCTCTGCCCGTTTGGTTCGACCTCCCCTATTCCTTTGAAACGTTTCAAGGTCACGTCCTCGTCTCCTTCGGAAGCTGTCCGACGTCGGCGCCCGCACTCGCCCTTCGCGCCGTCTGACTCCTTTCTTCGTCGATCCTGAGGACCACAGAAGCACACTTGTAACCATAGTCTTCCATTCGACAGTACCAATATCAACACGTGCAGTAAGATGTCGTACCTCATCTTTTGGCTCCACAGCGAGCATCACATGAATGACCCGTGGATCAACTACCTCTGTCTCTTTTCTCTGAAAAGTAAAATCTGACTGGTTTAAAAAACAATTCTCACAATTTTGATAATCCATCCTACTAATCCATCTTCTTAGCGTAACGATGTCAACGAGATGAAGAAGACAAACCTGGTCAATGGTTATCTCCATAATGTGCTTGACAGGATCGTGTTGAGACACAAGCCCCTGCGCCCATGGGTCTTCAAACTCCGGCTGGTACACCTGCACCCTTCGGCCCTGGATCGTGAACGTCCCTAGTGATGCAGGATTTTTTTTTTTTTTTAAGTTTACGCGTCTTGTTAACTGTTTGAGATGAGCCACAATAAAGCATTTCAAAGTCAATGACCTCTGACCTTGTCTCAATATATCCTGTAGCTCAGCATCTCTGTGCCAGCTGCCGATGGCCGCATGGAGTGCCGGATGCTCCTGAAGAAGCAAATGCCTCATATCTTTCTCAACCTGCACAGGAACAGATCACCAGTCTCAAGTTTACACACGCACAAATGCGCTACAAACAGGACTAAAATAAATACAATTTCTGTTTTAATGCTTGATTTTACTTAAAGTAAGCTAGGCAGATAATACGAGTCGTAACATAAAGCTGTGTATTTTATAGCCAACCTCAAATCTCTGCAGTGAATTTCCACCGGAGAGAAATTCCAGCTTTCTTGTTCCGAAGAACACAACAGGAACCATGGGTCCCAGTCCGACACGGTCCACGAGCGGTTGAAACATCTGGAAGAACAGCAGGAATCGGTCAGGAACATTATTTAAAAAAAAAAAAAAAAAAAAAAAAAAACACAGGAATCGTAAAAGCTCTTATTCTCAATATTATATGCAAAGGAATCCTGCGCCAACTTTGGAAAAAACTTTAAGCATGATGCCAAACAGCTCCATCGAACGAGCACACTTATCGCACCAAGAGCCACTTTACTACACTGAATATATCGGTCAACTCACCAGGGCGGGCCAGTGAATAGGAGATGTTCCTCCGGCTGCGGGAACAGACGAGTCGCCTATGGGAGCCCACACGATGGTTTTTTCCAACATAGCAGCTCGGACTTCTTCGCCGGACAGCTGCACCCAGGAACGCTGCCTCCATGGGTTGTCCTCAAACTCCAGGAACACCTACGGAGCAAGTGTGAATTTTATGTACGTCATGCATCAGTGCTAAACTGTAGTCGCAAATGAGCAAAACTGTTTTAGTAATGTTAATCCTTCTTTTCTGTCTATGTGTTTTAATAATTCTGAAGCAATGATCACATTCGATACACATCCAGTGATCAGAGATCTGAGGAAGGCTATTTGGGGCAGACACTGATATTATATTGGATCAGTACTAGACAGGGTTTAATATTTTTCCCCCAATAAACACTACTTTTCATGAGTGACACGTCATGCTTGTGTGTGAACACCGAACATGGCTTATTTTTAATCCGCCATCACATCTTTGGCATAATTCGGTGACCAAGAGGATGTCCTTATCAGCCAATATGACAAGTGATTGATTCCTCTTACACCACAGCAATTTGTCAGAATTTTTATTTTTTTATTTTAAATTTAATCAGCAACGTTTCTAAACGTCCACTTTCACACTTTTAAAGTTAACGTATGCAAGTGCAATACGGCATGCAGGTTCCTTTAAACATACTACGTATTAAACGCATTAAAGCGAGCACGCTAACAGCAGCATGCGATTTAAATTACAAATGGTCGGCACTACTACACAAGGCGTACAGATCAGAGAATTGAACAGCGCTGTGGTATAAACACATACGTTTAGAAAGAGAAAAAGTGTTCTCAGCGAGTTCTTACCTGATACTGACATCCTCTTAGCAGAAGCTTGTGGGGAACAGATTTGGTTAATAAGTTATGCGGGGCGTCATTTTCGGTTCTCTGGGTTGTGTCAATCAAAATCATAATCAGATTAAAACATAACGAATCAGATGGGAAAATACACTACATGGGCAAAAGTTTGTGGACACCCGAGCAGCATCAGACATGGCATTGTAGATTTATTCCCTGTTTACAATGTTCTTATAAGAACCTCCACTCTTCTGGGAAAGCTTTACAGTACATTTTGGCACATGACAGTGGGGATGGTTGTGCCTTTATTCAGTTATAAAGGGATGTGAGGTAACCTGAGATGTAACTGATGTTCCAGTTCATCCCAAATGTGGTCAGTGGGGTTGAGTGCCAGACACTCAAGTTCCTCCAGTGGAACCTCTCCTTCCCAAACCATGGAGATCACTTTTGTACGCCGAAACAGGTTCCGCCTGTCCCCCCAGTTTCTCTATATAAAAGACATCCTATACAATTGTGGTTTAGTGAAGACCCAGGTATGAACAAACGCCACAGACAGGTGGTCACAAATTTCTGCCAGTATTATGTGCGCGTTCAAACCAATCAGTTACGGATCCAGCATTTCAGGCCTGTACCGACCGAACACTGATGCTCAGTACCAGATTGGTGCATTCAAAATAATAAATATATTTCATCTTAATTTCTTTTACCTTTTTTATGGTTAAATTTCCAGTCATATATACACGATTGTCAGATACCAAGGGATTTGAATCATAGTCACAAGCTTATTATAATGATTTATAACAACATGGGCCCATTAAAAATAATAATACATCTGTAATACATTTTTTTAAATAAATTTGTCACTCTTTCTCACTCGTTTTACACACATTTCCACCTCAGGATATCTCAACCCCCCGCCCCATCACTCCACTAACATATATAACTAGCTTCATTTTCACTTGCTAGATAAGTAATAATAAAAGAAACTATAATAATACACATGATTAAATCATATAAAGACTGCTGCACTTAATCAATGATGTACCCAAACTTTAAGTCTATTTAAATGTTATTAAAGCGCGTTTTGGATTTCAGGACTATTATTTTGAGTAAATCAAGGCCTTCACATGGTTACATTTCCAGCAAAAAATAAGGGAAAATAGTAATCATTAAAAAATCTAATTAAATAGTTGTGGGGTGCCAAGACTTTTGAAACAGAAATATAAAATATAACGATAGATTTAAGCACATAGGTACTTTTTTTTCAAGAATTGCATACATTAATTAATTTGTAAAATAATCAATTTTGTCAGTTTACACACATTTTTACCTCAGGATTTTTTTTCTCTCTCCATTAACAGTAGCTAACCAGCTTCCTTTAACTAGCCAAATATTTATACTGGAAAAAATAAGAATAAAATACAAGTAAATAATGCACATAATGAACTATATACCCAAACTACACGTTTATTTAAAGATTATTAACGTGACTTCAGGATTTCTGGAGTAATATTTAGAGTGAATCAGGGCCTGTGCTTTGGTGGTTATTCACACTGCTAGCTCAGTTAGCATGTCTGTGTTTTAGAGCTAGCTTAGAGCTAATGCTACACGTTCAGTTTTCATGACAACGGATATGAGCTATGGTTTAAAACCTGCACATGTTAAAGATGTATGCTTGAACAGATATATATAGACTATTTAAAGAGCGCTTGTGTGTGATTTTAATAAGCGTGTGTTGTAGCCCGAGCCCTGTGTGCGTCTGTGTCAGTTGTTGTTTGCTCTTGCTGGTGTTAAAAGCCGCATCCCAAACAACTCTCTCCTCACTGTGTAGGTGCCCTACACCCGAGTCCTTTTTAACACCACATACATCCTGTGTAGGGGACTAAGCTATAAACCAGAAGCCATTTGATACTCAGTTGTTATTTCTTTCTGGTTTTGATATATTTTCATTGAACTTATGGCTATATTAAACATGTGCTTTTACTTCAAATTGTTTTTTTACTCTGAATTAATCCTTCTTAGAAAGTGTACTGGGTGCTGTTTTCAGTCCCGTACCTCAACCCCGGGACTCGCCAGCCCGGTGACGCTGACTGCCCGGACAGTCCCCCGGAGCCATTCCGCCTGCACGGCGCTCTGATTAGCGACGCTAGCTGTAACAGCAGCAGCAGCGGCGGCACATCCTCCTCCTCCGCCGTCGTTCAGAAGGAGAAGCAGTCTTTTCCCGATCAGACCCAGAGAGTCGCCCATATTCATAAAACCACCATGAAGAGAGTGAGCTTCTTTTTCCCTTGCTCCAAAAAAACACCCGTTGAAATTAGCTATTAGCAAGATCGCTGCAAAGCCTCTCTCACTCAAATCTGACAAATCCGAAACTCGTAACTAACGCTTAGCCTCATGTGCACGGCCTCAACTTCACCCAGAAGCGCTGTGTCACTCACGCAGATCCGCCTCGCACCGTTTTCACACAAGGAACTCAAATGTTATTGTTCCAGGTACGGCTTCTTCTCCGCATCCGCCATTTAGACTCGCACTTACCAAACGCACTCCTCGTACACTCGCTCAAAGTGAACCGCAATACCGCCGTCTGCTGGCCACCTCAGGAACTTATCCCCTGAGTAATTGCATTCACTTTAATCGTGGTTAAATAAGAAACGTACAAACGTGTACTCCATTATTATTATTATTGCTATTATTATGACTACAAATAATTTCGACTTGATTGATTGTTACGTTGGAATGAAATGCGAGAATAACGCTGATAATAAGAATAGCGCTGATAATGAGAATAACGCTGACCACTAGATGTCGCCAGAGATCTCATTATTTTATATCGATTCCTGGACGCTGTCGATGTTGCCAGATCCGTGGTTTATCCTCCCAGCAAATTTGGGAAAACATTGGGATTTATTAATGCATTTCCAATTTGGTTGACTACACTTGACCTTTTAATCCCTGCGTTAAAAATGGCTCACAGTTTTCATTCTTTAGATTAAATAATTTCTGCAATATAAATAGGTAAGGAAAATGGTGTTCCGGTTATGAGAAAGAAAGCAAGTTTGTTTATATATAAACAGAAAATCTGTTTATTTATTTATTTGCACAGGTAGTTATGTCTTTCTTGCCGAATATGACAATGGGCAGTGTTTTCATCGGCCTAAGTATTATAATAGGATGTACTGTAACTGTATGCAGCGCCTTCATCGGCTTTAATGTCATAATATGACATACCAGTAGACAGTGTCATCATTAGTTTAATGTCAAAATGGGCCATGTCACAGGTGAGACATGGAGACTGGAGCAGCATGAGGAGCGGCAGCGAGTTGACCGCACACTCATTCGTGTAATGGTCTACAGTGACGGCGCATACGATAGGTTGGGTAGGTCAGGATCTACACATTGGCAGGGGAACGGGTGTCCTCTATTAAACAGATATGACATTGTAACGCTTTTAAACTGCTTTGGTATCAGAAAAAAAAAAAGTCCTATACCATCATGCCAAATTGTGTCTTTTTTCTTTACTGTATTAAACACTTCAAACACACATTAAAACTTCTTTACATATTGTGTTAATGCAAACATAGGCTATGATTACATGTGGGTCAAGATGGTTTTTATTACCAAGTAGTGCTTTATCAGGTGAAATATTGTATACACTATAAATAGAAGGTGTGTTACAACACAATATACACTTTCTGGCTACTTCATTACAGACGCCTGTCTAACACAAGTACCGTATCTAAAGGGCCAGTCACAATACAGCAACACAATGCATATAGACATGTAGACTAATAATTATCAAGACGATCTGCTGAAGTTCGAAACCGACCATCAGAATGTAAAAGAAATGTGATTTATGTGATTCTGACTGTGGTGTGGTTGTTGGTACAGAACCAGACAGACTGAATATTCAGAATAGTCTGAATATTTCTAAAACTATTGGGATTTTCACACACAACAGTCTCTAGGGTTTACAGAAAATAGTCTGAAAAAGAGAAAATATCAAGTGAGCATCAGTTCTCTGGGTGAAAATGCCTTGTTGACTCCAGAGATCAAAGGAGAATGGCCAGACTGGTTCGAACTGATAGAAAGGCAACAATAACTCAAATAACATCACATAACAACTGAGGTATCCAGAAGAGCATCTCTGAATGAGCAACACATTGAACTTTGATGTAGATGGGCATCAGCAGCAGAAGACCACACCGGGTGTCACTTCTGTCAGCTAAGAACAGGAAACCGATGCTACCGTTGACATGGGCTCACCAAAACTGCACAACAGAAGATTGGGAAAAAGTTGCCTGGTCTGATGAGTCTCAGTTTCTGCTGTGACATTCAGATGGTGAGGTCAGAATTTGTCATAAACAACATCATCATCATGGATCCAACATTAATTGTATCAACACTTCAGGCTGGTGCTAATGGTTGTGTTGTAATGGTGTGGTGGACTCAAAGGGCCTCCACAATCACCAGATCTCAATCCTATACAGCACCTTTGGGATGTGGTGGAGAGGCAGATATTCACCATGGATGTGCAGCTGACAAATCTGCAGCATATGTGTGATGCTGTCATGTCAATACGGACCAAAATCTCTAAAGTAGGTTTTCATCCAGCACCTTTTTTAATCTATTCAGGCAACCTGAAAGCAAAAGCGGCTACAACCCAGCACTAGGGTGGTGTGCTAATCTTTTGAGCTAAGATTAAACCTTTTTTATCATTCCAAAATTCTGAGGAAGTAATTCACGCCTTTATTTCATCTTGACTTGATTACTGTAATGCGTTATATTAGTCATCTCTCTCTCGTCTACAGCTTGTCCAAAATCCTGCTGCTCGACCATTGAACACGCAAAAGTGATCACATCACACCGGTATTACACCTGGCTGAGACATTTGATCCCTTTTATTCTTTTTAATTATTTATTTTACTTTTTAGTTAAGTTTAATTGATTATTTATTAAATTAAATTATTCATGCATGATTTCATTTGACTATTGGTTTTAGTAACTGTCACTAACTGATTTTTATTTACTGTCTACATAGTTATATTTAATTTTATTTGCTTTCATTTTATGCTGTTTAATTCTGGTTGTTTTATTCCTATCATTGTACAGCACTTTGGTCAACTTCGGTTGTTTTTAAATGTGCTATAAATAAATTTGACTTGACTTGTACCTAATGAAGTGATGAGCGTACTTTATAATTTAAGGTCATTTTACGTACATAGGTCTTTGTAAAAGAACGAATTTGGGAAAATGTTTCCGGGAGGTAGATCTTTTTGTGTGTTTCTTTGTTGTTGTTTTTTTTAAAAGGTCCAGCTTTGACTGATCATTGATGCAGATCTGGCAACCCTGCTACATCTTTTATAATGAGATGATTACATTTCTGACCCCCTGAAGAACCAATGAGTTCAGACTCAAATCCCTGACCTTCAATTGCAACTGCAATATGTTTACACAAAGAAATGTTTTTTAACACGAGTAACTGGATAGCACCTGCAAGGCAGCATCTTCTATGGTCTAACAATTATTTTTATTGTGATAATTCCGGAAGAGTAGAATAGGAACCATCTTAGTCTGTAGTAGAGTTTTTAAGCACGAGGCTTTTAATTAAGCTTTAAAAGAGGAGATTTGCTCAGTCTTGGAGTTAATGAATGGGTTTAGCGTCTCTGGAAATCAAAGGCCACAAGGGAGAGAGCTGTGTTTTGTTTAGACTAGTCCTGTAACTGTGCAGATGTTGACTGGGCGTCTCGTGGGGGCTTGGGTGACTTCAGAGATGTGTCAGTTGTAGTTTGTAATCATATCGCACCAGGTGTGTGTGTGTGTAGTGAGGGTTTTGGAGGAGGGACTGGACTGGTTAATGTATATATACAGTATATAGGTCCTGAGACCAAAATACAAAGAAATGTGATGTGTATTTTTTTGACACTACACATGTATAGAACGTTTGTCTGCGTTCAGAGATCTCAATGTCAGAAATTATGCAGCCTCAAAAAGGCGCTTTGCACATGGTGTCATACTTGATATTTCCCTGAAAAAGCTTGTTCCCTGATATATAAAAATGCCAGATTATGATATAAAAGAGGGGGTGTTCAAGTTCAACCAGGACCTTTGATTGTGCAGAATAACAGAACACAGTTATGAGTACAAATTCTCTTTATATTTCTCGATATAATCCCCAGCTACACCAATGCACTCATCCCATCGTTTCACTAGTGCTTGGATACCATCATGGTAGAAAGATTTTCTCAGCACACCAGAGCCATGAACAGACTGCCTGCTTCACGTCTAAAACCCCGGCCTCCCAGGAACTCCTTTAATGACCCAAACATGTGGGAATGGCTTGGAGCGAGGTCAGGACTGTACGGAGGACGTGGTAATAACTCCCAGCTGAGTTCCTGTAATGTACAAGCGGTGTTGGTGAATGATTGTGTGTACAGTTCCCACAGACAGATGATATCTGTTGATTTTTATGTATTAGGCGTTCCACTCGGCCTGGACCACCTCAGCCAGGGCAGTCATTCACGGACATCCAGCCTCTTATAAAAAAATTACACCTTTCAAATGTTTTACCGCAGCTAAGAGTCTTATTACCTTTCAACTGGTTTTATAACTATAACTATTCAGAAGAAATTTTCATTACAAGTCCCAGTTTGACTTGAACACCCCTCGTACATATGAATCTGAGTAGATACACAGGAAATCACATTGTGACTTATATGTGAATTTCTTTTTCTATATTCACAACCAAAATTCAAGAATGAAATTTGGAAAAGTCCTGCAAAAGTGAGGATTAAGATTATAGAGAGGTTGAAGATTTCATACTAAAAAAGGCACCAGGTAATATTTTCTTAACGATATTTTCAGTGTTTTCAGTATCAGTGTGTACATTTTAAACATATTTAATAAGGTGTTTTTTAATAAGATTAATAATGATCTCTATTATTTAAAATATATTTATATAATCACCTATACTGATGATTTAAGACTTTTTCATCCCTAAGTAAATATGGTGTGTCTGCCAGAAAGTGGTGATATCATACTTTCAACCCAATCCACTGTTATTCCTGCCAATCTAATTAATCCCCCCCCCCCCCCCCCGCCCTTTTTCTGAAAGAGGAAATGGTAATAAAGCACAGTGCAGCACCTGGAGCCTGAGTCATGCTTATTCGCTCAGCAGAGGACATTTTTGTCCAGTGTTACTCAAGTTTATATGGGTTTGATGACAAAAACACAACACTCACGGGAATGACGTTCACATATCCATCTGTGTTCAGGAATATCAATTTAAACGAATGAACATGTCATGAGCAATTCCTAGTTTTAGTTTCAGTTATATATGTAAAGGATTAAGTAAAGTAAATGTGTTACTTCACTTGACACCACCAGTCAGAAGTTTGAACACACAATGACATCATAACCTGACATTATAACATCACTGATTACATTATTACAGATGGGAAGGGTGTTTTTGTGTGTGTGTTTTGAGTGTGGGGGGGGGGGGGGGGGGGGGGTTGTTTATCCAAAGTCACTGTTGGTGACTTAGTCAAAATTGAGAGCACACTTAACCAGCACGGCTATCTCTAACACCAGCATTTTGCAACACCATGCCATCCCATGTTAGTGGGCCCATCATTTGTTTTACAAGATGATAGTTTAGGTTATGTAAGTGTTATTTGTCCAAGAAAGAGAGTGATGGTTAGCCCCATCAGATAACCTGGCCTTCACAATCACCCCATCTAAATTCAGAGAGTGAAGGAAAAGCAGACAACACGTATGCAACACCACTGGGAGCGGCTCCAACCGCTGAAAACCATTGCAGGTGACTACTTCATTAGGCTGGCTGAGAGAATGCTTCACAAGAGTGTGCAAAGCTGTCATCAAAGTTATTTAACAGGTTTTTGTTGACGGTACACTGAGTTCGAGGACGGGATACAAACTTTTGACTGGTACTGTATGTATATAAATGTGTGTATATATATATATATATATATATATATATAGTTGAGAGGATACTTAAAGGTGCACTTTGTAAAGTTTAACCCTATCATTTCAAGCATACCTCAAAAACTCTCATTCACAATACCACCTTGTAATAGATCTAGCTAGGGGCTTCATTCCAGGCTTATGTGTACTTTTTTTTCTTGCCCAGGAATTATCCCCACGCCAGTCAGAACTCAACCACTTTTTCCTTAAAAGGCAACGCACAAGGCTGATATTGACTTTTCGCACGTGACATCATGACTTCTGTCCACTATGCTCAAACTCACTTCTCCCCGCCCCCTTATAACATTACATCACCTTCAACAACAATCTGTCTTATTACCATTTGCTTCTAAGTCGTTCCAAAATGCCTCTGAAACGTCCCTGAACATTGGCACTACTTGGCGTTTGTAACAGGAGATTTACACCATGTATTGTGACCTATATTGCCTTTATTACCTTCTTCATCCATTTTCACACACTTGTCTCTCTTTTGGATAAGTCCACCACGACATACTGAGTATGAAAATAATCGACAGACCAATTGCTTGATTATTCCTTTATCGGTGTGTCAAAGTATCAGGTAATCAGCAGGCAATCTTTGTTTGTTTGTTTTTTTATTATTATTATTATAACAATTACCATTTGGAACTTAATTATCTATGATGATCGTTTTTTTTTTTTTTGGTAATTTGGTATTGTCTGCACATTTGCACAAGTGCACTTTATGTTGTTTTTTTATCTTTTGGTACAGTTCTTAGCTAGTTTTGCTAATTTATGGTGTTAATTTACAATATGTTGTATGCATCCTTTATATGGCTGAAATGACATTATAAGCCTACTTGGCTTGATTTGTCGGTATGCATGCTGTACACTGTTCTGATTGTGAAGTCATAGGTGGCACCAGGTTCTAATAATGACAAATGGATTTCAAAAGCAAGTGTTGATTAAATATAATTGCTGTAATTGCTCAGTCTTTATCCTGAATTTGCACTCTGCCTTTAAATTGTAAAGCACTAATCATCTACAGCACTTTATCCTGTATTCGGGTTCGCGGGAGCCTGGCCTGGAGCCTATCTTAGGAGACACAAGAGGCACTTTGGACAGGGTGCCAATCCATGGCAGGGCACACACACACACTCACACACTACGGGCAATTTGGGGAACGCCAATTAAGCCTAATACAGTCTTTGGACTGACCAGAGGAAACACACCAAGCATATGGGGAACATGAAAACAGAGGAGGGAATAAAACCTGGCCCGGATTCGAACCCGAGCCACTGTGATGTCTAATTGTAAAACAGCAAAATTCTGCATTCAATTGCTGTTAGTCTGTATGATCTGTAATGAATCCGGAGGCTCACACAGTCCTCAGTTAAAGGAAACAACTCCACATTTATTAAAAAGGAGAAAATGATTAAATACATCATATATACAACTTTTCAAAGACTGTGAAGGGGACCAAAACAATAAAATACAATAATAATTACAATAATAATAATATAAGTTTATGCTACGGGGACTGTCAGCCTAATAATGTTAAGGAACTCATTGGCCCTAATTGGCCCAGTGTAAGATTTCTGTCTTACTGGGCTCCATTAAAGTGTACTAGTGGAGGGCACTGTTGGTCAATTTCATTCCACAACTGAAGTACTTTTGTCTCAGTGCTGTTGTGAAATGTAGATTAATAATAATAATAATAATAATAAAAGGAAATATCTAATCCCTAACATTTGACATTTTCAAAATTCAGCTCACGGTAATAATGTTGTTTGGAAATGATGTAAAAAAACTACTTTAAAAAAAATGTTTGTTTGTAAGCTGAATGCGGGAATCACGTTCTTCCAGGCGGAACTGGTGTGTTAGGTCACCAGTCAGCATGACCTCTGACCTTTGAGCTCTGTGGACATTACATAGCCCTGCCATGCATCTCAGAGCAGCTCTGGATCTGGACAGTGTCAGAGGGAGACAGAAAGAGAGGGAAATGGAGACAGAGAGTGTGTTTGTGTTCTACAGTATGTGTGTGTGTTTCTGTGTTTGTGTGCCAGCACTGAAACGGGCATCACTGCTGCACCAGGCAGTTATATGGCGTACACTCGGCCTGTTCCTCCAGCTCGGGACAGGGGGAGCCACTGTTAGCAGGTTTCAACAGGATGTACCGGGTACGATGGCGCACTCCTCCTCTGGAGCACGGGCCCAAACACAGCCCCCAGGACGACCACATCGACACCTCGCAGTCCAGCGGCGTTTCTGCAACAACACACAGAGCGGATGCTGTCACGAGGCAGCTTTGCAGAAAATATAGATTTAAGTCAGTAACGAGACAGCCAGACGCAAATGACAGCTTAAGTGACGTGATGAAGAAACGTTGAGAGGAACCAGACTTGACTTCATCTTTTGAATGACATCAAGATAGTGAGATTATTACTCTTCTACAAGCCAGACTGTATCCTGTAAAGTCAACGAGTGCTGTTGCAATCATGATCCGTGTTCACATCATCGCCTGTTTGATTACACCAGCAGTTTTTAGGTACGAGTGCGCAGCATCCAGGTGAGATTATTTACTGAAGCAACGGTTTTAACCAGTAAACAAGCAGGGAATTAAAGACTCTGGCAACGAAATGACCAATTGGAAAATGCCATCTGGGCTGGATTACGGTAATTGTTAGCCTCATCAGCATATTTTTTGCTTAAACTAATTCAAATTAAAACTCCATGGATTAAAAAAAAATCTCATAAGCTAAACAACAGGGTTTTAAACAAGCCAAACAAGAGTCAACACAATTTCATTTGTGCTGACATGGCGACTCGTCCAAACCCACGAAACAAATTCCAAATGTTTGCTGCTGATTCTCCACAGAACCCTAAGTGGAGGGGCAATTTTACACAATTGTCCAATTACCATAAATGTACTTAGAGGCATTTTGTTGTATAAATATTGCGCGTTTTACACTGGCTTTATGAGATAAACGTTGCTAACGAGTAACAGCAACCCCAAATCCTTTCCGTGATCAATTACCTAGCCTAACTCGTAGCTGTGTTATGATGTGGATGCCAGTAACTAGCATGGTTTACGTCAAATTGCTCCCCAGGAGGAAACGTTTCCCTCCTGACGATGCGAGTGGTGTCTTTGAGGACGACCCCGCCTCAATGCACAGGGCATGAGGGTCATGTGTGTGTGTGTGTGTGAGAGTTTATTCTGACCTGTAAATTGCGGGGCTTTGCCGAGTTGAGGCAGGATGTGATTAGACACGTGGTTGTGTTGACGCATGGGTGAGCGAGGTTGTCTCTTCAGCCAGATGGTGGCTAGCGGCGGGAGCTCAGGCACCCTCGGGTAATAGAACGAGTTTGCGGGATGATTCGGCTTCTGGGATGTGATCTGTACGTCATAAAGAAAAATATATATATCAATTCATTTATTCATTCATTTAATTACTAAATACTTTATCTTGTTTGAGGTTTACAGAGATACTTGGCCTATCCTGGGAACACCCTGGATGTGAAGCTAAACTATCACAGGTCACCAAGCACACACATATACCCAGTTCCCAGTTGACCTACTGACCTGATTTTGGGAGGAGGGCTGGATGTAAAGATGTGCAAAACTCTACCTACAAAGTACCTCTACCTTAGTGTGGTAAAGACAATTTATTTGATAATAAAGACAACTTGAGGTGGTGGCGACAGACAAAACAAAAACATCACTGACAACAAGTAACTAAGTTTGTTTACTTTATTGCGGTACTTAAGTACGTATGTACTTTACTATTTTTTTTTTTTACCGGATACGTTTTACTTTTACTCTACTTACTACATCCTACTACAAATATCTCTACTTTCTACTTCACTACATTGGTGCATCGCATTGAGCTACATAACGAGAGTGGTGTGTAGCAATACTTTGAAGAAGTAAAATTGCCACCTGCTGACTATTATATGTAATTGTGTGATTCGCCTTCTCTTGGCCTAATAATGCAGCAGGTGATTGAAATCAGAAACAGAGATGGTGGCGGAAAGCTACGAAACAGCACGTTCACAGTCGGGAAGGGAGGGAGCGAGAGAGAGCGAGAGAGTTTTACTATGACTTAAAGGCTACTGCAGCTCAGTACTTTTAATACTCAACTGAATTTAAAGACTTTAACTCAAGTACCAATGTAAAGTGAGAACTTCGACTTTAACGGCTTGTACATTTCCATTTTACCTAAGGTATCTCGTTTTACTCAAGTACAGAATTTGTGTACTTTTCCCACCACTGCACTGTAATGATTAATAATCACAATATCCAATGTCACTCAGAAGTGAATGGCTTCCAGATGACTCTGTTTCCTGTCAAGGACGTGTTTCTTTCCCATGGTGGCATCTGGATTGCTCTTTAGGGAGCTATATCTACATCTCCACTTCTATAAAGCTGATTTATACAGTTACATCCATACATCTTTGCAACAAACCAAGTTTTTTGGTACTTGGCCTCACCACATTGAATTTCAATTGTACTCAAGAACTTTCAACTTCAACTCAAGGGGTTTGACAAAACTGTGTCAAATGTTACAGCAATTTTCCTACAACTTTGGGGCGGCTCATAAATAAAGGGATAAACAAACATATTTACAAATATAAGGATTGCCGTTAGAACGTGGATGGAAATCTTTTGCAGTCAATGACTGCTTGAAGGTTGAAACCCATGGGCATGACCGAATGCTGGGTTTCCTCCATCGAGGTGCTTTGCCAGGCCTTTACTGCAGCTGCCATCAGTTGCTGCTTGTTTGTGGGTCTTTCTGCCTCCAGTCTTGTCTTCAGTAAGTGAACGCACTCCATTGGGTTGAGATCAAGTGACTGACTTGGAAAGTGAAGAATATCCCAGTTCTTTGCCTTGAGTTACTCTTGGGAAGCTTTCAATGCATGTTATGGATCATTATCCCTCTCCAATATGAAGTGGTGTCCTATAACTTTGGCATCCTGCTGCATTTATCACCAGTCAAGTCATAAATAAACGACAGTGACCCGGTTCCATTGGCAGCCATAATGCCATAACACTGCCTCAACCATGTTTGGCAGATGATGTGGTATGCTTTGGATCATAAGCTGTTCTTTTGTTTCTCCATACTTTTTCCATTATTCTGGTACAAGGTAATTTTGATTTCATTGGTCCAAAGAATCTTGGCAAAGTCTAATCTGGACCTTTTGAATTTGAGCGTTACCAGTGGTTTGCACCATGTCGTGAGGCGTCTGTATTCAGCCTCTCTTGACTCTAGACTTTGACAATGATACACCCACCTCCTTAAGAGCGTTTTTGGCTTGGCTAGATGTTGTGAAAGAATTCTGCTGTCATCCACTTTAGTTGTCTTCTGTGATCTTCCAGGCGTTTTTGATGTTCCTGAGCTTGCCAGTTAATTCTTTCTTCTTAAGAATGTTCCAAACAGTTGTATTGGCAACTCCTAATGTTTTTTGCAATCTCTCTGATTTTTTTTTTTTTTTTTTTTAGCTTAATGACAGCCACTATCATTTGCATAAACAGCCTCTTTGGACCTCATATTGAAAGTTTAAGTGAACAGTTACCAAATGCAAATGTAACACTCAGGACCACCTCCTGCTTGATTAGACAGAAATGTTTGTAATTCCTGAATGGGTAATGCCAAATTTTTGTTAAACCCCTTGAATTAAATCATTTCAAATTCAATATGGTGCTGAACCGAGACCAATGCTGAAAAACTTTGTTCCAAAATGTATGGACCTTAATGTCTTCTATACTGCTTTATCCTGTATACAGGGTCGCAGGGGCCTATCCCAGGAGAATTTAGGACACACAATTTGGGAACGCCAGTTAGCCTAATCTGGAGGTTTTTGGACTATGGGAGGAAACCGGAGTACCCAGGGGAAACCCACCAAGCACAGGGAGAACACGCAAACTCCATGCACACAGAGACAGGAATAGAACTTGGCCGGGAATGGAACCCAGACACTGGAGGTGCAAGGACAGTGCTAACCATCTTTGCCGCCATGCCGCCGCCAGACCTGAATATATCTGAGCAAACTATTTTCTACATGGACAATAATTAACTAAACTGAATGAACTATAGCTAGTATAGTGAGAACATCTCCAGTTACAACAAATATATTGCAACCACTGATGATCATACATTTATCATATATCGGATATACTGTAGTGTCTGTGTTGGAATAAAGAAATGCACTTATGCTATGGTGCACTCTGGGCTGACCCCATATACTTAGCCTGCATTGGTAGTTCAGTTTGCTCAATAAAGTATCGACCCAGACTCATACCAATGACCTATTTAAGAATGAGGAATGATTTTGTTATGACTTTGTGCAATAATTGTCAGTGCACATACCGTTTATGGATTTTGCACACTGTATGCTTCTTGAAACCAAAATGCACCATAATTTCCTATGTTCTAGCTACAGGTTTTGTAGGACTATTGTTATATACTGTATAAGATGAATAACTGTCTCACCATTGTAATGTTCTCAGGGGGCATCGTGGGAAAATTGGGCGAAGAAAAAGTGAAACCGCTGTCCGTCCCAGCATCCAACGGGTGCAGGTCGAAAGTCACTTCCTCTTTCCATTGCCCCTCTTCACATAGGTTTAAGCTGTCCACCCCGACAAACCAATCAGGACTGGGAATCACTTTCACCATCAAGGAGAGCTGTGTGAGAGAGTGCAACATGATCAGAGACACAAGCATACACATCGATGCAGCTTTTCATTCTGGCAATGTACTTTCTGTCTTGAATATGCCCTGCGATGTTAGAGCAATTGACTTCGTAATTCACATCTGAAACATCTCTTAAAGACCATTCCCAATAGTTTCCAGTCATTCCTGTGTTTGTTATTCTGCTGTTTTTTTTTTTTCTTTCTTAATGTGGTGATGAATGTTTCCTGTTGGGTTATTATGACCTAATGTAGGAAAAGCCCTCGTTCGGAACACATGCATGCGCTCATTATATATCGCTTACTCACACAAAATCCTGAGGGACAGGTTTATTTGAAGATTAGAACAGAAGTTGTTATATAGCCAACGTTCTTGAGCGGATCTTGGTGCATAATTGCAACAAAATGAACAGACTTTACTGCTTAATAATGGCACCGGTACCGAAATCAAATGGTTATTAATTCATGAGGTAGCCGGGGTTACTCCGAGTCCATGACGAGGCATCCAGTCAAAACCCACAGGCTCTGTTATTATTCAAATTCAGTCTTAAATACCTATTAGATTACTGGCGACATTAGGAAAGCCATTAGTATGAAACCGATCTTTCATTTGGCGGTTGTTAATGACGCACACACCAGAGCACAGTTTCAACTTTTTTGTTTTTTTGATCAATGAATCTCAGCTGAGTAGCAGTCCTTCTGGAGTCAGACTTGTCTTACACTTCCTTCTTCTCCTCCATGTCTTCTCTTTCCTGTCCTCCGCCTCCTCTTTTTCTAGCACTGTGGCTTTTCCAGGAATGCATTCTGCTATAGCAGTTTGGCTGGCACACAAAGCCAGTGTGGTTACATCTGTCTGCAGCACAGTTCAGCTGATGGACATCGGTCTGAGGCCTCACACAACTTGCACGCACACAATCAGAAACCCATGACGTGCACTTGATATTTTTCTTCCATTTCCTCAACAACCTTAAAGTGTCAGAAATGTTGGACAAACACCCTAGCCACCAAAACAACCCTAAATTCACAGAAAATTCACATCAACTCTGCAATAATCTTACCATTTACTTTGGCATCACACACAGTTCCTGCATATAAATATTTACCAGCTGAGATTTTTTTATGTCCCCATTCATCTTAAGTGTTTGTGTAATTGTGGCTCATGGGGCTCTCTAAACTAAATCCATCTACTGATATTCCAGCCAGTGGTTGGCTGAGTGAAAGCCAGTCCAGTCACAGATGATGATCTAATATGAGCTTTGCAAGAGTAATGCACTTCCCTCTAGAGTAAGTGATACTGCGTGAGGAGGGTAGGTAAGACAGTAGGTTGACTGATATAAACGAGCAGGCAGGGTTAATTCTTTCAAAGGTGAAAAGATATCAGTGTTTGGTTTCATAACAAAGCCAGATTAGCGCTGATTTCTTTCAAGCCCAGACTGTAGATTAATGTAGACTATCAGTGACAGTCATGTCAGGTAATTACACAGGTTGAAACCCTTGATAGATTTGATCTGCATTTGGCCTGGAGCTGATCCCAGGAGACGTAAGGCGGAGTATATCCTGGACAGAATGCCAATCCATTAAAGAGCACACGCACTTCAGGAAATCTGGGAATGCCAATCAGCATGTCTTTGGAGTGGAGGGAACAGAAGTACCCGAGAAATCCACCGAGCCTGGGGGAGAACTTGCAAACTCCATGAGCACAGATCCAAGGCGGGAATCGAAACCTTCAGCCTGGAGGTTCAAGGACACAGTTCTAACCACCATGCCACCTTGGGGTATACCGTTTAAGACAAAAATATAGTAAAGTGAAAAAGGTATGGGTGCATGGGGCTTGAAAGATCTAAAATAGAACAATAGGAAAATAATCAGGGCTCATATCACCAACAGACTCATAACAAGCATGTGCAAATCAGTAAAGGTAGGTTGCAAAATAGAAGTAGCAAGTAGTATCTTGCACTATAGCAGAAGAGCTCTGTAGAGACTAGTGACCACAGGTTCACAGAGCAGCAAGGCTTCATACAGCTAAAAAACATTAATATTATCATCAACAACACCAACAACAAGTATCGGAATAAGATCGAGTCTGGTGGTAGAGCAATGACGGTCTCACCAGAGTCTGGGGGCTTGTTTCTGGTGAGTCACGTAGCAGCTCATGGTCAGCCAACTGCTCTTACCATTTCTCATACATGTTCGATCTGAGAAAATTGACCAACGTTGATTTTTACCAGGTGTCTTTGAGGTTCTTAGCTTACTGACATGCTCAGGAATAACATTGGACAACATAAACCTCAGCTTTCCCTTTTCTTGGGCTTTGGGTCTGCCAAATACCAAATAAAATTGGTTTATACTGCAAGAACCTACCAGGAGAGAACTCAGTGCCCTCGTAGTGGTCCTGATTGTCTGTTATTATAGATTGGTGGAAGTGGATCAGATGGAATACAGGTATGGTGATCCTGGAGCTACACCCTCCTTTTTCCTGCTGTGTCCATCTGTTGACTAAGTATTCAGTCATAGATTCAGATGACGGAGCAGGTCTAGGTTAACAAAGGTGCAACAAAAGTGCATGGCAACGTAAACAAGTACTAGACAACGCAGGAGTCTATGCGGTAGCGCTGAAAGCTGCTGTGCATTCTGAGAGCCGCCACGTGTGGTGCTCAAAGTGAGGGAGAAATGTGTTACAGCATGACCTACAGTACAGACCAAAAGTTTGGACACACCTTCTCATTCAGCGAGTTTTCTTTATTGCGTTCTTTATAGTGTTCTTTAGCCCAAACAAGTCTCTTCTGCTTGTTGCCTGTCCTTAGCAGTGGTTTCCTAGCAGATATTCTACCATGAAGGCCTGATTCACACAGTCTCCTCCTAACAGTTGTTCTAGAGATGTGTCTGCTGCTAGAACTCTGTGTGGCATTGACCTGCTCTCTGATCTGAGCTGCTGTTAACCTGCGATTTCTGAGGCTGGTGAATCGGATGAACTTATCCTCCGCAGCAGAGGTGACTCTCGGTCTTCCTTTCCTGGGGCGGTCCGCATGTGAGCCGGTTTCTTTGTAGCGCTTGATGGTTTTTGTGACTGCACTTGGGGACACTTTCAAAGTTTTCCCAATTTTTCGGACTGACTGACCTTCATTTCTTAAAGTAATGATGGCCGCTCGTTTTTCTTTACTTAGCTGCTTTTTTCTTGCCATAATACAAATTCAAACTCTTTGAATGGTCTGTACTGTATATTGCAATATGTTACAGTGAAGGATGGTAACTGGAGTTTAAAAAAAAAAAAAACGTAGTCAAAGCAGACCTGCAATTCCAAATTCATCAGTAATTTAAAAGAAGCATATAAATGTCATTAAGTCATTCATCTTCTATACCATTTATCCTGTATACAGGGTCACGGGGGGGCACAAATCCATACTGAGATTATGCATGTCTTTGGACTGTGGGAGGAAACCCACCAAGCACAGGCAGAGCATGCAAAATCCACAGTCACAGATCCGAGGTGGGAGTCGAACCCTTAACCCTGGAGGTGCGAGGCCACAGGCGCTAACCACTATGCCACAGTGTATATAAAATATAGTCATAAATTTAACAAACATAATGGATTATGTATTCCATTATGATTTTTTTTCTTTCTGAAATGCCTTTAAAGGAGAAACTAAAAAAAGATTAAGCACCCACTGTCCAAATCGCACAAAAGGTCAGGGGAAAGATCCTTAAGTTTAGTAGGGTTTTTTTTTGTTTGTTTGTTTGAACAAAATGATTGCAGCTTGCAGAGGAAACACAGCATGAAACCAGTAGAGCATTACAGGCTTGGAACACTTAAAACAATTGAAATCAGCTGTACGTTTTAGGTGTGTGTGTGTGTGTGTGTGTGTGTGTGTGTGTGTATGTGTGTGTGTGTGTGTGTGTGATCCTTCTCCACGTCATTCTTATGCTTTTCATTGTCAAGCTGTTGATAGATTTGATTTTAGCCTCCCTTCTAATATTAGAACCAGCAATCACATTGTTCAAACTTATGCAGCAGCCAAGTCTTCAGAGTAACGCTGCGCTGAGCTGACTGTTATGTCCTCAATGACCTGCTCTTTTAATTTCCTGGAAGTATAAAGTAAAACAGAGTTCCAATCTGTGCTCTTGATATGCGGCCATGAAGTGCCAACTGCCAAGTGTGTCGAATGACATGGTCCTGCATGCAGCGTGGACAATATTGCTGAGCTGAGAGCTCGGGAGACAAACACCAGCTCGAGCACACTCAACAGGTGTTTGTGGCCCAGGCCTTGTTCATTTCTACTCATATGTCTCGACAATAGCTTCCCAACATACACACATCCCCCCTCGTCGTCCCTCCACACACAAGTTGATGGGTATTCCACCTCCACTGCCACCCTAACCTTCCCAGAAGGTCTAAAAGTAGCGGCTGTCCTGCCGATAGGTCACGTGACCAGTCGCTGTCACTTAAAACCCTCTAGCAATGCCAGGCATGTGCCTGAGAGAAACAGTGTCCCATTTTGGTGTTCCTCTGTGCTGACTGAAAATCATGCCCGAGTAATAAAGATATGTAGGTCACCAATTCCCGTCATGCTTGCTTTAGCCCCTGCGTCTAAGCATCCCTTCGAGTAATAACCCATCTGTAGCCAAGAGTCACTGGAAAACCAGAATGGAAGGCAAGTAAACCAAAGAAAACAGATCCGAGGAAGAAATTCATCTCATTCTTCAGTTTTAAGACAGGCCGAAGAGGCTGCTCCGGAATGACTAATGCAAAGAAAAGGTTGTGATTTGGAGGTTCTACAAACCAGTAGTTATTTCTAACTGCAGACTCATTCTCTGGGATTTGGCTTTGTTAGGGGCAAGTTTGTGCATTCTTGAGTTTAGCTGATGGTCCGAACACTAATCTGTTGTTTTAACTTACTCTTAAGTAAAAATAATTCCCTCCTTAAAAAGAATTTCTCCATAATCCGATGAGGTACTTTGAACCCTTTCTGAACCTTCTCTCGGTTGTTAGTTTCCAAACGGAAACCTCCCCGCAACCTTAAATTGCCACTTTGGTCCTGAAGCAGGCGACTAAACACAGCTGACCTACCTTGCAGTATGAATTTCATTAAACAGGATCAAACCCAAACCGTGACTAAATCCACTTATAGACGCTCAAGCAGTCTAAATGATTTTTCGGTTGGTCTCTCGTGGGGAACCCTTATGTAAGGAATTCCCCATCAGAAATAGTTTCAAATAGCACCCACTTTAAAAACAAAGTTTCACCGGAGAACATTTTTCATCTCAAGAATACAGAAGGATTTGCTTTATTTGTATAATTTTACACTTAATTATGAACTGCGACCAAAACATGTTAAACAAATCAACCTTAAATGTGTTAGATTGTTCTTGATGAACACTTAGCAGTTTAAAGATGTAGCCACCTGGACAGCTCTTCCACCATGGGTTGATGAAGTTAGCTATGTGCCAACTATCCAAAACGGCAATGTAGTCTCCCCGGACACTCCATTAGGAACACCTTGCTAGTATTGGGTTGGGCCACCATTTTGCCTTCAGAACTGCACTAAATGCTCGCTGAATCACTCCTTAAAAATTTTGGCCCATGTTGACATGATGGCATCACCCTGCTGCTGCAGATTTGTCAGCTGCACATCCATGATCGAATCCCCCGTTCCAAAACACCAAGGCAGTCGAGATCTAGTGACTGTGGAGGCCATTTGAGTAGAGTGAACTCATTGTCATGTCCAAGAAACCAGTTATAGATAATGTTAGCTTTGTGACATGTTGTGTAATAAAGGATTGGACATGGTCAGCGACAATACTCTGGTGGTTGTTGTGTTTCGGCTGCTCCCATCAAGGAGTCGCCACCGCGGACCATCTGATCCACACAGACAACTTGGCACAGGTTTTACACTGGATACACTTCTTGACACAACCCTCCCAATTTATCCAGGCTTGGGACCAAGCCTGGATAAATCAGTATCTAGTGGCTGAGGATTGGGCATTGGCTGGGAATCAAACCCAGCGCTTCTGCATGACCACCGAGAGATGTACCACTGACCTCACTTAGGCTGTGGCTTTTAAACAACGCTCATTTGGTACTTAGTGGTCTTGAGTGTGCCAATAAAATATCTCCCAAACTATCACACCACCAGCAGTCTGAACTGTTAATACAAGTCAGGCTGGATCCATGCTTTCATGTTGTTTAGACCAAATTCTGACCTGACCATCTGAATGTTGCAGCAAAAATTGAGACTCATCAGACCAGGCAATCTTCTGTTGTCCAATTTTGGTGAGTCCATGCAAATTGTACCATTAGTTATCAGTTCTTAGCTGGGGTCTTCAGCTGCTTTAGCCCATCTCTTCAAAGTTAAAATTCCTTTTCAAAGTGTTGTGCATGCAGAGATGTTTTTCAGCATACCTCGATTGTAATGAAATATTATTTGGCTTACTGTTGCCTTTCTATCGGCTTGAACCAGTCTGCCCATTCTCCACCAGCCTCTGGCATCAACAAGGCATTTTTGCCCAAAGAACTGCCACATATTCTCTCTCTTCCCCATAAACCCTGGAAATGGTTGTGTGTGTAAATCCCAGTAGATTAGTAGTTTCAGAAATACACAGACCAGTCCGTCTGGCACAACAACCATGCCACGTTCAAAGTCACTTAAAATGTTGTTTTTTTTTTCCAATTCTCATGGTCGGTTTGAATGTAAGCAGATCTTCTTGATAACTTGCGTAAATGAATTGAGTTGTGCCACATGATTGACCAATTAGATATTTCCGTTGATGAGCAGTTGAACAGGGGTGTGTAATGAAGTCGCTAGTGAGTGTAAATGCTAATTCTTGCTTTTTCAGTTAGTATTCCTATCTCTAAGCAAGTAAATTATACTGATTTAGACCTCATGTTTGAATGAGCATTCTACAAAAAGTAACTCACAGATTTCAACAATCACCCCCGGACTTTCTTTATAGGTGAATTTCCTGTAAATGAAAGTAAAGATTAAAGTACCAGTGGGTTCCTGGGCTGCAGTACGAGCTCAGTGGAGCTGTGGCCGACTCCAGTTGGGATCCCTGCTGTGCGATACATTGCGCCCACCATCCTCCTCTTCCTTGATTCTCTTGCCTCCTTTACCAGCTCAACCGTGACACCAAGCTCAGCAAAACTCTTTACACCGGAGCTCGCCATCTTTCCTTCCTGCCACAACTGGTACTGCTCGTTGTGAGTGACAGCTGTATTGAGAAAGAGAGGAGGGAACAAATGGGAGAACCTCACGTCCTGCGAGACGTTACAAAATTTTAAGATGGTGAATCTGGTATCCCAAATTTGGTATCCCAGCTAATTATTAAAGTTTACAAGCTGCACGTGTGGCAGTAGGTTTTACTACGCATCAGTGGACCAGATTTGACTCTTCTACCCTTCTGCTTGCTTACGTATATCTATATGTAAAAAAAAGTGGGCTGCCAAAAATTATAAAGTGTAGCGTACGAGTAAAAGCAGAGGACTTCAAAATATGTTCCTTGCGACCACAAAAGCACGTAAAAGCTCAGCGTTGATTAGGATGTATATTTAAGAAAGAAGTAAAAACATACGGCGAAAAACGTGAACATAAACAGATGGCCCATTACACGTGGACTGTTCCTTGTACTTCAGTCTAAACTCTCACCTTTAGAGAGTCGTTGACCAACGTTAGAAGACATCCAAAAATAAGCTATTTTCCAGAAGCCTGTATGATTTTTGAAAAAAAAAAAATATTATTATTATTATTATACACTTGCAAAAACCTTTTGGTAGGTCTGAGGTCTCCAGGAAGCAGATAAAATCTATCCTGTTTAATAAACCGCAAAATTGAGCTGCAAACAGAGCTGCAGTATAAGCTACTCTGCTTTTCATTACGCTATTTGGAGGAAGTGAAGCGCAGGGCTTAGGGTGGCTTTAAAAGTCATTAGGCATATCCTTTATGCCCCACTGCGTGTTATGTAGTTACAAGCAATCATGGAGGATTTTTAAAGTGGGGTGAAGATAGGGCAAATAGAGAGAGAAAGTGAGAGCGTGTGTCAGCAGTGATGACATGGTTCATCCGTCCACATGCAGCATCTGACGGGTTTGGCATGAACGAGACCAGTCAGAGCCAGGCGTCCTGACCTCAGACAACTCAACCACCAACCCACAGCAATCTTCTCTCTCTTTCTCGCTTGTTACCATCTCTGTCTTCACCTTAAAACCCTCATGCACCTCTTTTTAACTTTAATATGACTATAACTGAGCAATTATCTCATGCAATATAGTGGGCCAGACTGTCAGAGCAGAAACTCCAGGAACTTGGTGTTGGTTTTGCAGACAGACACCCTCCGTCCTTTGGGCTGTAAATGTTTTAAATGCCTTGGCAGGATTTGTCCAGCTCTGCGTCCTCTCCTGGCCTGGGAGCTGCCAAAGCGCAGACGCCCAGCGTACAGTTTCTCATTATATGAGCACCAGGGAGCTGCTTGTCATTAAAGTGTGAATGACCACTGCAGAACTCTGAGCAAAGGATGTCACACGTGCAATATGTTTATCTAAAAGGGTGTAAAAAGGTCAGCATCGGCAACTTTTCTTTCCTCTTTATTTTCTACCTCTGGATGTCTTTCCTAACCCTCCACTTTGGATACAGGGAACCTGTGGGGTAACTGGCGTCATCTGTTAGCACTTACTCCCCCTCCTCCTCCTGCCCCTTCCCCCCCCTCTCTGCTTTTCTCATTAGGCTGTCTTACTCTAATATGGAGGAGGTGCTGGAGGGGGGGGGAGGGGGGTACCATTGGGGTGGGTTTACAGGCCAGCTGCAAGGCTTCAGCATCCTGACTCATCATACCATGAGGCAGCTCCAATCCTAAACCAAACACTCCATTGTCTACCTTCCTGCCACCACTTAAAGGCTCACAAAATGCTTTGCTTCACAGTAAATTTCTTACCTACAAGTTTGGACCACTGCGCAGGGGGTCGGAATAAAGGGTACTGTTTCGGGAACATCTGCGGGCTCCACTGGCCAGTAAATACTAGGATATAAGAGGCGGGGCCTCGAGCCGTACATGCTGTCACGTTGGTAGCGTTTAGAGGTGAGGCGAAGGAGAGGCTCAGCTTCAGGAGCACGATGAGCAGGTGCTGCAGCCAGCTGGGGATGAGGAGCTCAGAGGGCATCATTGTCTGCAGGAGAGAGAAAATAAGGAAACAGTTCACTCTTGTATGGCAAAAACATTAAACTTGTGTTTTCCCTGATTGGTTTTACCTTATAAATTCAAAATTTTGAACGCACAGAACAACAGCCTCCCTGTATTTCTGTATACTGTATAATCCCCTGCCCCTACACTAATACACTCATCCCAGCGCTTCACTAGTGCTTGGATACCATGGCCATGCTCAGCCTGCTTCAGCAGGTTTCTTTTACTAAATCATATTTAGGAAGAAAGAAGAAATTCATTTTATGTGCAGGTGAGAGTAAGAATGTTATTTTAGCTCCATTTTTTTTTTCTTTGAATTAAAGTTAGCTTAATGTAGCTTCCGAAAAATCATTCGTGCTGATTTACACGATATATAGCCTGCCATTAGCTAGTTGGCAGTACAGCGGCGTAGTTCAGCGTTCAGATCAACCATCCGAATGTAATTAGCCTCCAAATGAGCCGCTCTCTAATTCTGAACAACAATTCTATAATAAATGGTTATAGCCTTGACTGTACAGTATAGCCTTGCCTTAGCCTGTCGTCTTGCACCTCAAGGATCCGGGTTTGATTCCTGGCTTGGGCTCTGTATGCAATGAGTTTGCATGTTCTTCCCGTGCTTGGTGGGTTTCCTCCGTGCACTTCGGTTTCCTCCGACAGTCCAAAGACATGCAGATTAGGTTAACTTGTAATATTTTAATTACTGTAACTATAGCCAAGATTTGTATATGTAGACGTGTTGGGGGTCTGTTTATTGAAAATGTAACATTTTATTTTATTTCTGATCAAAAGAACAAAATGAACTAAATGACTCAAAAAAGATTCGTTCGTGGCCTCCGAGTAGCGCAGTGGTAAAGTGCTCGCCCTAGCATCCGGAGATCGCGAGTCCGATGCTGTAACCTCTCGCAGCCGGAGGTCTAGAGAGAGCTGATTGGCCGAGCTCTCTCAGAGGGAGGGATGAAAGGTACTCCGTGCTCCCACTTTAATCACGGCTCTACAGCCAATCAGGGGCGTCTGTGAGCTCACGTGAGCGGAAGGAGCGGATAGCGCTGTCCTCCGAGTGTGTTACGCCGCATCCAACGGTGCGTGAGCGAGCAGTTCAAAAAGGCGTCACGTGGTGCGGAGGAAACAGTCTTCGGCCCTCCCGACTGAGTGGTAGTAGTAGCCTTAATGTGGGAGCCCCCTAGTGACGGGGGGGGGGGGGGGGGGGGGGGGGGGGGTGGATTTGTTCATTTTGATGAACAAGATTCAAAGAACCGAGCCACTAAACTGGTTCAAACTTCACATCACTACTAGTTAGTGTGATGTTTAATTGCCTTATAAATACTTACTTTGATAGAGACGTTACGTTAGCCTGGCTAACAACTTAGCTAGTAACTTAAGACCAGTTCTGTCAGCGGTGTTTTTATAGAGCTTAGCCAAGTATATATTCAGATTGTTTGAGCACTGTTCTATGTTTTGGATGACTAATTTGGGAGAGACAACAAACTAAATGCAGTACGTGTATTATTTTGCTTTTATAAGTCTGTTGCTTGATTTTGATCAGCTTAAAAGATTGTTAATAGTTATTTTTAATGATGGTGTAAGGCTAATCGTTTGATTGAGAATTTTTCCCTTCACTTAATAACATGGATTTACGTTGGCTCAAGGAGGCTTCTCGAACTCGGCGAGATTTTTCTGTGTGCAGATCAACCATCCGAATGCAATTAGCCTCCAAATGAGCCGCTCTTTAATTCTGAACTACGATTCTATAAGAAACTCAGGAGCATCAGCTACACGTCTTCACGACAAGTATCCGATTTGCAAAAACGCCTTTCAAATCCTGTGTGATTAAAAGCTGGAGGTTTTATTTTGGCCACTTGCTAAGTACTCTAACACGAGTCGAGCGACTGGATTTATTTACGTCGTTTGTTATCTTGAGCCTTAAGTGACCATAAACAGCCGAGGCACGCGGAGGATTCTGTTATGTCGCGTTTAATCACGCGCCCATTTTAGAAAGCTACTGAAATATTAACGTTGTGAAGATTAGCATAGCCGAGTCAGAGTGCATAAAGTTCTCGGCTGCAGTTTTCACTTAAGACGACTTAATTCCATTCAATTATGCCTGATCCCTTTTTTTTTTTTTTTTTTAAATAAAGAATGAGTTCTGGTTCATGATCCAGCCTTTAAAAAAAAGAAAGAAAGAAAAAAGTATGTGTGTGAGCTGCAGAAGGTCAGAGAAGGGACTCTGTGACTAAGCAGGACAGTTGTAGACAGTAGTAGATAGCAGAAAGGGTTTCGCTGTCTGTAGCGGCTCATAAATCAGACAGGTTGCCACCCTGGCAATCCCGCTGTCATCTCTTGCGCAGACAAACACTCTCACATGTGCACACATTTCCTGATTTACTGCGTGACCGAATTTAAATAGCAGAACAAGAGTGAATCCGGCATGACCGAGCTATTTCCATACTACATAAAAGCATCTACGTGTGTCTTCTGGTGTGCGTGAATTAAAAGCATAGCGCGCTCTGGAGGGGTTCAGGACACGTGTCCTGTCTGTCAGAGCCACTTTATAAAAAGGTGAATGTCTCATAAAAGCCCGGGTCACCAGCACAGACCCAGACACCTTACCACGCCTGACGTCAACCGTCTGATTCCTCGCACTGCCTAAACAACAGGAAAGACAGTTCATTCCCCTCATTCACCTTTTCAGATTTTCCATTTTTATGTTCCACTTTGAAGCCTTGAGATCATATAAGTTTAACGGCTGGAGCATAGCTGGCATTTTCGCTAACGTTTATAGCCTAGAGGGACTGGGACAGTAATCCAGCTTGATTTAGGAAACAGTCTGATGAAGCGCCCAGGGTGCTGAAGGGTACAAGTGACCAGAATAGAAATAAGACACACTAAACTCAGGGGCGATATTGAGGCATCTGGAATGACTAAAACATCCTAGTTTTTAGGGTACGTCTGGCTTTCTTCGTCTTTAAAAGAGAAAATTTAACCACAAGCATGACTTCTGAGAAGTGCCCTTCCATAAATACCACGGACACTGCACTTACACGTGGAACACGTGTGAAGAATCTGCTCCAGATACTTGCGGAAATTTTTGCATCCAGCAATTAGGAATTTTCAGGAAATAAACAGTGATGTTTACACGGGACCACCTTCCCCAACTCTCATCATTTTCTCTACGCTGGGTGTTTTCCCAGATTCTTCTTCATATCCCAGCATGCTGCACTGAGCCATGCAGCTCTCGACGATTGAAATAATGGAGACAATATGCACATCAGTATCAGTATCAGTATCGTTATGTTCGAAATCAGAGCCCGGATAGTGCTTCGTTAAGCTCTGGGGATCTACAGCGTGTTGCGGCGCCACGTTGAATCGAGGAAGTCCAGTCCATCCAACCACCTGGGGCCATGGTGTATTGAAGGCAGGTGTGTAAAGCAGTGATTCTGTGTGTGTCTGTATCTGTTCTCAGCACCGTCAGCATAAAGTGGGAGTTCTGACCTTGAACGGTTCCTCAACCTCAGCTCCATCAGTTCCTGTTCATAATTGGTCTCAAGTAAAGATTTCGCACCGCTACATATACAGTGTATATATCCTGGAAAGATAGTGCTGAACCGTCAAGTTTGTGGAAGAAATGTGGTCGGAAAAACAAAAATAATCATGAATGGAGATCATTTAAACACTTGAAGTAAAAACAGTAAAAACCAGAGCCGTGTTTAATATTGAAAATAAGAGCTTGTATAAGAGCTCTTCATATGCACACAAGGTTAGTGAGGCTAATCAGACAAAAAGGCTTCAACTTGCTAGGGAGCATAAAGATTAGACGTTGAAGCAATGGAAAAAGGTCATGTGATCTGATGAGTCCAGATCCAGTCTCATAAGAAGCATTGGGGTAAGAAGGGAACCACGTAGATGGTGTCCACTGTACAAGCCTCTGGAGGCAGTGTTATGATCTGGGGTTGCTTCAGTTGCTCAGGTCCGGGTTCAGCAACGTTATATGGCAATAAAATGAAGTCAGCCGACGACCTGAATGTACTGAATGACCAGGTTCCCCCCTGGTGGCACTGGGCATATTTCAGGACTTTTTTGTGAAAAGATTATTCTGGGAGCATGAGGAATAATTTTCACACATGAACTGGACTCAATGTTGTGTGCTGTACTAATATATATATATATATATATATATATATATATATATATATATATATATATATGCCCCCATGTGTGGCGGGCTGTGGTGCACTGGGTGTACTGGAGACTTTCTATCATGGCCAGCTAGCCCTTGGTCCCTACTAGCATGGGTGAACATTGCATTCCCATGATTCTGTCACCTGTATACTGGTATATAAATTAATAAATATGAATTAATATATAATATATTCTATAACCAAATTAGTGACTTAATTCAAACCCTGACCAGGATGTTACTCATTCTCATCCCTCATAAAAACTTACTGACAAACTTACATTTACGAAAGCACGCGTACCCACACTGAATAGGCAAAAAATAAATTAATTATGCTGAAAATATATTTTTAATTTTGCCTTAGTAAGGTCACAATTCTACTACATTGTTATTGGTTGGGGGCGGCGTGGTGGTGTAGTGGTTAGCACTGTCGCCTCCCCGGCCAGGCTCGATTCCCGTCTCTGTGTGCATGGAGTTTGCATGTTCTCCCCGTGTTTGGTGGGTTTCCTCCGGGTACTCCGGTTTCCTCCCACAGTCCAAAGACATGTAGGTTAGACTAATTGCCGTTCCCAAATTGCCCGTAGTGTGTGAATGAGTGAGTGTATGTGTGTGTGTGTGTGCCCTGCGATGGATTGGCACCCTGTCCAGGGTGTACCCTGCCATGTGTCCCAAGTCTCCTGGGATAGGCTCCAGGCCCCCCGTGACCCTGAATACAGGATTAAGCGGTATAGATGATGAGTGAGTGAGTGAGTGTTATTGGTTGGTGGCTCAAACCTTGCTAATAATAAAGCTGAAGCAATAGATTCAATAAATGGATTCTAAAAAATCTTCTAGCTTGCTTGCAAAGTTAAATTGGAGAAGAATCATATTTGTCATAAATGCATTAGGTTTGTAGGTCCTATTGTGTTTGGCAGATAAATACCAATCACAGGAATTCATATTACGTCTTACATACATTTTATATGGCATTGGTTTGGAAAAACACTTTTTTCATGCTCATCATTATGGCATGTAGAGCAATATGATAATGAAAGATCAGCACAGATCTAAATCTCTATCATGCAAAAATCTCTACTGCACCCTCTCCTGCATAAAAGCCGTGACAAAAATAAAGTGGCTTAATACACCTGACCACAGAGACAAGTGACTGCTTGTAGAAGGGATCAGGTGTGTTTAGAGCAGGATCTGGAACCGACACGGTGCAATTAACAGGGTTTTTTATTTAACACTTTAAAATTAGATTTATAGGCAGGCGTTAGAAAATGGTGTAAATGGCAGCGGCGCAGAACAACTTGCACCTTTAACACAATAAAAGGTTGGCAAATGCATTTTATTTCATTCTGTGTAAATTTGGAACTTGGCAACACAGCTGGGTGAAACAATGTCAGCCTTTTGCAATAATCTGGTTATTGTTACCTGATTATTATCAGTCACACATTAGTTTAAACAATCATGGCCTTCCATGGTTACCATGGATAAATTATACAGACATCTAGAACAAGCCTTCTTTTTTCTTCCAAAAAAAAAAAAAAGAAGGCTAATTCGAGTCAGATGTTCTGCGGTTCAGGTGTCTGGACCCTCCCTGGTATATAGGAGAACACCAGCAGCTTTGGATACCTGACCGTCGAAAGAGAATTCTCTGACAGTGCAAATCTCAACACAGGAAGAAACGGATCGAAGAAAGGAGTCACTGGAGTTTATAAGGCTACAAAGGGATTTCTGCAGGTGTGGGCTTCACATTAGCACATCGAGTTTACAATCCAGCACTGTTGTAACTCTCCCCAAGCTGTGGACGTCCCAGGCAATAAAGTCCACCAACAAGGGAACACCAGGGAGACGACAAGTGACCGATAGGCAAATCCTGACCTCTATAACCTCAGTTTGGAGAAAGAAAAAAAAAGGGAAAAAAAAAAACACTAAAGCGGAGTCATTTTCATGAGGGGTTTCCACAAAGAAAATTACCGGCCTTTAAAGAAAACACTGACGTCTGTGTCAAATTGTTGTGTATAGATGATACGCAGAATGCCAAGACATCTGTCTGTGATCAGAAAACACAAAAGATGCCAAGTTAGGCAACATGATCCAGGCAGGACCCAAAATAGGAAAATATCAATCATAGACTAGGTCAGACAGATAAAAGAAATAATCGTCATATCGTAGAATATAAAATCTTGGCCAAACATGAGGCTTGACCTGAAGTGAACTGAAATTCTGATCTGGAGCGGGCCGTCGCAAGCTATGAAACGTCCTATGAAATTTCCTCAATACCTGGTTTTATTAACCTCATAAGACAAATGCACGTCTTAAGGTTAAGGCCCATAAAAAGTGCTTCTGCTAAATAGATCTAAGTAGGTAAGTGTTGTGTGCTTCCACTAAATAAATATAAGACTTCACCAGCCTTTCCCAGCGGTTACCATGATTGTTTAAACCGTTTTAGGAAGAATTCCAGCAAAATATGTAGACAATTCCAAAGGGCTCACGAAGGTTTTTTTTCACACTGACCTAAAGCAAACTAACCATTATTTGCCCTCCTGAGAAGACACACACAGCCTGAAACAACATCTCTGTCTTTCAGACAGCGTCTCTCTCTCTCTCTGTCTCTTCACCGAGGCACGAACCAGATGCAATAAAAGCAGGAGACGAGGAGAAGAAAAGGCAAGCGTGCAGTTAGAGAACCGCATGATTCAGACTTGCACGTGAACCTCGGCTACTGGTAAAGAAACTGCTATTTAAGTCTCAAAGTTGTGTCCAAACTCAGACAGTGATGTGATGAAGGGCAGGAGAGGACGAGAAGAAGAAGAAAGTGGATTGAAAAGGAAAAGAGACAGACAGAGAGGAAATGAGGAAGGAAACAGAGTGAGTAAGCGGTCAAGGCGAAAGCATGTGTTAAATCACTCAGGAAGAGGGCACTGGACTTCTGTAAAAGAGACAGAGAGACACAGAGAGAGACAGAGAGAGAGACAGAAGCAGAGAAGAAAAGCCGGCTTTCACCATGGTTACTGCAGACCGCATGAGTGCAAGAGCCACACACACACACACACACACACACACACACACACACACACACATGCACACACATGCACATACTGTACACACACACACTCTGAGATGTGCATCTAGAGATGCCTGTGCGCTCCACGCCGGATCTCATTCTCACCTGGTCCAGAAGAGGATACAGCAGCACCGAGTTGAAGATGTGCAGCACGGAGCAGGAGCAGGACTCTCACTCTTCTCTACTCTGTCTCTCTTTGCCTAACTCTCCCCTCCTCTCTCTCTCTCTCTCATTTCCCTCCCCTTCTACACCCCCCTTACCTCTCCTTGTATGGATGCACACAGCACACACACACACACACACACACAAACACCCTCCCATAACGGTGTGTCCCTCACCATCTTTTTTTTTTCTTTTTCTTTTTTTTAAAGTCTCTCCTCTTTTTCTCTCTGTTGATTTCCAGCCTTACACAAACTTCCATCTCTTTACTATTAAATGTAAGCTCACCACGAGCACATTTAATTACTCATTAGGTTTATTCCTCGTTATCAGGCTTATTGTGTTTAATTAAGGTTTGTGGAAAAAAAAAACGTGCCGGAACAATTATCCTTAAAAAGCACAGACAAGGCTAATGAGGGCGGCGCGGTGGTGTAGTGGTTAGCCTTGCACCGCCAGGATCCGGGTTCGATCCCCGGCCAGGCTTGATTCCCGTCTCCGTGTGCATGGTGGGTTTCCTCCCACAGTCCAAAGACTTGGTGTGAATGAGTGAGTGTATGTGTGTGTGTCTGGGCCCTGCGATGGATTGGCACCCAATCCAGGGTGTACCCTGCCATGTGCCCAAAGTCTCCTGGGATAGGCTCCAGGCCCCCCGTGACCCTGAATACAGGATTAAGTGGTATAGATGATGAGTGAGTGAGTGAGTAAGGCTAATGAGGAACTGGGGTAAAGGGGTTCAAATACTAAAATACTCAAATATTTACCCTCACAGGCAGATTAATTAACCATTTATAAAACTATCTAGGTTTGTTCCCAGATTTCAAGTTCCATCAATAAATTTGAAAGATATGCAAAGAAAAAAAAAGATTTCAAAGAATAATTATCTTAGAATGAGGCAGAACATCTGATTCTTATTTCTAATTCAATGCAGCTTTCCATAACTCACTCATTTTTGTACCATACAGTCACTGGAAGACTGGAGCCTAACCCAGGGTACTTGGGGGACTAGGCATGATACACCCTACATAGGGTGCCAGGTCATCACAGGGCACACGAGCACCAATTACCCTGATCTCCATGTCTTTGGACAGCTGGAGGAAACTGGAGGAAACCCACCAAGTTCTACGCACACAGATCCCAAGGCGGGACTCGAACCCTCAACCCTGAAGTTGCAAGACCATTTACACATTACAGGCAATTTGTGAACGCCAATTATCCTAATCTGCATGTGGGTGGAAACCAGAGTACCCAGAGGAAACCCACCACAACACAGGAAGAACATGTAAACTCCACACACAGACCCCAAGTTGGGAATCAAACCCGGACCCTGGATGTACGAGGCAACAGTGCTAACCACCACACCACATGCCGCCAAAACTGTATCTTCCAACACTGATGCTAGTTTGGTAAAGAATTAGCAAAAACACAAACTGTGATTACTAACATGCTAATCTAAAGTCATTCTAATCACTTACTTTAAACATGTTATTTTAAATGTAGTGTATACTTTGGGACAGCACGGTGGTGTAGTGGTTAGCACTGTCGCCTTGCACCTTCAGGGGGTGGGGTCGATTCCCGGCCAGGTTCGATTATTGTCTCTGTGTGCATGGAGTTTGCATGTTCTCCCCGTGCTTGGTGGGTTTCCTCCTACAGTCCAAAGACATGTAAGTTAGGTTAATTGGCATTCCCAAATTGGCCATAGTATGTGAATGAGTGTGTGTATGTATATGTGTGTGTATGTATATGTGTGTGTGTGCCCTGCGATGGATTGGCACCCTGTCCAGGGTGTACACCGCCTTGTGCCCCAAGTCTCCTGGGATAAGCTCCAGGCCCCCCGCGACCCTGAATTTAAAAAAAATTTGAAGAAATGAACTTGAAACTTGTGCTCACATGACTTGGAGTATTTAGGGATGACGGATTCCAGGTAACAAAGGCTGTTTTTTTTTCTGTGCACATTGAAACATGTCAAAAGTCTTGTACAATAATTCAGTTTGTACACAGGTACATATACTTTTAAGGACTTCCTAATGAGTTCCCGCTGAGGGTGTATGTGTGGGATGTCAACTACCACATTCAATATCGCTATAAAGGGCCTGTGAGACATCATCATAAAAATAAGATGAGCTTTTCCATTTGTTTTCAGATTTACTTTATTTTGCAGACCTTGGGTTGTTAGAAATACATATCGGTCCGGTTCCAGCACGTTTTATAAATAAAATGCATGCGGACAATGTACGAGCAAATCGCAAAATACCGTATGTCCACACCGTCATGGACAAATTCGAAGTAGAGTTAATATGTCATCAAACAGTCATTATAAAATACAAATTTTCTGACAGGGTGGCACGGTGGAGTAGGGCTTTCCCACCTTTGAGTGTGTGTGTGAAGTTTGCATGTTCTCCCCGTGCTTGGTGGGTTTCCTCTGGGTACTCTGGTTTCCTCCCACAATCCAAAGACATGCAGATTAGGTTAATTCGTATTCCCATTGTGTATGTATTCCCTGCCGTGTGCCTAAAAACTCCTGAGATAGGCACAACCCCCATGTGACTCCGCCCCCTGTGACCCTGTACAGAATAGGCGATGTAAAAGATGAATGAATGAATAGACCTTTTCAGAAAGACATATTGTCCCCTTCCCAACAATATATTTTAGTCAATGGGAAAAGTCTGTTGATGATAATAAAATCAGTCCAAAATGTGCCAAAAAACAACCATGTGCACATGTCCAGCCTATGATGGAAGGATTGATGACAGGGTGGACATTTTTGTTTGCCAAAGTTAGCATTTATTGAGCACACGGCGGACCTTCAGTCTGCAAAGTGATTCACTGTTGAAGGTGACTGTGTACTGTTAATCACACATCTTTTGAGTTTCTGTAAAGTTTCATCACCATGACATGACACGGTGAACATTTTAAGCTTGACACCAAAGTGCAAAACACAATATGATGAAAATGAGGAAATACAAGTATAAATATTTCATTTACTTACAACAGTTGTTTCAACCTCTGTTGAAGAAAGACAAAATGATGGGTGCGATGTCACTGATCACATCAGCCAGCTTCTCAATTTTGGTGCAGTTAGCCCAAAGTGACAGGGAACCCTGCTTCACTTTCAGGGAAACGTGCAACATGTTTATTATGATTATTATAATGATAAAGAAGGAATATTTTTTTAAAAGACTGTTTCATTTTCTACAATGTATTAAGGAAAAAATATGTTAATTCTCATTGCACTCACTGAAGTTAGCAGAGCATCACGCAGGACGTGACAAAATAAACAAACCCACTCAAATCAAAGAAAATGTTATATAATGAGGGAAACACATGTTAAGAGACTTATAATCGTACAGATGTGTATCTAAATGTTTGGTCATTTAAAGGCAGCATGGAGGCTTTGCAACTCCAAGGTCAGAGTTCGATTCCCACCTTGGTGGGTTTCCTCCCACTGTCCAAAAACATGCACATTATTTGCCCACAGTGTGTGAATGCGAGTGTGTGCCTTACTCTGGATGTGATAAAGCGGTATAGACGATGAGTGAGTGAGTTTGGTCATTTAAAATAAACTCTCGGAATTTCATTACTGTATGTTTACGATAGCTCTGTGATTCTAATCGACACCAAAGGCACTTTATAGTGGTATTAACCTACGCGATAAACGACAAGTCTAGAAAAGATGCCGAAGATCTGAGACACGAGTCTTTATCCATGTGATCCAGAAAGGATACTAAGAACCCAGCGAACGTCTATAACCATCCACATTGGTGATCCATCCAGCATTTATTTTTGAGTGAGTGATGCAGTCTCGAGTTTTTAGGCTTAAGCCTTGGCCTCATCCCATGGAAAATGACTTTTACAAGATGCCCTAATTGGAACCTGAGAGTTCCATATGAAAAATGTCTAGTCACAACCTGTACTGTATTTCTTCATGCATTTGGAAATTTTGAAAAATCATGACAGAATTTGAGAATAAACAGGCATTGTTTGGATGGATTGGCACCCTGTCCAGGGTGTACCATCGTCTAGTGCCCCCGTGTCCCCTGGGACAGGCTCCAGCCCCCATCCCCCCCCTCCCCTCCCCTCGTGACCCTGTACAGGATAAGCGGTATGAAGAGAGAGTCCATCAGTGAGTGAGTGAGTGGACGTAGATCTAAAAACCATGAATCGCAATCCAAGACTTGATTACGAATTAAGAAAAGAAAGCTGTTAAAACATTTTATAAGCCTTTTTAATCAGTACTATAAATCAGTGCCGGGAAAAAAAAGCCTACTGACGCACGGCTGTGAAATTGTAACCAGGCCTGTAAATTGTATTTCATGTTTAACCGCATTCAGACAGGCTTACCGTAGATTGGTTTGCTTTCACGCAAATAACAAATAATGTGCACCGAGCAGGTTTAAGGCAAGCAATGCAAACTCAAGCGTTGGTCTATGGCCTCTCTGACCTCAGCCTGAACTTTACCGGACAAAAGCTCTCACCTACGAGGTCACGTCTGCTACTAAGCAGTTAAAGTTAAGACACCTGGGACAGAAATGGCTATTGTGAAACAGGCATTTTTACGCATTAGGCGTTTTAAGTTTTTTTTTTTTATTATTAATATTTTTATTAGGTATACCAATGCACCAACATATAAACTGGAAACTCGAGTATTATTCACCTGAGGAAAAGAAATTATTACACAACACTGCAGTCGTGACCAATTGGTTGATTTATTTGAAAAACCTTGGTGCGTGCTAACCCCACATAAAGCAGTGAAACTCTCAGCACTCGACTGCTAAACAACATCATCGATCTTATCTCCAAAAAATGAGATCATTTATGTGTCTCGGTCTTTTATGTCCAAGTCGTAATTCCATCTCAGCTGGTTTCCTTGTTTGCGCCAGAGCGTCCCTTACGCTAGCACTTCAAAACCAATGTCCGTTCAGCTCCCTTACGAAACTAAATCATAGATGGAAAAAATGACATTATCGTCTGGGATTAAGTGCAGATGCACAGAAGTGAAGAGAAACAACAGAACCGAGCTGCCCATCTTCTTCAAAACATTTATACGGGGATCATCCAGCACATTCGCTCTTTGTTGACCGAGCTGCACAAACAGTGTCGTTCGGTTTTACAGCTACGTCTCAGTGAGCACCTTTTAGACATAATATATGGTCACTTTTTTTTTTTTGACATTTCATTACACGTGGCCCACTCCTGTTAACTGCTAAGTACCATCCAAAGTGTGTGTTTAGCAGGTTTTAAGGTGTGTTGAAACCCTGTTACTGTAGCATTTGGCAAAACAGAAATGCTGTTAAAAGTTGCATGCAAAAATATGAGCAAAACAAAGCTAATTATAGCTACTGTATATTTTTTTTACCCACACACAAGCAAATATCTTGCACTAAATATATGGCTAATCTATTAGAAAAAGGTTATGAATGACGGCTGTCAATCTCGTCTGATCTAATGCAACATGATGCATGAACATTTAGCTCGGCAAGACAACAACCATGTTGAAAGCATCAGCATAAACGGAGTAAGCAGCCTGCCCCATTCCGTGTTGCACAATCCCATCCAGGGAAATGAAGCTGGTCATCGTAACCCCGTTTCTGTAAAACGCGTTTCTACGAGGTATGTTAGAAAACAACCATCCATTTGGGGATCTAAATGAGCATACCGTATTTCGTATCTCCATGACCAGATATAATGGAAAAATAAAAACATCATCTTCATATTTCTCTAGAAGACATTACAGGAAACCAGTTGGTCATAATTCGGCCAGATATAAACTTGGCCAGGAACTCAATTATTAAATCAAATCCGAGGCATGAGCAATATGGTCAGCAATTCCATGATCAGATGTTAAAGTTGGTAGAACCACAATGACAGCACGACAGCCCAAACAACCCAAACAAAAAGTAGGTCATCCATGAGTCCGCAGATGACATGCACCGGTGCTGCGGTTGATGACCCGGATCAGTACGTGGTGGTGACAGCACTGGATCAGAACCAAAGCTACCAGAATTCTCCACTGCCTCATCACAAAGGGGTCAGTCGGATGCCAGATGGTCTTGGTGCAGCCTTTCACTTTGTGGGAAACCATGTCTAAAAGCTGTTCCAGCATTTTGCACTTCCCCACCCAGTGGTTACAAGTCTTTCTCATAGGTAGTCCAGTACACCCACACATGGTCCCACAGTCTGAAGACTTGGCGACTTCAATGGGTTTCACAGGACAGAACATTCTGGCAATCTGCCACCACAAACTCAGGCACTTATGAGCTAACAAGTGGCAAAGTTACTTCAAACCAGACTTTCTCACTCCAACAGGACTCTGAACTCCAATTTTTGCTGGTGCACTCAGTTAGCATGCTAAACATCAGAACAGCTGGCATGCATTGTTGGACTGCCATCTCTTATGCCCACAGTTCCAGGGCTGTGGAGTGGTTGCAATCTCACTGGGATTGGTTCAGTAGGAAGAATTCATAGAATGTTCTAGGAGGTTGCAACTTACCAAAGCCACATCAGTCACATGAGGGAGGCGCAAGACCTCCATAAGAGGATACGTTTGCCATACAGGTTGGCACATAAGAAGTGCAATGTCTGTATGAATTCATAATATGTGACGCAGTCATCACATGCACTCAACAATGTGATAATTCACTCTCCGACCCCCTCACATTACAATAGCTCCCTACAAATCCTCACACTTCTAGTGTCAAAATCAAGAGTGAAATTCTGCTCGACACTGGGGTGAGCCAGGATGATGGTCCTTGCCTGTCAGGTCATGCAAGGGGTTGGCAACCTGGCACTAAGTGCCAGCCCTTATACCATGGTATGATTCCGATTCCCCAAACCTTTTTTGGGGAAACCGCTTTAGTAGCCACGTTGTTCTTGCTGATCGCATGGCTCCAAGAAACCAGGCTGAAGTTATTTGGATTAACATGAAGTCTGACCTGACAGTAGCTGGTGCCCCTGAAATAGCTCTGACCAAATGAGGCATGGACTCCACAAGGTTTCTCAAGGTGTGCTTTGGTTTCTGCCACCTCAAAACCTTAGCAGCAGATCTTTTATGCCCTCCAAGTTGTAAGATGGGGCATCAATTTGAAGCTCATTAAGTTTGGCCTCTGAAGTAAGTTGTAGTTTTATATTTAACCACCATCCACATAATGTGTGATAATATCTGGTGATGGAGGTCTAATGGATTGTACATGTCTACAGAAAAGTGATGAAAAGTGACCAAGGCCAATCATTTTAAACTTAATCTTCTACATATTTTGATCTTAAATACACCATCCAGCCATAACTTTAATTAAAACTCCCTGCCTAATACTGTTGTTCCACAGAAACAGCTCTGACCACATGAGGAATGGATTCCACAAGATTTCGGAAGGTAAGCTTTGGTTTCTGCCACCTCAAAATGTCAAAACCGCATCAGATCTTTAAAGTCCTGTAAGTTGTAAGGTGGGGCCTGCAGTTCCCAGTCCTTAAAGAAGCTCATTTGGACTGGGAACTGGGGAGTTGGTTAGGTTGGGCAAGTCAACTCCCTGAGCTTAGTTGTGTTTCCCAAACCAACATTTTTTTTTGCAATGCAGTAGGACTTGTATGGTTGGGATATATATGGTTGAAAGAGTCCACTGCCATTAGGGAACACCGATCCCATGAAATGGAGTACTTGGACTGTAACAGTATTTAGTCTGAATGCCAGAACCCAAGGTTTCCCAGGGGATCACACTGCCCCCACCATGCATGCCTTATTCCCATAGTGCATCCTGGTGCCATCTTTTCCTTAGATAATGTGAACCAGATGCACCGGGCCAGGCACATGATGTAAAGGAAAATGTGATTAGTCTTTGATTGCTTGATGCTGCAGTTTCAATGCTCACTTTTGGGCCAACTGTGGGCAAAACTGGCAATGGACCAGCAAGGTCCTCCTCACAAATTTCTCACAGCCAGGATTTGAAATGAACCTTTTTATCCATTTGCGCTACAGTAGCTCTTTAGTAGGATCGGACCAGATGATCCTTCAGCATCCATGACCCTTTTGTCAACTTTTACCCACTTTCGGTACTAACCACTGCATACGAAGGACTCCCCAGAAGACCTGCCATTATGAAAGTACTTTGTTGTATACACTCACGTCATAGCTAATAATCATTATTCAAATTCAATGCTCACATGATACAAAAATAATGCAAATAACCTTCATGTTAGGCATTGTCAACCAACCAAACCTCACACTGAATGTTCATACAAACAAATGCCCTCTTCACACTGCCCATGAACTATTCCTGGTTAGAACAACAACGTTCAGGAATCCAGCACTGAACGTCTGTCAGAAATCTAGGGCACAGGAGAGATGCCTCATAAAAGGTCCATTTGGGAACCATTTGAGTTGGCAGGCGAGGAAGGGTGTGCGAGTCCTAAAGGTCTCGTAAAACTGATTTTACCGCATCAACCCTCCATGCCGGGGGTGGGGGCACAAGCAGATATTCGGGCATCGTAAACACGAGTGGTGGGGGCTCCCTGAAAAACAAAAATAAAATCACTGAACTGCACATCATCGCTTCTAAGTCCCAAACAGATCGGTGGCGTCTTCATGTTTTCGCTCACTGCTCTTGCTTTTTTTTTTTTTTTTTTTTTTAAAAAAAAACATACAAAAATCATTAAAGGCAAAAAAAAAAAAAAAAAAAAAACATTAAGCAAAGCGACAAAGGGGTTAATCTTTAGGATTTTATTAAAATACCTTGTGGAATTTACCATCAGAGGTTACCATCACAAACATGATTGTTTTCTAATATAAAAAAGAAAACAAAAGCAAAAGTAAAGCTTAAGAGCCTAGTTACAAGAGGTCTTTTTTTTCTTCTTTTTTTCGTAGTTTTTGCAGTCTGGTGACAGGAGAGGGGACAATTTACAAAGAAAAGAAAAAAAGGTGGTGAAAGAAAGGAATAAAAAGTTCACATGTTGTAAAAATACATTTCCCAAGTTTAACATTACACACAGTTCAATTCAAACATTCATTCTTTCATTGTTAGATGTCAGTGCGAGAAATATGAAGAGAGGGAAAGAAGAAAAAAAAAAACAGGGAAAGAAAAAGAAGACACTGTTTATAGCTTGAAGGGACTGTAAGGAGTACGTTCTGAATGATCTTCATGCTTCAGAGAGTTTCAGAGAGGACTGACCTACAGAATCCTGAACAGGGTGTGTAGATGAGAGTGTGTGTGTTTGTGTGTGTGCATTTTGAACCCTGAGAGAGAAAGTGACTACTATCTATTCGTGGTCTGGCTTTAGCAGTGACTCCAGAGAGGGGCTTTGGGAGAGCAGAGCAAATTTCACACCTTGAAACCAAAACCAGTCGGGGTTCTCTATAAAACACCGGGCCGTGAACAACTGACACGATGGCTTGTAAAGTAACGTCTCCTGTCTCCGTACAGAACACAGTTGGGGAAATTGGGGGGGGGGGGGGGGGGGGGGGTTAGTTGATAATGAGGATAGTGGGTAAATTTAAGGCTACTACAGGCGAATGAAAGAAAACCTGGAACCTAACAGCCCTGTAGACATGCTGCCGGACAGGAGCGTTAAAAGTGAACGAGGGGAGAAAGAGGGAAAAAAAAAATTTTTTTTGAAATGTTTTCATACAACATGTAGAACACTGAATAATACACACAAATACACACTGCTGATGTTCAAGAATGAAGAAAATCATAGGGGTGAAAAATTACATACATCATAATGGAAAAAATAAAAAGAAACTTAAAGAGCCAAGTTAAAGGACAGAAGAGGAGACGACAGAGTCAGACGACACCAAATGACCAAAACAAGCATGACGGAATCTTGGTTCAAGGTCACGAGTGACATGCTATTCCATAATGATGATAATCATCAATCGATCGAGGGCCAACTAGACAGAAAAAAAAAAAAAAAAGGATGCACAGTAACAGACTTTTCATGCATAAAAAAAAACAAAAAACAATCCGGATCTTTGTAAAATTTTTGTAAAGAGTAAAAAAAATTTAATGCAAAGCAATATAACTCAGGATCAGGTACAATCACCACCACCGTTCTTAAACAATTCCATTAGAGTTTATTTCCGAATGTTCCATCACCTAGCTTATTTGAGACCAGACCCCGAAATCCATCTTTCCAATCAACTCACTGATACATAAACGCTTTCTACAGTAAATTAATAGGTGACCGAGGTTTGCGCTCGCTCACAACTCAAAGACACAGAAAGCTCTAAAAATTAAAGCCTGCGGATTTAAACTATCAGATGCTAGCCTATGCTGGGGGGGGAAAAAAAAAAAGAAAGATTCTAAGTAGGGAAATGCATCTTCGTTAGATGTGTTTTAGATAAGCTCACAGAGGATCGACGATGGTTTTCAGAAATAGCGACGGTACATCTAAAAAGAAGCTGTACATAAGCGAAGAACAAGTCGATCATACATTCAATATCTGTTACTGAGGTACTAGAAACGGTTACCCTTGACGCAAAACACTTTTCATACAAGAGACTCGTCTCAGGGGATGATTGTAAAAACCCCCTTTGGAAAAAAAATATATTTTTAAAAATTTTCTTTAAGGAAAAAAAAAAAAATTACAGCTGGTTTGTTTTTGCGAACTAGCTCCATCCAAAGCGCAGTGGGTAGAGCAGTCAGGTTCAACAAAGCAGGAAGAGAGGGGCAAAAAAAAAAAAAAAAAAGTGAAGAAAAAAAAAGGAAAATGGCTAACACTGATGAGATCTGGATTGTTGTCTTGAGCACTTCTGACTGATAAAGGGACAGATTGCATGCCTCCCACAGCTCCGTTCTGAATTTTTGGAAGTCAGCCACGCGGTCTGCTGATGGATGGAGTGATGCAGTCTGGTTCTGTCTGCCTTCCTCTCTAAAAGCGTGAAGACTCATTTAACAAAATAAATGATCATTTCTGAGCAAGGATGAGTGCAGCAGGTACAATGAAATGGCTCAGGAGACACAATTGGACTCAGGAGTACATTTTCACTGACCCCTAATGGCCATATCATGTTACTACAGAAATCCACATTCAAAAGATGAAAAAAAAAAAAAAACTCTGCAAACCCCTTTGCTTTAGTTGTGTGCGTGTGGGTATGGGGGGAGGGAGCATGTGCATATAAGAGATTTCATCTTCACTTAAGCACCTGGCAGGGTGAGAGCAGCCTGACTCCTTACACAGTGATGTCATGGGAAGAGCAAGAGCTGAAGGAAGGACTATCGGAGATAAAAAAGAATAAAGAACAAAGGTCAGTGCGAAAAAGCTGAACCACCCAGGCAGACACGTCCAGGAAGTATAGAAAGATAAGAAAAACAAAGGAGCCATGCATATCAAGGTGGAGGATATGTGTTTTATAAAAAAAATTAAAAAAAAACATCCAAAAAGAGGAAAACAAAAAAAATCCCACCCGAAAAAAAAAGAATCATGACACTTTTAGCATAACATGAAAATCTGTAAGTGAAACACCGGCCTTTTAAGACACTTGAAAATGTGCTTGTTATTTTTCCCCTCCAGTTTTCATAAAGCTGACTGTAGAAATAACGACAGATTAAGTGTAAAGACAACGCTTACTGAATATTCCCAAATCAGACGGTCTTTATAAGAGAATCATAAATCATAGTGATGAGATGCACACACACAAAATAGACATCGTATACATCTACACTGTTAAAGTCGACGAGAGTTCTGAAAAAAAAAAAGTCTTCAGGAGTTGATAAAAAGCTGGACTTGAACGTCATATTTATGATGCTCTTACAGAGACGCGCGTCATTTCTCCGTCCATTATTGATAACACATGACTGAACAGATCCCCGAACGAGCTTTACAGGAAATGAGAGAACGTCCTCTTTAATCATCTTTCAGAAGAAAAGGATGGACATGATGTCCTCGACATGAATGGTGGGGGTGGAGGTGGAACGTCAAGTGTCCAAGATGGCAACCGGGCTGCTGTCCGGCACAGACAGAGGACAAGTCGCTTCTCTTATCGTTCTGTTGAAGCTGTGGCTGCTCTTAACTGTCCATTACAACTGTGGTGAAAAAAAGGAAATTCGATGATTTAAGCCAGCTTTTCCTCTTTGCTTCAAGGGACAAATCTATGCTTAAAACAAAAATGCTTGGGAGGCTGCAAAAAAAAAAAAAAAAAAAAGTTCCTGTGTTCTTTATTACACTGTAAATCAGCTGGATAGACAGAAGGCAGATAGGAGACACACTACTCAGAAACAAACTCCAACTAGTCCAGATTCAAAAAGGCATAAAATTAAAAAGTGGGGCATTTCTAATCCTAACCAAATAAAAAAAAAATTACTGAATCCTTGAGAAAGAGAGTTATTGCTTGCTGCACAAGTGAGAAAATAAACGGATATGACGACAAAGGAAGGGAAGTTGAAGGGTTGAAGGTTTTTGGGGAAATGTTTTTCGAGTGGGTCACGTCTGGACTTGTGTGTTCTTGTGTGACTGGATTGACCCTGTTTTTTTTTTTTTAACGTCAAAAAAAAAAAAAGTCAGGGCATCGGTATGGATCGAGCCCTAAAATCAATGTGGGAAAGGGCATCGCTGGGGCAACGACGGAATGTGTTGGGATGCTATTGGTCAGAAGGGACGTCTCTGTCAGCCTCTGCCTTGGTCGGCTGCCCGGGTGAGGGGGTGTGTGGTGGGTGGGAGACCGGGGCGAGGGGGTGGGCTAAGGGCAGGGTGCCTGCCACCATGCCTTCAACTCCTGCCCCTGCACCAGGTAGAGCTCCCGGGGTTACACCGATCAGACCTGCCGGAAACCTGGGGAGGACAGACGTGCAAAGGTAAAACTATTTTTATATAAAAAATTATTATTATTATTTTAAATTCGCAACTCGTCTGTTTCTCACCTGTATCCTGCTCCGTTTAGTTCGGAGTGCACGGAGGCAGTCTCCATAGATGGCCACTGGGAAGCCGCCATCAGATACTCCTTATTCACACAGTTCTTCAGACTGTCAGGAATACGACCTGCAGAAACAGACAAAAAAAAAAAAACATCAGATGTATAAGCAATCCATCGTTAAACAAGGTGATGGTGTGTGTGAGTGGGAGAAGGTGACAGGTTCCTGACCCGTGATGGCTCTGCGTACTTCCCGCGCTGCCTCCTCTCTTGCCTCGATGGAGGCCTGCTCGCTGTACCAGGATGTGTGAGGGGTGCAGATCAGATTAGGGGCATCCTTCAGAGGGCCCTGTGAGAAGCTGGGAGATGACACGCAAAAGACGTTGAACGGTGATTTGTATGATTCACAGGGTGTCGGATACATTGCCGATCTGCAACACTTCAAATCCAATCAGCGTCCCAGAACACGCTTGGACTTTATAACTAATGCTGTGCTAATCTCCAGCTCGTAACTCAATAACTGCACCATCATGCAGAGCGCAGTTCACCTTACAAGCCTCTGGAGTCTTTTATGATCTGAGGTTGCTTTGGTCTAGACTTAATGAAATCTTAGATTATGTGACTTTTTTTTTTTTGGCCAGATTGTGTACATTCACTAAGGGTGTCCATGGAACCATAATTAAACTTGCTGCAGAAATGACAGGGTGTATTAATAAGAGAAGAACACATACACACAATGGTTTAACCCAGGGGTCGGCAACCATAAACACACACAGAGCCATGTGGACCCGTTTCCCAAAGAAAAGAAGACACCGGGAGCCACATAACACTTTTGACATCTAAAAATGAAGATCACGCTGCACATGTTGTTTTTTCACCTTTATGCTATGTAGAAATAAAAAATATATATAAATATAATAATAGTGTGTTGCATTTATGAAGTCAATGAACTGCTACACAGAAAAACGAAATCGTATTGCGTGCAACAAAAAAATTTTAAACTCCAGATAAAAAAAATAAAATTTTGATGTTTCAAATGTCTGAGTCCTCCTCGTATTTTTGATATAAAAATCCGAACTTCAGCAAATTATCCACCAAACATCCTGTCTGCTTCTGTGTGCCATCATCTATTTATGATTTGTACTGGAGCGTGCAGTCAGATATCAACCTGAATAAAACCGGGGCTTGAAAAAGCTCAATAAATCGCATGCCAGCACATCGGACGAACATTTTGAATGACAAAAAATTAGACACGTTTTCTTTTAATGTTACAAGTTCACCATTATCTTCAAAATAAGAATTACATTTAAAAAAACTAAATAACTGAAAGAAAATACATTTAAATTAAATACTCATTATTTATAGCCAAAGGGAGCCGCAGCAGAGGGATGAAAGAGCCACATCCGGAGCTGCGGGTTGCAGACCCCTGGCTTAACCTTGCTGAAATACAGACGCCTACCTAAAGGGCTCCGTCTCGTGGACGTCGAGAGCTGCGCCGCGTATTCTTCCCTCTTTCAGTGCCTGAGCCAGCGCCTTCTCGTCCACCAGCCCTCCTCGCGCGGTGTTCACCAGAAACGCACCTTGACGCATCTAAAACACAGATCACAAGATGCCACTAGAGGTTAATCAGGTGTTCATGCTTGGTGTATAAAGGAGAGAACTGGATTTATGGTCGTAATCTGTGACGTTTGTGTCGGGCCACATTGCTGCATTTTTCCTGTGTGAGGGTAAAACTCTGGATTTGGCAAAAGCAAAAGGCAGTATTCTAAACATGAAGGAAGTGGCGAGGTACACTCCTGTGAGAGTGACCGTGTGTGTGAGACCTGGTTTGAGCTACCTGTTTGATAGTGAAGTCGTTGATGAGGTGGTGGTTGTGTTCGTTCAGGCTGCAGTGAAGGGACACACAGTCAGAGTGGATGAGCAGGTCCTGTAGCGTGGCCATGCGCTGGAGCCCCAGTGATTTTTCTACCCCCTCGGGCAGGTACGGGTCGTAGAAAATCACCCCAAAACCAAACGCCTTCGCCCTCAAAGCCACTGCTTGGCCGACACGTCCTGAAACAGAGGCCAGCGTCAGAGATCAGGACACTACACAGTGCAGGGACAGTGTCCATACGTTTCGCAGTGCATGTCAGATCAAGATATCCTCAATATAACCAGACCAAGGGGAGCAATTTAAGAAAAAAAGAAAATTACCATTTAAAAATTTATTTAAAAATATTCATTTAATGGGCCTCCGAGTGGAGCAGTGGTTAAAGCGCTCGCCCTATCATCCGGAGATCGCTAGTTCGAATCCCGGGTGGTGCTGTAACCTCTCGCAGCCGGAGGTCTAGAGAGAGCTGATTGGCCGAGCTCTCTCAGAGGGGAGGGATGAGAGGTACTTAGTGCTCCCACATTAATCATGGCTCTACAGCCAATCAGGGGCGTCTGTGAGCTCGCGCAACGGAGGGAGCGGATAGCGCTGTCCTCCGAGTGTGTTACGCCGCCCCCAACGGTGCGCGAGCGAGCAGTTCGAAAAGATGCGGTCGGCTGGCGTCACGTGGTTCGGAGGAAACACGTGATAGTCTTCGGCCCTCCCGGCTGAGTGGTAGTAGTAGCCTTAATGTGGGAGCCCCCTAGTGACGGGGAGGAATTGGACACGACTAAATTAGGGAGAAAATCGGGGAAAAATCCAAAAAAAAAAAAATATATATTCATTTAATTCTCAGAATCTGAGAACTGCAAATTATGATTAGCCAAGATTTGAATGCATTTCAGTACGTCACTCAGCATGAACGAGAAAATTAAACACTGCTTTAAAAGTAAAAGAATGAAATTATAAAAAGAAGAAGTAATTGTATTGTTTTATGATGATTCTTACAGTTATCATCAACAGTGATTATCTGATATTCCTGCACATTCCAATATTATTATTGAAGAAGCTTGCCAAGACAGAAAAAGCCTAGAACCCAGACAGCTTGAACCTGAGAACGTCCTTATTGATTTAGCGTCTCACCGAGGCCGATGATGCCCAGCGTCTCCCCTCGGATGCGAGCGGCTCCTCCCGCCACTTCTCTGATCTGCTCGACGCTGGAGGCTCGAGTGCCCTCGCGCAGGGCCTGGTGCATCCAGGTGACTCGGCGGTACAGGTTCAGGATCAAGCACATGGACGTGTCCGCCGTCTCCTCCACGGACGCGGCCGGCACATTACACACGGCGATGCCTGTTGAAGAATAACAATGATGTGGTGTCATTTACATCAACGAGCACTTCTCAAAAGGGCCCGTCTGTCCAGACGGTAGAGTGTGAGGCGGAGCACCGGACTCACCGAGCTCTGCCGCGGCTTTGACGTCCACGTTGTCGAATCCGCTGCCGATCCTCACGATGACACGGAGCCCTTTGAACTTGTCGAGGTCGTCTCGTGACAGTGAGATGGTGTGATACAGTAAAGCGGCGACAGCTTCGTTAAGAACCTGGACGAAAACATCGGGGACGCTTATTATAACCGTTAATTGCGATCAGCAGGACCGCAAAGCATTTTTTGGTGTATTAGTGACGCTGTGTAAGTTGACCTACCTTTTCGTGGATCTCCTGAGTGGACTGGGCGTCACAGAAGGCCACGGTGGCCACGTCCTTCAGGATGGGCATCTCCACCGTGCAGTCCCGGCCGTCCAGGAGTGCCACCAGAGGACGAGGGTGCATGGGCCCGTTTAAGATGGGTGGGCGAATGCCTGTTAGACAGAGACGGGGCGTTACACACCTGGGCTCCAGCTGAGAGAAATGCACTCGGCATGTCTCACTAGGATTCATAATGTCAGAAATTATTCTGGTACAGATCGAATATAATCATAAAAATGTGTTGTGTGCACAATACAACTTTGCTTGAGAAAGCATGGATCAAATATAAGGGTGAGTCAAAAATTATCCGCAATCTGGTTATATTAAAACTTATGTTGGCAACACCGTCTTATTAGCGCTTTCCATTCAAGGCTACCGTCTCCACAGTCACTGCTGTGTGTTACATCAGTTCATTTGTAACTGTGGTGCGAGCAAAAATGGACAACCGCTTGCGATTTGCACACAAAGAGCAGTGTGCAGAGATCGTTTTTTTTTTTGCTTCCTGTAAATACACATGGTGCCAAAGAAAAAATAAAAAAAACAAAACAGAATTGTTCAGATATCTGCAAACAAAATTTAGGCTGATACTCTTAGAAAGGTGAAAGTTTCTTAAAAGAGAATCATTACTGGTGACAAGACACGGATTCATCACTACAAGCCTGTGAGTAAACAGCAGAATATGGAACGGAAACATCCTAAATCGCCGACTGAGAAAAAGTTCAAAAGTCAACCATCAGCTGGGAAATTCATCAATGCTTACAGTTTTCTGGGATTCTCAAGGGCCAGTATTGGAACATTATCAGGAAAAAGGTTCAACAATCAACAGTGCTCGTACAGTGTGAAGAGCTAAAGCCTAAACGTATTATTTAGGATTAAACGCAGAGTGCCGCTCTCCAAGGGCGTCATGGTCTCAATGCGTGCACGAACACTTCTGCCCACACTGTCGACTTCGTTTTGGTGTGTTAAAGCATTCTTCCTTATAATCCTGATCTCGACTTGAAAGTGTATTTTAAAAAGCAAGGTCGAAAGTTGTGTTTGTCTTTTTGAAAAGTTGATTACAAAAAATCCTACAGCCAGAGTGCGGATAATTTTGGACTCATCCTCACAGAATAACAAATATTTTACCACTTAGGTTGAAGAAATCTTTATAAACCTAAAATCCAGACTTTAATAAGATCATTCAAATTCAAACAGAATACAGACCCCATGATTTATTTATCAGACACAGTTTAATGCACTGGGCCATGGGGATATATCATACCAGATACTGGAACTTCCCTGTGGGACCATCGTCCCCATGCACTATTGTTGCTTTCAGGCATTTGCAAACGTAGCATTTCATTAAGCTCCTTAAAAAAAAAAGGCAATTAAGCTTCTCTAAAATCTATTTAACTGCTCCAATCGTAATTTGCATTTAAATAGGCTTCTATTTCATCGCCTAACGCGTCGTTTCCTTAATTTTGCATTCCCCCCCCACTTCATTTCCCACACAATGTAAACCCGGACGCTAACCCGGTCTTACAGTTGGCTCGCCCACTTTTGACAGAATTTATGCTAAAATATCACGCCTACGTCCGCCGTGTCGAGATCGTGTAACTCCAAGGGCATGGAAGAGGTGCAGCTGTGTGTAGTAACAAAAGCGTATCCCGTTTCAGCCCACACATGGGCGTAACAAGAATCACATCATCGCTGGCCCCTGTCCATTTCCAGACCTCCGGGGCAGGATAAACAGACGAAGGGGTCGACAAAGAAGTGGACAGAAGAAGAAGAAAAAGAAGAAGCGAGAGAAACATGGGGGGTATTTGGGCTCCGAGTGGCTGGGGTGGGGGGCCCTTAAGATGACTCACGGTCACCAAAATCCTGCAGAGTATGTAAGGACAAACTCTCTCTTTACAATCCACCTCTGAGAAGTATGAGTGAATTAAAGCGCGTTCACCGGTTTGATATGACGTGAGAACCCACACCTGCACAGAGAAATCCAAGTCGGTCATGCTCATTAGACTATTATGTAACGACAAATAAGAAGCGTAAAGAAAAATTTCCGCTGATACAAACAGCTTGGAGAAGAAAGAAAAAAAAGGGCAAGGGGAAAAAAATTATATATATGTGCGTGCGCGCACGTGTATGTATGTACGTACGTATGTACGTGTGTGATATGCATAATATTTTATATACACAAGCATGAACATCATATTACATATACACACATCTATACAGACACACGCACATGTTCATAAGCATGTGTGGGAGAGAAATAAATAACATATATATATATATATATATATATATATATATATATAGAGAGAGAGAGAGAGAGAGAGAGAGAGAGAGAGAGAGAGAGAGATTTTTTTTAAACCATCTCCCATGTTCATGCCAAAAAAAAGGCAAAGATAAATGATCCTTAAATAATATACACATACAATGTGTAAAGTCCTACAATAAATATTAATCAAGGATAATTTCTCTTTTTATTTTTTTAAATATTATTTTTATTTTTTAATTATTATTTAATATCATTATTCATAGGCATGAACATTTTATATACATATGTACACACACCCACATGTTCATAGGCAGGTGTGGGAGAGAAATAAATAAATAAAGTCAAAATATTCTTACAAACACTATATATATATATATATAAAAAAAAATTTTTTTTGGAGAAGCCTATAGGAAAAGCATGGCTAAGATAAATGATCCTTGATTAAGATTTAGTGTAGGACTACACAGACATTTTTATTTCTAAGCTGATTCGGGGCAGGAGGAACCGCTCTGCCCTTTTGCCCGGGTGACAGGTGTCGACTCGGCGGCCTGCCGGAGACTCTTCTCAAGCGCCGGAGAGCACACGTCTCCATTTCAGTCTCGCTAAAACCCTAAGCAGCTGATTTACGAGTGTAACACTAGGAGGCTGACAATACAAATATTTGTTTCATTCTATTCTGTTCACGTCAGGCCTTTCCCACAGCACGCACGCACGCGCGCACACACACACACACACGAATGACGAAACATGGCTGCCGAGCTATGATGGATCAACCCAGGCCCGGTTTAAACAGTGGAAAGAGAAGGAGAGAAAAAAAGAAGAGGGAAACGATAATCATAAAGTTTTTTTTTTTGGTGAACAATGCGGACGCTTATTCCTTCGAGGTCAGCGAGGCAGCGTCTCGCCGTTCCGAGCGCAGATGCTGTGTGTTGAGGTTGAGCCAGCGGGTATGAAAATGAGAGCGCAGCAGAAGAGGCATGGCCCGGCAAACAATGCCATTCATTCACAGCCCGGTCCTTTTCCTCCTCCCCCTCCATCCACCCCCCTCTCGTCCCAAACCTCCTTGTCTGCCACCCCTCCACCTCACTTTCTTACTCCGGGGCTCCAACACACACACACGCGCACATACACAAAGAAGGGGGGGTGGGGTGGAATGATGATGATAATACATTAGCACCACACCCAACCTCCTGCCTGCCAGACGCAAACACACACACACACAGACGCTTGCTCAACCACACGGTCGCCTTTATTCGTACTGTCTTGGAAAAAAAAAATACCGCTCGAAATACCGCACCCAAACCAACCGCCCCCCCTCAAGACTCCACATCCCACAAAACACACACATACACAAAACATCCTAACCTTGCATCATGAAGTAAGCACGCCTGTCTTCTCTCTCCCCCTCTCTCTCTCTCTCCTCTACCGCTCTATCACTCTTTCTCCTCCCTCTACAATCAGTGTCAGGCTGTTTTTGCCTGGCAGGCACCCAGCTGTCATGCACACCAGGCCGCGCCCTCACGAACACTGGCCAATCACAAGGCGCGGGCACTGAGAACCGACCAACCGGCACTAACGTTATTAGCATAGGCGAGCGGCTCGAAAGGAGACCGGCGGTTATTGTTGTTTTTAAAGAGACAGCGGCTCGTTCTCGCGCTCTGACGCGCACCGCTGTTCGCGCGGTCTGTAACGCGGGTGGACAAAAGTCGAGATCGAGACGCGATTCAATTTGAAAAGCTCCGCCTTCCTTCGCCGTTCAAAATGGCACTGAAGCCCATTAACACGTTTGTGTCAGAACTTTTTGAAAAACATGCCATAGAAACGAACATTAAAAAAACTTGAGAATCAGCAACATTCTCAGCACAAACCGCCTCATCAGATACGATTCATGACCTGAACGTCATAAGAATCATAAGCCCACTTCTCCCACACACGCTACTCAGCCTTTTCGCTTTTTCAGACTACAGAATAGTTTTTTTTTTTAGAATGAAAACCTGCCCTGCTTCAGATTTAAAGCCTACAAGTGTATTTTTTTTTCCATGTCTTGACTTTTCAACTGTTTGTTCGGTGGAACATTGGTAAAATTTATAAAACAGGCAAAACGTACCAGGAAATAAACTGGAAAGAATCCGAAAAGATTACTGTAAAGAATTCGAATTACATTTTTTAAAAAAGGGGAAAAAATTATATTTCCAAGTTGAGCATTGAAACAAAGCTACATCAGCTATTCTGGGAGACATAAGCAAAGTTTCTTTAATAAAAAAGAAGCAATAAAATAATACAATTGATCTACGAAACAAAAGGCACACAAAACAAAACTTTTCTGTAGGTTATAAACAACTGGCTGCTGTAGGAAAATAAGTCAGTGCTAATTCTCCAGAAAAGTGTCTAGAATTGGACATCAGAGCACCAAAGGAACGTGGGATATACACACATGCACATACATCAGCTGCCCATTGTTGCGTACCTGTATTCACTGGAATAAGCTCCACCCTCGAGATACGGACCTTAAGATACATTTACTAATAATCGTAATAATAAATGATCCAATCGCATCATGTGAACACCTTGATCGAATCCGGCTCAATCTGACAGAGGGGTGATGTGTAAATCGTTCAATAGGAACAGTGGTACCTTGGTGTATGAAGTTTTCAAGAAATTTGTCTCGGCATACTAAGCATTTTCAGCATACGAGCAAACAAACCGGACGCGGCTTATGTGTACCCCCGAGGGACGATTACAACTTATTCGAGTTAGTAAAAAGCAAAGCGAATCGGGTTTACATTTTTTTTGCTCTCTGTGCAAGATTTTGTGAAGGCACCACCATGGGTCGTAAAAATGTTAGCAAGGACGGTAGCGAGAGGAAAAAGGGACCCACTTTCAGTTTGTTTAAGGTAGCTGGTGCCAAGAGGAATCCTAAATTAATGGCCAAGTGAGGTTTAATTTCTATTTATTTCATATTTTACTTTATTTACATGTCCTCTCAATGATTTGATTGATTTCTCTCTTGCTGGAATAAATCAATTATTTCTGCGTGATATTCGTCTCATATGGGCGGCACGTCATTAGGTGCTGTGACGAGTTTCCAAGGAGGGAAATTTTGCTCCCGTTCCTGACTCATGAGAACAACTGTCCCCCACCTGTCCACTCCGTCTTGGTCTTTGTCGGAAGAAGAAGCACTGATTGTCCCGCATTTCACACGTCGTAAATCATCTGACCAATCATAGATTAGACCTAATTCTTGTAACCAATCACAAGACAGAGGGTGGGATTTATCAGACAAAGATTTTCTGCAGATTAAACTCTTCACAGCGAGAAGGACCACTTTGCAGATATAAAAAATAAATAAAAAAGGAAGAGAGTTATCAGATCAGAGTCCACGCAAACAGATAAAGGAAAGTCTCTAATCTGAATGATTTTAATCAAACTGAAGGAATATTATTGACGCAAGCGTAAATGTTCACCAAAATAAGTATGGACTTCTCATGCCGGCGCACAAAGTGAGATTTAATTTAGGATGAGGGACGTTGTTTTGATGGGTTTGAGTTAACCCATGTCCACTTTTAGTTCCATCTCTAATCCAACACATTTCCCCCAATATAACTTGGTGATTAGATAAAATCAGAGCTGTTGAGTAGTGATGATGATGATGATAATAATAATAATACTTTTTATTTATAATGCATGTTATATTTGAAGCAAATCTCAAAGTGCTACAAATTATTTTTGGTCAAAGTCAAGACCTACCAGACAAGACTGAAAATCTTACAAAATCTACTGGACTCCTGTGACAAACAGCTGCAGCATGGAGAAAGGAAAACCACATGCAGCTTTTTTTTTATCTTTCCTAAGCAGCTGACACATAACGCGGGAATGTCAGGACAGGACACACAAACAAGGAGCAACACTTTAAAATGTACATTTTGTGGCTAATAACTAGGGACGGGGATCACCAGGCACCTGACCCAATAGTAGATTCCCCCCCGTTTTTGTAACAATTTTGTTGCAGGCTTGTGCTGCTTCCAACATGGGCATGTGGGACTTTTGATGCATGTGATTTTCCACTTTGAGTGGGCTCGAGACTAATTTGGTTAATGTTTGGAGAAAAAAAGAAGATCGGAGGCTTTTAAACGTGCCACGCTTCTGCACTCGGTACGGAATTATTTATATCTGACGCCGATTCTGGTCACTGATCTATCGACCGGTTCATCTCTATTATAAAGGTAAAATTTATTTCAAAGTCAGTGTGGCGATTCAGTCTACTAACAACAGAAGCGGTGAAATGGCGACCTGTAACTCCTGTTAATCTCTGAGGATTTGCCAAGACTCTCACATTAAAAGACTCTCGGACAAGATCTCTGGCGTGACTTGAGACACTGCCTTAGGATTAGCTCTGGACTGAAAAAGCGAGGCGTATTTATTGCCAGTTCCTCCCAACAACACTGTGTGATATTATTCCGGTATTTTGCAACCATCAACCATCATGGGCTGCTGTTATTTTTCCCTGAGCATGACTGCAGATCGAATGTCATGCACAATGTTATTTCATCACCTGCTGGCTCAGAGATGACTCGAGGTGATGGGTGTGGAGCTGGGTGTACGCCGTGTCCCTGTCATGAAGCGCTCGGATTCCTTTACACTGCATAGAATTTCAGCAGGACATTTAAATGCAGAAACATAGCCTGCTGTAGGGAACGGGTTGTTGAGAGCTCCAGAAATAGCTCGAGCGCCGCATTTAGGTCCTTATTGTTCCTGCGGTCTACAGCACTACAGCGGCGCTGAGCGAGAGGCCCCTCGACGAACTGAAGAACAGGAAGGAGCGCAGATAAAGATGAGACCTCTGCATCTCCGCTAGTCTGCACAAGCGCTTTATCTTTACACACTACCCGAACAATAATCAGATGAAAGATGTGACGCAACATTACATACAGAGTGATACCAACACTGGTATATGTCTGTACTGCTTATTTTAATGATGAGATCATAACCAGTACCACTGATCAATCAGATCAATCATTTTGTGTTATCTGTTCATCTGGATGACTGTGTTCTGACTAAATACTAATGAACCACCGCAGCATCTTCCTGGAATACAAGTAACCTAAGAAAAAAATAAAATCTTCAACTCAGCACAAGGCGGTCAGACAGAAACTGACTCATCAGCAAAGTCTAACAGGCGAGAAATCAATGACTAGCAGAGTGAAAATAACTCGCTCTTACTTAAGCTTCGACCCAGTACGCTGTTCTTGATAAGGAGCAACTATCGAGCTTTAGCGACGAGGAATTCCTGCAGAATGAAGACCAAACGCGAGCTTTACTTAACATCTGAACCTAACTTGATCAAATATAACTAACAGTACTACAGTTGAGTGCAAAAGTTTGCATACCTATTTTTTTTGGCCTCAATAAAATATTTAATGCACATTCAGATAATACACTTCAGATAGATACAATACAGAAAGTTTCTGGGGAAAAAAACGGTTAAAATGAAAGCTACAGCAAAATAATGAAAATTATATCAGGGCAAAAGTTTATCACGCTTTATAAAATGCATACAAACACCACGCCTCAAGAACTTGAATTTTGCAACTAATTTGCATCGATGTGCCAAGAATTTTCAGCACATGAACGACGAACCGGGCCGACTGCTGGCTTTCATCTACGTTGCGCGCACCGGGAGCCTTTCATAACTTGAGAAGAATGAATGTGCCAAGAAGAATCATAAATTAAAGGTTTAATGTCTATTGCATATTTTACTTTTCTAAATGTTTATTTTTGCTTGTAAATTAGTTTTTACAAGCAAAAATATAATTATGATATAGGAAATTGATAATATGGGTAATATTTCTTGGGTGGATGGTAAGGATTATCTGCATTTACATTAAATTCATATGCTGAAATACTTCTAGACTTCTTGAAAGCGAGGTCAGGACTGTACGGGGGACGTATAAACAACTCCCAGCTGAGTTCCTGTAACGTGCGAGCGGTGTTGGTGAACGATTGTGTGCAGAATTCCCACAGACAGGTGCGTCTCTTCTGCAAGCTGGCGACAAGTTGATTCGATTTTCAAGGATCTGGCGTTTCACTGAAATGTTTTACTGTGTCTACAGTCTCATCACCATGCTATGACTGAAGTAAGAAGTCTCAATATTTCTCGGATGTCCCTCTCCAGGTTTATGAAGGTTCACCAATTTCATGTTGGAAGCTGTTTACCTGATCCTGTTGTTCTTGTTGCTCTCAACAAACTGCTTGAGACTGACCCCCCTGGAGATCTACCCAGATGCACATTTAAAGTGCAAGCCCAATTTAACACACCTGGAGCCACACTTGTCAAGTGCTGGCTGTTTTTTTTAAACAGGTATAATAAACTTAATTATTTAACTACAGTGTTTAGAAAGAGGAAAGCAGGAATATCTTTGACACAGATACAATTTCCATTCATTTACTATAATTTTTTTTACAATTTATTTTTTTTAACAGACTTCTTGAGCACTGTTACTTTTGTAACTTCTTTCGTTACTTTTGATTATGAAGGAACATTTCTACTAGGCTGAATCCGCACTCATGTTGATAAATATATTCTTTTGTATTTATTTATTTTTTTTTTGCCGTTTAAAAGTAAAGGGATGCAAATTTTGGACTCAACTGTAGCTAATCAACTGATTGATGTTATACCGTATGAGCCTAGTAGCCTTGGTGCACGAACACACACGTGTTTGAACGACACTGTGTGAACCAGGGAAACGCAAAACAAAGCTGAATTTCCTCACCGATGAATAATAGTAAACCAATAAGGACTAGAAAATATAATCAATATGGAAAATTATTTGAGAATACATCAAAATATCCTGGTTTTACTGATATCTTTTAAACATTTCTTAAAACAAAACTAAAAAAAAAAAAAAAACTTGTTTTAGCTTTACACTTTCTTATGCTGGTCCTTCATTTCAGTGGTCATGTATTCAATAATTACCAACAGTAATCAAGTATCAATCTAATTTAAATATTTATTAATTTATTATTTCCACTGCTTATAAAACCTACATGTTGTGATGCACATAAAACATGAGAGATTCATATAGAACAATACGACCGCCGTGAAGTCACGGTTAAGAGTCCGCAGCCTCAGTCGTTTGCAGATTTTTCCTTTGAACCTAACTAATGATTGTTTGCGTAAAAACCTATAATTTCACGGAAACCACAAATATCCTCCGCAATTTTTTATGGCAATATATACATTTTCATGTTTTAACACTAAACTATTAAGAACAATATAATTTACTAATTTTGTAACAAATATTAATGTAATGTAATGTCAGCTAAATTTCCATATAAAATATAATACTGAGAACACAAAGCGACCGTAGAGATAATATGTGGCTTGGGACGGTGAATTATTACTGTATTTACTCTACAATACTTATACCAAAGAAAACGACGGCGCATACCAAAGAAAACACGCATGCATGAATTACAGTACATAGTGGGATAACATCTGTATTTTACATTCTAGCACTGCGGGAGACACAGCATTACAGTACTGTACAGTATACGGGTTTACCTTTACATCCTTTTTTTTTTTTTAAAGGGTAATGTATTAAGCCGAGTTGAAATTAAAGTGTTTCTGAGGTATATCTAGAGTTTCGCAGCTGCTCTAGGAACATAACTCCCGCGACTTTCGGCTGTACACACACACACACACACACACACACACACACACACACACAGACCATCTTAAATAAAGTAAATAAAAGTCAATATTTGGATTTAAGCATGTTCCTACATTAAAAGCTTTTGACTGGATAATCTGCGCAGTGCTTAACATGTTTAAGCTACAGCAATTCTTTTAACCCTAAAACATCCCATAGTCGTGGAAAAGATAGTATGTTACAGAAGGGTCAAATTAATGTCCGGCATCAGGCAAAGAAAACAACTGAGGAGTCGGATTGCTGAAAAAAAAAAAATGGAATTGGATTAAGAACTCTAAACCTCACAGAAGTCGTCACTGACCATGAACTGAAAAATCACTTAAACGCTTGGTGAAATTGCCAAGTAAAAAAAATAATAATAAATAAATAAATAAATAACCAGAGAAATTAGAGCTATGTTTAATGGTGAAAGTTGGAGCGTTTCTAAATGCACACAAGTGATGAGACCTCAGAGAGAACCGGAGTACTTAGAGGAAACCCACTAAGCACAGGAAGAACATGCAAACTCCAAACACACACACCCAAGGCGGGGATCGAACCCTTGACCCTGGAGACACGAGGCCACTACGCCTATTAGCGCGCCCACACCTTGTTATTTTTTGGACAGGCCATGTATAACATGTGAAGCAGGATTATATCTGAACATTACAACATTGACCTTAATGATTCTCAAGCATGAATAGTAAACCATTACAAATAAGTAAATGACATCAGGTTCATTTAGTCAAATGCTTTAAAATTTTTTCTTGTTTTCATGACATAACCCTATCGACTTCTAGGGCTCTTAAAACGTGAATATCCTGACTGAATAATTTAAAACACTATATTTACTTCTTATGCTGTGAAACTGCATGAAAACTATAACAAGCTATGAACACCGCGAGACATAAATGTGTATAAACGTTTAATCTGATTTTAACACCATACCTTTGTATAAATCAGGAAAATCAATAGCAGTTCTTACTTCTGACTCAAGTGTTGCATATTCAGTGTGTGATAAGTACACTTTAATACTACACTACTTCTCACACCGTTTACACACTACTACACGCTCCTCACTTATGGGAAAGACTTTGATGTACGAGCACAGGGTCATGTTCAGAACAGACCTCCGGGGCGTTCAAGTGAAAGCACAGACATCTGAACACATTCGTTCTGGAAAATGCAGCAGAATGGAAACTGAACGCATCAATCCTTTTAATTCTGACTTGCACGATTTCAGCAGATTTTAAGTGCAAATGTCTTTAGTCTTCAGGTAATTAAACATGACAATATGTGTTATTGATAATGATAAATTTATCAAAAAGAACTTAAGTCACAAAATACACACTTAACAGTTTGAGATCACTTTTGGGAATCCAAGGAAACATAAAATGTGTCTAAATAGAAAATATAGCAAAACAAAATGTTTTATTTTTTTTAAATTATATATATATTTTGTTATATATATATATATATATATATATATATTTTTATATATATATATATATATATATATATATATATATGCTATGCATTGTCAGTTAGAAATAATGATTTGATGGAAATGGTGAACATGTTCTTAAAAAAATTATAAAAATAATAATAATAATGAACTTTTTGCAGCAATTATAGCCTGGGAGACCATAGGCATTCTAGCTGTCAATTGTTTTAAGATAATCTGATGAGATTTCATCCCATGCTTCCCGGCGCATCACCCACAAGATTGATTGGCTTGATGGAGTCTTCTTCCGTACCACAGGGTCAGGCTGCTCCCACAACACCTCAACACGAATCACATCCAGGGACTGTGTGGCCATTACAGTCAAAATTCTGGCTAACTTTAATTGTTTGTGAATTGCATGAAAATTTGCAAGTGATCCCAAACTTAATTTATATATTTTATATTGTATTAAAAACACAATATTGTATGAATATTGATTGAAATTGATTGATTAATTTTTTTGCTGCCTGACTATACAGTACTGTATATACATACACACACACAATGTAGTGTGTGTATATTTTGTGAATTAAATTTTTTGTTAAGTTGAGGGGAAAAAAATTACTCTTTTCTCAATTTAACAAAGAATTAATTCACAAAAGATACACAATACATGTATATACGCACACATGCGATATATACACACACACACACACACACACACACACACACACACACACACAGAGGGTGGGCCATTTATATGGATACACCTTAATAAAATGGGAATGGTTGGTGATATTAACATCCTGCTTGTGGCACATTAGTATATGTGAGGGGGCAAACTTTTCAAGATGGGTGGTGACCATGGTGGCCATTTGGAAGTCGTCCATCTTGGATCCAACTTTTGTTTTTTCAATAGGAAGAGGGTCATGTGATATCAAACTTATTGGGAATTTCACAAGAAAAGCAATGGTGTGCTTGGTTTTAACGTAACTTTATTCTGTCATGAGTTATTTACAAGTTTCTGTTTGTTCACAGCCATTGACATGTCGAAGACGTTAACACGTGATGAGCGGATCGAAATTGTGTTGATATCTGGTGAACGCAGTAACCGGGTCATTGCAGCAGATTTCAATGCAAGACACCCTACGAGACCACCCATCTCCCATGCTACAGTTAGCAAACTGCTTGCTAAGTTTCGTGAAACTGGTTCAGTGTTGCATTTGCCAAAATGTGAACGCATGAAAACTGTCACTAATGAACAAACATCAGTGGCTGTCCTAGCTTCATTCAGCAAGAGCCCACAGCGTAGCACTCGCCGCATGTCACTGGAGAGTGGCATTAGTCGATCATCACTTCGACGGATATTAGCTACTCACAAATGGCACCCTTACAAACTCCAGCTACTGCAGCATCTCAACGAGGATGACCCAGATCGACGCACACAATTTGCAGAATGGGCAAAACAAAAATTGGAACAGGACCCTCAGTTCACGCAGAAGATTTTGTTCAGTGATGAGGCAAACTTTTATGTGAATGGTGAAGTTAACAAACAAAACCACTGCTATTGGTCTGACACTAACCCACATTGGATAGATCCCTCCAAGACTGTTGGAACAAAAAAAGTAATGGTATGGTGTGGTATATGGGGTACAAAGATAGTGGGGCCATTCTTCATCAATGGAAACCTCAAGGCCACTGGATATTTGAAATAGCTACATGATGATGTGTTTCCCTCTTTATGTACTGAAGCCGGCACGTTCCCTGAGTTTTTCCAGCAAGATGGTGCACCACCATATTATGGGTGTCAGGTCCGAGCATTCCTAGATGAACAGTTTCCTGAAAAGTGGATTGGTCGTCGTGGGCCAGTTGAATGGCCCCCAAAGTCTCCCGATCTGACCCCCTTAGACTTTTATCTTTGGGGTCATCTAAAGGCAATTGTCTATGGTGTGAAGATACGAGATGTGCAGCACCTGAAACTATGGATACTGGAAGCCTGTGCTGGCATTTCTCCTGCGGTGTTGCTATCAGTGTGTGAAGAGTGGGAGAAGAGGGTTGCATTGACAATCCATCACAATGAGCAGCACATGGAACACATTTTATAAGTGGTCAGAAACTTGTAAATAACTCATGAAAGAATAAAGTTACATTAAAACCAAGCAGACCATTGTTTTTCTTGTGAAATTCCCAATAAGTTTGATGTGTCACATGACCCTCTTCCTATTGAAAGAACAAAAGTTGGATCCAAGATGGCCGACTTCCAAATGGCCACCATGGTCACCACCCATCTTGAAAAGTTTGCCCCCTCACATATACTAATGTGCCACAAACAGGATGTTAATATCACCAACCATTCCCATTTTATTAAGGTGTATCCATATAAATGGCCCACCCTGTATATATACATACACACACACACGCACACAAATACATATATACATACATATAACCCTAACCCTAGGTTTATACATAAACATACACCTTCATATACATCTACACACGCACACACAAAAGGGGTAAAAATAAATAAATAAATAAATAAAAAATCAAGTTGCTTATTTTACTGCCCTTTCCTAGCAAACCGTCATATATGTTCATACACTGCATTAAAGAAGCATCCGTGAATTAGAACACACTACACCGCCTAAAGTTCATCAAGGCCTGACGTATGAGCTTTGTAACCATACAATTTAATCTCTTTATAATGTTGTATTAAGTTCCACTCTTGGGAAGGCTCTTCACTAGATCCTGTAGGAAGTGTGTGTGTGTGTGTGTGTGTGTGTGTGTGTGTGTGTGTGTGTGTGTGTGTGTGTATTCAGCGACAAGCGCATTAGTGAGTTGATGTCAGGAGGTCCAGTTCCAGTTCAATAGGTGTGACTGTCGAGTACTGGCCATGCAGTGTATACGAGTTTATCAATAAATTAAAACCATAACCATATGAAAGAGCAGTTTCAATTGCTTAGTCAAACATCAGGTGCTCTGATCATTTCCCAGTCAATGAGGCAGCAGATGAAAGAGACTTGAGATCTTAATTATATTAATTAATTTATCTACAGTATGTGCATCATCTATGAGATTAAGAATCAATTCAGAGGGTCAAACTTTTCATTCAGAGATTTACACAATACTGAGACAAAAATATCAAAGATAAAACATTTGTTTCCAGCAAAGAAAAACCGCCTAAATTAACGTTTCTGAAAAATGTCATTACTGATCAAAAATTTCTGATGTTTATTTCCTCCTCCATAATCACCACCACCATCATGATCACCACCACCATCATAATGTAACCATAACCGTTATATCAAGCTCTGAGTGTGTGTGTGTGCGGAACAGTCTGAACTCACCTTCGCAGATGCGGTCGAGTCTCTGCCTCTTGACTTTGTGTTTGTCCATCAGAGCTATCGACTGGTGGTTCTTTACAAGAACCGGCTACGGCCACGTCAAGGGAAAAACAAAAGGGGGGGTGGGGGGTGGTGATAAATAAAATCACAGAACTGTGTCTGGATTCGTCCACAACAGGAAAGAAAACACTTGAAAACCCTCGCCGAACCTGCAATCAAATCCAAGAGGAAAACAAAAATGAACAAGCACGTTCATACAAACACTAAAAACATAAAACAATTAGAGTTATAAAATCACTCACCTGATGCAAATCAATCAACACCTTTAAAAAGCACCTGTGTGTATAAAAAAAGCAGTCTGTTAACATGGACTTTAAAACAGAAAAAACAAAAGAACAATCAATTATTTCTCTTGATAGCGCATACCAAAGCGCCTTATTACTTTATTCAACAATAATTTGCCCAAAAAAATTGTTTCTTAACTGTTTGAATGAATCTCATTTCCCCACAAACCCCTCCCTCCTTCCTTCCTTCAGAGGGCACCCCAACCCTTCCCTCCTTCCTTCCTTCACAGGGTCCACCAACCCCTCCCTCCTTCCTTCCAAGGACCCACCAACCCCTCCCTCCCTCCTCCTGCCTTCCTTCCTTCGGAGGTCCCACCAACCCCTCCCTCCTTCCTTCCTTCCTTCGGAGGGCCCACCAACCCCTCCTTCCTTCCTTCAGAGGGCCCACCAACCCCTCCTTCCTTCCTTCCTTCAGAGGGCCCACCAACCCCTCCTTCCTTCCTTCCTTCAGAGGGCCCACCAACCCCTCCTTCCTTCCTTCCTTCAGAGGGCCCACCAACCCCTCCTTCCTTCCTTCTTTCCTTCCAAGGGCCCACCAACCCCCTCCTTCCTTCAGAGGGCCCACCAAACCCTCCTTCCTTCAGAGGGCCCACCAACCCCTCCTTCCTTCAGAGGGCCCACCAACCCCTCCTTCCTTCAGAGGGCCCACCAACCCCTCCTTCCTTCAGAGGGCCCACCAACCCCTCCTTCCTTCAGAGGGCCCACCAACCCCTCCTTCCTTCAGAGGGCCCACCAACCCCTCCTTCCTTCAGAGGGCCCAACAACCCCTCCTTCCTTCAGAGGGCCCACCAACCCCTCCTTCCTTCAGAGGGCCCACCAACCCCTCCTTCCTTCCTTCCTTCCTTCAGAGGGCCCACCAACCCCAACCTCCTCCCTTCCTTCCTTCAGAGGGCCCCCCAACCCCAACCTCCTCCCTCCTTCCTTCCGAGGGCCCCCCAACCCCAACCTCCTCCCTCCTTCCTTCCGAGGGCCCCCCAACCCCAACCTCCTCCCTCCTTCCTTCCGAGGGCCCCCCAACCCCAACCTCCTCCCTCCTCCCTTCCGAGGGCCCCCCAACCCCAACCTCCTCCCTCCTCCCTTCCGAGGGCCCCCCAACCCCAACCTCCTCCCTCCTCCCTTCCGAGGGCCCTCCAACCCCAACCTCCTTCCTTCCTTCCGAGGGCCCTCCAACCCCAACCTCCTTCCTTCCTTCCGAGGGCCCTCCAACCCCAACCTCCTTCCTTCCTTCCGAGGGCCCTCCAACCCCAACCTCCTTCCTTCCTTCCGAGGGCCCTCCAACCCCAACCTCCTTCCTTCCTTCAGAGGGCCCTCCAACCCCAACCTCCTTCCTTCCTTCAGAGGGCCCCCCAACCCCAACCTCCTTCCTTCCTTCAGAGGGCCCCCCAACCCCAACCTCCTTCCTTCAGTGGGCCCACCAACCGCTCCCTCCTTCCTTCAGTGGGCCCACCAACCCCTCCCTCCTTCCTTCAGTGGGCCCACCAACCCCTCCCTCCCTCCTTCCTTCCTTCAGAGGGCCCACAAACCCCTCCCTCCTTCCTTTAGTGGGCCCACAAACCCCTCCCTCCTTCTCCTCCCACAAACCTTGTGTGTCTGTGCGCCAAACCCCTAGCTGGCAGTGAAGTTTCTACACCACTGCACCAAGTCTTTTCGCAACCCTCTGGTGAGTTTTCTTGACGTGCTGCACACAACAGCGAATGAAACGGAAGATGTCAGACGAGATGTTCGGTACGACATTAAGCTTGACCCAAAAATGAAAGAGTCAGATAAGTCACTTATAATTATAAGCATCAACCTTCACGACATGTAAATCCGATCTGAGCGGTGCGAACGTAGCCGTAGTGTTCTGCATACATTTAAAGTCGGCTTGGTTAAACAGAACAAGTTTACCAAGTCATCTATAACCTCTTATATAAGTGTGAGTGAAAAATGATCCGCACTCCAGTTACATGTTGTCTGTACTGTCTTTTCAGCGCTTTCCTTTCAAGGCCACTGTCGCCAAAGTCACTGCTGTGCAGGTGTGAACATTCATTTGTAACTGCGGTGCGAGCAAAAATAGATGTCTCATTTGTGATTTGCACGAAAGAAGAGCAACGTGCAGTGATTTGTTTTTTTTGTGGTCTGAGGGTGTACCTGGTACTGAAACAACTCACAGAATAGCGTAAACAGAAGTGTTTGTATATCTTCCAACAAAATTTGGACTGATACTCTGAGGAAGGTGAAAGTTTCTTAAAGAGAATCATTACTAGTGAAGAGGCACGGATTCATCGCTACGAGCCTGAGAGTAAATGACAGAGTATGGAACGAAAACATCCTCAATCATAGAAATGGGAAAAAGTTAAAAAGTCGACAATCAGCTAGAAAATTCATCAATGCTTACAGTTTTCTGGGATTCTCAAGGGCCAGTATTAGAACATTATCAGGGGGAAAAAATTAAACAATTAACAGTGCTTGTTACAGTGAGATGCTTAATGAAGAACTGAAACCTAAACTTCAACAGAGGACTGCTAATCCAAGAGAGTGGATACTCCATACTTTGTCGTAAGCTTGCATCACGATGCATATTCGCTCACTTTTGCCCACAAACTTCATTTTGAAGTGATAAAGCATCCTCCCTATAGCTTCGATCTTTCCAAATCCGTTTGTTCTCCTGAAAGCAACCCGATGCTGACGAAGATTCACTTCTGATAAAGAGGTGAAGACAGCGGTGCATTCGTGGCTCACAACTCGGCCTAAAACATTTTTTAATGTAGCAATATGAAAGCTTGTTGATGGACACATGGACAAAGTGTATTGAAAAGAGAGGTAGAAAAATTTTTCTGTAAGTTCAGAAAAGTGCGGATTTTGACTCACCCTCATACATATATTGTGGATTTATCAGAGTGCAGCCCTATCGCAATTTAAGGTGCAGAATCAGTGATGGAAATCTATTTAGTTACGTTGTTAAAAGTTTACTTTTAATTTAATGTAAGGAGGAAACAGTGAACATCTGCCACCACAAGGAAAGCCTTCTCTCGCTCTCTCACGCACGCACACTTTTCAATATGAACTATTTACATATAACAGCACAGGATGTCACGTCTTATTCCTTACTTATTAAACAACACTAACTATCTATCGCTGTTGCTATAGAAACGATAACCTAATTACCCGCACGAGCTGTTGCTATAGAAACGATAACGCACGAGCGCACTGATATGGCTCTGTGATTAGCCTCGGAGCCGGAACTTCCTTGGCTCCTTTTTTAACAAGTTTGGCGGATTTCGGGTTTGTTTAGAACACCACCACGAACTTTTAGACTTCCAGTACACTCTGCTAAGCTAAGCTACACTACGCTATTTTGTGCTAGCTGTGTGCTAACACTCCCACCGCAGTCCGTTGTGTTCAACAGACCTCAGGCTGACTTTTTCATTTAACTTTTGCGTTATTTCTACACACTTTCACACCAACTCCATGACTCTTTGAAGCGGTTAATGCGGAAAACAAACAAACATGTTTACATATAAACAAATCCTAGATGACCAGGCGGCTCGGCTAACACCAAACTTCTTAGCAACTTACTGGCTAAATATGGCTAAAACTGGCCAGTAACTCGCACTAACTCTACAAAAATGGTGACTCTGATAAATACTTAACATTACACGCGAGAAATAAGAACTTTTACAGTTTTACAATTCGTTTTAATAGACTTCCTGGAGTGCTTGTTGCTTGGAAGCTTTTCAAGGCGCTGGTCCACGCTAGCTAATGCTAATGCTAAAGTGTGGATACAAACAGCAAGCCTTCTCTCTCCCTCTCATCATATCAGTTTCCCCAGCAAAATGAGTTTGCTCCACTAGTTCTCGTTTAAACCAATAATCCAGTCATTAGGAAAGAAAGTTTCTCTCACCGTCTCTAAACAGGCTTAAGCTGCGGGTTCAGTGTGGCCAAAGTGGGCGAAACACAACTCTTCCCCCGCTATCTACCGCTCACCGCCATTAAACCCTGCAATAAAAGGAAGTCAGCAGAGTTCAGGCTCGGGCTCGATCCCAATCCGCTTCCTAGTCCCTATCCCAACGCTCTATGTAGGGCGTATCTCCTGCGCGATCCTACGTCCTACGTAGTGCACTACGTGTCCAATCCGACGCCATTTTGCGACGGCAGAACCGTAAGCTAGAAGAAGACGGAATTAGTATAGCGCCTCCTACAGGTGGAGCCATGATAATGACACAATGACTCAAATCGGAATATTTTTAGGAATTTGTGCGCACTTTTATTCGATTATTGTAGTTGTATTAAAAAGAAACACATACACAAAGCACATTTATAGTGAATCTGGATGTGAATTTGTAGTCTTTAATTAACAAGACAGAAGTCCAGTCCTGAATACCCATGGAAATACACCAACATGCAAGAACATGCACACAGACGAGAGGCTTTATTCGAACCCGGACCCTGGAGGTGCAAGGCGACAGTGCTCACACTCCCCCCTTGTTGCAAAGTTTTACAATCAAAAAGTAAATTAAAGAAAAGAGTTTGAAATGTGTGAGGCAATATGAATAAAACGGATTAGTTTGGCCTTGATGAGCAAGCCAAGGGCGACAGGTTACAAGGCAAGGGAAAACTCCCTGAGATGGCAATAGGAAGAAATCTTGACAGAAACCAGACTCCACTTAACCATGGTTTTTTAACTTGCTGTTAATGACCATTGTTAAAAGTCCAATAGAAATAAATAAAATCATGATTGACTACAGCTGGTAGCTTCTCTGTGCAACATAAAATAAAATAAAATAAAAAGTCTTGCTTGACAGCACTCGTTGGATTGATCATTGGATTTGATAAAGAAGATGGTAGACCTACTGTACACAAGTCTTTTGGAATCAGAGAGCCAGAGTCCAAGGGTGCAGGGTGGAGCCACTTTGCCATGTTCTAGAAGACGACCCAAACTGTCCACGTCAGGTGATAGGAAATAGGTTTAGATGGTCAGGAACAATTGAGAAACCAACAAGACACAAGTCTACCAATTAACCAGAAGCTTCTGGAACACCAGCATCACTCTACACTCGAGCAAGTTTAGCATCAGCACATGGACTCAAATGCTAGGAAGTAGCTCCTGCTCCAAACTTGATTAAACGTTTATGGCTGACCACAAGGACATCAACAACAAAACAAAAAAAAGTTCAGGAGAAAAGTTTTGACCTGAGATATGCTTAGAAGAGTAAAGATAAAGGCAAGAACATTGTACCTACTGTTAAACATGGTGGTGGTAGCATAATGAATTTTGGGTGTTTTGACGGAATAATGCAGAACAGAACTATCGCAGTTCAGAACTAAAAATAAATGGTTACAAAATGGACAAAATTAAACGTTCCAACAGGACAATGACCCAAATATACATTAATGCTGCATGTGGAATGGATAAAGCAGATGACCTTTAAGCTTTTGGAAGTTTAACTATATTGAAAGTTTGTGGACTGCCAAGAAAACCAACAAATTGAATTGAACGCTCCGCATTTTTCAGTGAAGAGGGATCAAATATCAGAAATCTACCAAAAGCTTGTTGATGACTAATAGAAGCTTCTGCTAAAGGTGAACCTCACGCTAATGAAAAATCAAGCAAATGTTAGATGTGTGATTTTTGTATATTTTTGCCCTTGTGTCCAATTTCCTTGTGTAGGAAATCCAAAATTATTAAACAACTGTGTTGTCAATTCTACACTCTAAAAACTGCTGGGTTAAAAAACAACCCAACCCTAACCCAGCTGCTGGGTCACTATTGGACAGAACGCGCGCTGGGTTGTACCATTTAACCCAGATTTCTGGATTGTTGATCTGACCCAACCAGTGGGTTAAATTGACACTCTTGCTGGGTTAAATGTTAAAGTGTTGGGTTATTTTATCTGACCCAACCAGTGGGTTAAATTGGTAAAGTGCTGGGTTATTTTATTTCACCCCACCAGTGGGTAAAATTAACACTCTTGCTGGGTTGACACATTCCATTTGATTTTTTTATTTTCAAAAAAGACACAAAATGTACACAACTTCACATAATGTAAATAGATTGTCACAGAATAAGAAAATGTGAATAAAAACATATAAAATTTTTACCAAAATGTCAGACAAAACTATATGATCTTAAGCTGACCATTTGTTAAATATAAAATAAATGTACTGTAACATAAACACTCTGTAAAACAAAAACAAGAGACCCCTGTAAGTCTGATTTGAATGGCATTTTTTTGCATTTAATACAATGTTTAAAAACTTTTTATATAGAAGTTTTCAATACAAATCTTATAATGCCCACATGACACAAATATTTCCCATCTTAATATTTTAACTATCTGTTATTTAACTATTACTATTTAATTTCCTTCAAAAATGACATTAAAAACTGTTGTCCTCAAAAATTTAATGACACGAGATGAGTACTCGTGTCCATCAATCTGATCTACAGTATGCTGGAGAAACTCCCAGGTGAGAAGACACTTCTTAACATCAATGACAAAAAAAAACAGCCTTCACCAAAGAGTCTGTATCAATAGCGTTGCCTCCAACAATGGAAAAGGTCTGTCAGGTCCCTCTTGTCTCATCCCCAAGGAACACAACATGGAACAATGCTCCAGTCATCTCCATATATCATCCTCATCATATTGGTCCACCTATGGATTATACAGCATCACTTAGTGTTGCAATATAACTAACGTTTACGTTCAGCATTTTTGTTAAGGACGTAAAGCTACATATGTACTTAATGCAAAACATCTTTTCTCTTATCAATACACAAAAATACATAACGTGAACATGAATTTAGTGTATATTTCTGACACTAATTTACCTTACTATTTAACATGTGAGGGATAACAGGATACGGCGCTCCATCTTTTCAAATTCTCAACAAACACTAGATGAATAATAAATAAATAATAAATATTTCATAAGTTTAAAGAAAAAGCTTGTTTTAAGGCTACGACTTATCCATGATGCTTTCTCATTTTTTGAATAACTAAACAGAATGGGAAAACAATATTAATTCCACACAATATTAATATCAAAGCATTTATTTTAAACAATAAAATATGCTTGCTCCTACCACAAGTTACTAAAAAAAAAGTAAAAATTTACATTAACTTACCATAAAACACTGAGTGCTCTGAGCATGATCCAGTCAGAAGTGAAGAATCCAGAAAGTTCTCCAAAGAATAAACCAACTGCTGGGTCAAAATAACATCTTTTTTTTTAAACAGACAGAAACAGAAGACATATTAAGACTGTCATTAAACATATCCCAATAGCTTCTTCTGACACCTATTAAATATTATAAAATATGCCGAGAGACTTTCCACACAGACAGCTTTACCAGTAATGTACCTAAAATTACATTTAAGATTACATTTAGTATTTTTTTTTATTTGTGTGTGCTACAAATGCACTTTTATCATAAAAATACAGTATAGCCGACTGTTGGCACAGAATATTAAAACATGACCTCCTCTCACCCCCATATCAAAGTGCGACTAAAAAGGCGGAAAAGCGAATAAACATGAAAATGAGCTTGCTCCTACCACAACTACAACATTTAAAATTTAGGTAAAAAATTCTATAAACTTACCATAAAATACTGCCAGGTTTAACTGGCGTGGCCCTCGCCTCAGAAGTGAAGAATCCAGAAAATTCCTCATGCCGTGTGTCAATTCCAAAAACGCAAAGAGCGGACTTGACCTGGAAGTGCACACTCGAGGGTTTGAGGACACCGGGTATAGTGCAAATAGAACGCAGCGTGCAGGATGCTTCTCACAGCCGCGATATTATTATACCATAACCGTATTATACCAAAGATTACCTGTTAGAAATACATCAAATGAAAAAAATCCGCTGTTTTAACCACTGCAGTGACGTCACAGCCAGCGGTCGTTATCAGAATTATACCAAAGATTACCTGTTAGAAATACATAAAATGAAAAAAATCCGCATTTTAACCACTGCAGTGACGTCACAGCCAGCGGTCGTTATCAGAAGTTTCTGCCAAGATGAGGCTATGTTTTGCGGCTACATGAGCGCGAAGCACCGTAGGATTGCCTGGAGCTCAAATCTCCGAAATCGTTGGGGCACTTTTTTAAATAGACGTTAACTTTAATAACCGATTGATGTTTTGAGCTGTACACACATACATTCTCGCTTAAACAACTTTTAAAACTACACTTGGTGACACAATAACAGTAATATTTCAAACATTTTGCAGGCTGCCGTTTGGATAAATAAAGAATAAACCAATTGTTGGGTTAAAATAACCATTTTGACCCAGCATGAACAACCCAACAATGTGTTTACAGAAACAACCCAGCATTTTTTAGTGTAAGTGCAACCATTCTGCCCCAGGAAAAGACCGATTTAAACCAATTATTTTAAATTCGCATTCCAAATTCGCCTTGACATTCCTGTTCAACTGCAAGTATTAAAATGTTTTCCTCTTCACCATTCTTCATTCTTCAGATTTCATTCTGCAAATCTCAGAGATAATGCTTCGGTTAGTTTTCTTTTGTCCAACTACTTGATCAATCTATCGTGCTTTAATCTATTTTTATTTTGTTTAGGTCATTAAATATACTTGTAATGACAGTTCTATACTGAACATCCAAAGAGATGATAAATTGCCCCTAGGTGTGTGAACTGAACCTTGTATGTGCATCTTACGTGTTATTCCTGTTGTGTGCCCAGTGTTCCTGTGAAAGGCTGCAGTTCAATTGCAAGATCATTGATCAGGTGAGAAGTATTTTTGTCCATTTCTTATAATCAGCTTATCATCATGATATTATTATTTGTCACATGAACCTAAAACCATGTAGGAAGCTGGGGTCAGAGTGCCGGGCCATGATACATGAGCACAGTCGCCCATGCTACAGCTTGGCAGTGCTGGGACTTGAACCAACCGACGTTCTGATCAATAACCCAGAGCGGTAACCTTCTCATAACCTTCTCTGTCTCTCTCTCTCTCTCTGAGCCCTGAGAATCATTCATACTAACTGTCCATAGTAGTATGTAAGTTCATGGTTTCATACACAATGATATTTGATAAGAGGATTTAAACTGAAAGGAAGATGAGGGAGATCTTGAACAATCCTTCTCACCCCTTATACAGTGTTCTCTCCAACCAGAGAAGCAAATTCAGCCAGAGACTGATTATGACCAGGTGTTCTACAGAGCGCCACAGGAGATCATTTCTCCAAAGGGCCATAAAACGATATAACTCGTCTCTGTAACGTTTTCACTACGGGATAGGGACTGTCAGTAGTTACTGTTCAATATTACATTATGACACTACAGTTCCCACAACTCAATATAAGTTCCAAGTGCAATATCTGATTACCAGTACCATTCGTGCAATTCCTTTCTTTTCATTTACATTTCAAGTGCAATATCTGTATATAAATAATTTTTAGTGCAATATGTAACTTACTGTGGGCTATATTTAATTAAATTTTCTATTTATTTATTTTTATTTTAAAAATATCTCTTTAATTAAATTTTTTCCTCGTCTAATCTAATTTTTTCCTTGCTTCCCAGTAAATTAATCAAAGCAACTGTATAACCAAGACAAAGCAATTTCCCTCTGGGATTAATCAAGTTCTTTGAATCTTGATTCATGACCAGAAGGTGGCGGTAAAGCAACATAGTGGATGCCAAACACCAGTTAAGACCAAGAAGAAGAAGAAATGACTCATTGAAAAAAAATGTTTTAAATAGTTTTGAGTTTATGCTTAGACTTCCCATAATCCAAATTATGATTGGATATAAGAATCCATTGTTATGTATGATTGGTTAGATCCTTTACTATGTATGATCTGGTGAGCCAATCAGTGTCTCTTCCTCAGGCAGTGATCCAGTAAATAAAAAAAGTCAGAAATAAAGACTGAGCTGAGAAAGTTGTTCTCTCTGAGTTTACTGGTCAGGAATGGAAGCAAAATTTCCGGGAGGGAAACGTGACCCAAATGTGAAGTAAACAAGCGCAGACAAATTAATATTCAGACGAGAGATAAACAATTGGATCCAGGTTTTACACCACCCCGCTCACTCACATTAAAAATGTATTTGAGTCGGATCAGACCGCTCTGATTAAGGTAGTTACACAGTAATTTTTATTCTGATTGGGCTGTTATTCTCATTATTAGTGGAAACACACCCAGTGAAGCATGATGGCGGTAGCATGAGTATGCAAGTCACCACCTGCATTTCACTAAGCGAATAATTAAGATCCTTCCATTAAATAATTACCACAGTGATTAATAAGTGTTTCAACTGGGAACAAGTTCTCTACCCCTAAATGATGAAATGAGTAGCCTTTCATTTCTTAAACAACCATGCCAGAAGTGTCTGCTTCAGAAGCGTCAAATTATTGTCCTGCTTCAAGGAAAGAAAACAACTAGAAGATTCCTGAAATGACTCAAATTGTAAACGCATTATTAAAACCTGGAAGGATAGTGATGATCCATCATCTTCAAGGAAGAAATGTGGTCGGAACAACGTCATGAATGAGATCACACATAAACGCTTAGTGAAATGAAATCTTTTAAAATAAATAAATAAATAAAATAAAATATATAGAGCATATCATTTATTTATTTATTTTTAATGATTTTATTCGGGGGCAGGGGGTCTTAGTCTGCAAGAGAGCATAAAGACTGGACTGTGGTTCAATGGAAAAAGGTCATGTGGTCTGATGAGTCCAGATTTACCCAGTTCCAAAGTGATAGGCGCATCACTTCATCTGCCGCGCTTCCCCATCACCCTGGAACAGGTCGAATACTATAATAAAATACGAGTGTGCAAAAAGGAGAAAAATATCTGACTACAGAGTCAGCCAAAAAAATGTATACACACAAAATAAATAATTTTAATACTAAAATTATCGCTATACGTAATATATTGATATATATGATAACATAATTATAATATAGAATATAATTATTAATACTATATTCATATCATAGTATTTTTCTTTTCCTGAAGTGTGTAGACATTTTTTTTGGCTGACTATTTTCAGGGCAAGGATGAGAAAGAAAAACACAGACATGAAAACACTAATTTAGGATTGTGAAAGCGTTTCAGATACATTTAATAATTATTCTTACATGTTCGTTAGCCAACATATGTAAGTAATTTTATGCAATATTTTTTTATGTATCGCTTTTATGCATCGCCATAGTTACAGTATCATTTCATATTCACATTATCAGTACTGTATAATAAACAAAGTTTGAACATGTTCACTCAGAATGATGACAGAGATTGAGAGGATATCAGTGACATAGTCTTGCCATGCTCATGGATTGATGTTATTCATTCATCTACTTTCTTTCATAACCTGGTACTCATATTTTCCCCTCTCTCTGATCTCTGATCTCTTGATTAAGCCCTCTGTCCCATTTCAAATAAAAAAGAAGCATGAACCTTTAATAATAATTTAACACTGCAGGGAAAAAAAATGCACAAATAATAAATTAAGCTTTTTTTGATACTCTTAGCGCGGTCACTTTTCTGTAAGTGATAGCTGTAATATCCTTTCAAGCTCCTCCTCTTCTTCTCTTCTTTTCCTGTTGAAGAACAAATCACTGGTCAGTATGAACAGTCAACGGTACTGTACTGTTTTGAACCGTGCTACATTCACCTGTCGAGCTCCTCCTGCTCTCTGCAGGAAAGCTCCATGGCCAGACGCAGCTGCTCGTCAAAGCTGGATGCTACGGAAAACGCGCCGGTTACCCGTCGATCGACCAAAGAGTTGTAGGAAGGTGGAGAGTTGAGGGCGGGGTCCGGTGAGGATCCTTGCGGAGACGGAGCGGGAGCTTCACCGCTTTCTCCTCCAGCCAACGACAGAGACAGGGACTCCTGGATTGCTCTATGGAAAAGATAAAAAAAAAAAAAACACAGGATGTGTTATACCTACAGATATTACAGACAGCATCAGAATATTAGAATATCCTAATTTAATCTTGATGCTCTTGAACCAAGACATACACACGCACCTCTCGAGCTGAGAGTCCTCCTCATAAAGCGGAGGCTGAGAAGACACTGGACGAGTGTTAGTGAGAGCCTCCCATATGGTCACCTAAAGAGAGAGAGAGAAAAATTAATTAGGTATATTTAAACACCAGCATGTCTTTAACAGTTTATAACATTCCTAGGAGTTTGTGTAAAAAAATTGTAAAACAAAATTTAATCACATCCTAGAACACCAATCTGGTGTAAAATATGAAGCATGGTGGTGGTAGCATCATGTCGAGGCAATGATGCTTATGATCAAGAAGGAAACACCAGAAACTCATCAAAACAATCCTAAACTAAAGCAAGAGCTAGACAGTGTACTAAAAGCATACTAAGTATACTAAAGCATGGTGTTGGGAGCATCGTGTTGTACAAGCCAGGATTGATGAGAATTCCAGAAGAAAACTTGTTTGGTCTTTAATTAACCTTTATATCAAAGTAAAAGAGATATTTTTCCTCCTTCATTGCTTAACACGAGACAATCGGTTAGAATGTAGCCGATCCCAAGATCCTGGTTGTAAAATAAATAAATAAATAAATAAATAAATCGGGGGAAAGGGGGGGGGGGGATACTTATGCAAGGTATTTTATTAAATTACCTAAATGACGTTTGACTTTTCAGCTCAAACAGAGTGGAGGTAATTAATGAATGCAGCATGGCTTATCTGGCTCTGCAGGATGTTCTGCTTTGTGCCGTTTCAAGAGAATGTCTTTTAAAAGGTTTTTGTAGCCGAGTGACTTATCAGCAAAACGTTCTTTCCAGAACCCAAGCGGTGCTTTAGAAAAGGAAATATGTGTGCATATGAAGTGATTTTGCTTTGACTTTCGGAGAGTGAGATGACATGCTGGAGGTGTTTCCTAAAAAGCAGACGGCGAAGAACACACTGTAGAGATGGATACGGATTTTACGTAATTAACGAAGGTTCCTCCCAGAAGGAAGGCACGACCCAGAAACACTTTAATGTGATAGACAGAACAGAATCATTATCACCATTATTCTCTTAACATTCACGGCATGTGTTGTCTCACCCTCAGACCTGTCTACTACAGTAGAGCCGAGTTGTGGAGCGCAGCTCACACCGTGAATCTATACACCTTTGTTTATTTGATCCTGACAGCTTGGCCTGATAAGTTAAAGGTTAAAGAACAGGGAGATGGAGAGAGTCGGTGTTACCTGATCACTTTCTGTCCCTGCGTCCAACAAACTCTGCTGAATCGCGAACTGCAGCAGGTTATCGTCCTCATCCCTCAGCGGCTCGTTACGGCCTGGACCGAGCGTGGTGTAATCCGCCGGGGGCTCGAACACAGCCGGGTCCACCTCGCACTGCAGGTTGAGAAGGCTCTGACCTAAAAGCACATTTCCAAAGCAATCAAATCATAATCAACAGAGAAAATTTCAACAGTATTTAAAAGCTTTTCCCTGTAGAAATATTATTAATACATAAAAAATAAGATTCAATAAATACTACAAAAAAATATTGACTTGGTCATTCAATACATTTAGGTTGTCAGCTGACTTCATTTTTTGCCACATAAGGTTTCTGAGCCTAGACCTGAGCAAATTGCCACTACAAGATGGGTGCATCGCTTCATGTGCTTCCTTTCTTACCCTGACACGCCCATTGCTCTGGAATAGGCTCAATCTGAACTCATCAGGTCACATGAACTTTTTCCATGGCTCCCAAATCCTGTCTTTATGCTTCCTAGCAAATTCAAGCCTTTTTTCTTGATTAGTCTCAATCAAGAAAATTATATATAAATGTCCTAAATATAGGACGTCCGATAAATGTCCTATAAACAAGTTGATTTCTTATGAACACACAGTTGTTTATTCCCAGTCCTGTGAGTTCTAGTCACAGTGTACATGTGAAAACACTTTTAAATTGAATATTAAATATAAAAGTGATTTCTATTGTCCTTTTCTTTTCTTTTTTTTTTTTAATAATGGAACTACCCTGAGCATTTGTGTGACTAATGACCGGGTCATTCATGTTTTTTTTGTTTTTTTTTCAATCCAATTTTATCTGTGAAGTTGATGTTTCTGCACTATCTTTACAGTTTATAAATAACATGATGGACAGTTCTTATCCAAATTTCAGTTATTGTGAAGATTTCTCTTGTTTGATGCAGGCCAGTAACGTGACTGTCTGAAATGGTGACCTCTTTGTCCGGGCAAGGTGCATTTATACCTAAAGGCAATTTAGCACAGTCGATCCGACTAGAGGCATGTTTGTGGATAGTGGGAGGAAACCCAGCTAAAGTTCATGCACAGAAACCTAATGTAATATGGGTTCAGGATCGAACGAGAGATGCTGGAGCTGTGAAGCAGCAAAGCATCCCTATTACACCAGTGTATAAAATGAATCTAGGAACACTGAAGTTTGCCTCTTAAATTGGCTATAAGAAAACTGTTGAAAAGGATAAGAATCTGGCACAGACCCTGTAACTGTAATTTTTCTATTACAGTAAAACCTTGGATTGCGAGTAACTCGGTCTGCTGGCATTTTAATAAATTTTAGCTTGACAAACAAGCGAGGTCTTGCAATACAAGTAACATGTATACGCTTTGTCTGCCGAGCGTCACGTGATCACAACTGAGCCAATTCTTCTCTCTCACATGCCGGAGGATTGTGGGATAATCGTCTCTGCGTCTCAGTGCGAGTGCGTCACTTGCATATTCAACGTCCGATAAATGTCCTATAACATTGTGACCACGTCTGGGTGTGTGTGCATGTAAAACATTTTTTTTTATTATATACAGATTTTTATTTTTATTCTTTAGTAAGTGTATTGCAACAACGGCACCCATGAAGAAAAAAAAAAGGTTAAAAAGTCTGTAGCAGTGCGGGAGATGAATCTGTTTAACGACAATGCAACATCACATTTCCGCCAAATCCTCAAAAGCAGGCCAAAAGTGAGTGTCATTAGAGAGGTTCCTTGTTATAGTCAGACAAAAATAAAAAAGATTCCAGTTTAGCCAACAAAAAAGCAGTGATTCACTTAGTGTGTGTATGTGTGTGTGTGTGTGTGTGTGGAAGTCGTCCTATGCAATAACCCCTCCCCCCTCCCACTCCTCCCCCTCCTCTCTCCCTTACCTCCTCTCTCCCTTACCACCTAGAATTATTTTCAAAGTGCGGGTTAATTTGTTTTATTTTTACTTTAAATATTGTATTAATTATTTTTATACACACGTGGACAAAATTGTTGGTACCCTTCGGTCAATGAAAGAAAAACTCACAATGGTCACATAAATAACTTTAATCTGACAAAAGTAATAATTAAAAAAAAAATTCTATGAATGTTAAGCAATGAAAGTCAGACATTGCTTTTCAACCATGCTTCAACAGAATTATTTAAAAAAATAAACTCATGGAACAGGCCTGGACAAAAATGATGGTACCCCTAGAAAATACTGAAAATAATGTGACCAAAGGGACATGTTAATTCAAGGTGTGTCCACTAATTAGCATCACAGGTGTCTACAATCTTGTAATCAGTCAGTGGGCCTATATATAGGGCTCCAGGTAGTCACTGTGGGGTTTGGTGACATGGTATGTACCACACTCAACATGGACCAGAGGAAGTGAAGGAAAGAGTTGTCTCAGGAGATTCGAAAGAAAATTATAGACAAGCATGTTAAAGGTAAAGGCTATAAGACCATCTCCAAGCAGCTAGATGTTCCTGTGACTACAGTTGCACATATTATTCAGAAATTTAAGATCCATGGGACTGTAGCCAACCTCCCTGGACGTGGCCGCAGGAGGAAAATTGATGACAAATCAAAGAGACGGATAATCCGAATGGTTCATGCTCAAGGAACATCAGTGTCGGATCGCACCATCCGTCGTTGTTTGAGCCATGAGAGACGACCAAGGAGGACACCATTGTTGAAAACAAATCATAAAAAAGCCAGACTGGAATATGCCAAACTACATGTTGACAAGCCAGAACGCTTCTGGGAGAATGTCCTATGGACAGATGAGACAAAAATGAAACTTTTTGCCAAGGCAAATCAGCTCTATGTTCACAGATAGAAAAATGAAGCATATGAAGAAAAGAACACTGTCCCTACTATGAAACATGGGGGAGGCTCTGTTATGTTCTGGGGCTGCTTTGCTGCATCTGGCACAGGGTGTCTTGAATCTGTGCAGGGTACAATGAAATCTCAAGACTATAAAGGGATTCTAGAGAGAAATGTGCTGGCCAGTGTCAGAAAGCTGGGTCTCAGTCGCAGGTCATGGGTCTTGCAACAGGACAATGACCCAAAACACACAGCTAAAAACACCCAAGAATGGCTAAGAGGAAAACATTGGACTATTCTAAAGTGGCCTTCTATGAGCCCTGACCTCAATCCTATTGAGCATCTTTGGAAGGAGCTGAAACATGATGTCTGGAAAAGGCACCCTTCAAACCGGAAACAACTGGAGCAGCTTGCTCATGAGGAGTGGGCCAAAATACCTGCAGAGAGGTGCAGAAGTCTCATTGACAGTTACAGGAATCGTTTGATTGCAGTGATTGCCTCAAAAGGTTGTGCAACAAACTATTAAGTTAGGGGTACCATCATTTTTGTCCAGGCCTGTTCCATGAGTTTTCATTTTTTTTTATAATTTCGTTGAAGCATGGTTGAAAAGCAATGTCTGACTTTCATTGGTTAACATTCATAGAATTCTTATTTATTATGACTTTTGTCAGATTAAAGTTATTTCTGTGACCATTGTGAGTTTTTCTTTCATTGACCGAAGGGTACCAACAATTTTGTCCACGTGTGTATAAATATTTTTGGGTTGTGGAACAAATCATCAGTGTTTCCATTATTTCTTATGGGGGAAATTAAATTTGAGTGCTTTGATGTACAAGCACGCTTTCTGAACAAATTATGCTCGCAATCCAAGGTTTAACTGTAAAGGTAATGAAGTGACTTCAATTAGGAAACATTAATTGTGATGTAACTACATGGTGACTGTGATTAATCCATGGTCTGCATTCATTTTAGTTCATGTGGTACAGGCAAGAAATGTATCCAAATTCAGCACAGCATGGCTCATGTGTCAGTGGAAAAGCGCCGATGTGAAGGATTACGGGAGATTAGTAATGTTGCACTGTCTAGCTTGAAATATGTGATTAAGCCCAGCAATCAGGAATACTTCAGCTGCACACTAACTGTAATTTGAGGGTTCTGCTTTATCAAGCAGGAGGTTGCGAGTTTTAATCTCCCCCTGTTGTACCTTCAAGCAAGAATCCATAAGTCTCAACTTTTTTGTGTGAAAGTCAAGGGTTCGTACCTGCATCAATGCATCCTTGGGGCGAGTGCAGAGTTACGGAGCTGACAGGCTCGTCGCAGCCACACAGGTTACTAAAGGTCACCCGGGCGTTCAGTACATGGAAGAGTGGGATCTCTGTGAGGTAGAAAAACAGCGAGACAGCTCATGAAGGGAAACAAATGACTAAAAGTAGTATTTCTAGGAAGCTGGAATTGTATAATATAGTTTAGGCAATTTCGGGTTATATAATATATTTTAGGATATCTATTATACTACATGCAGTATCTCAGCATTGCAGCTGCGTATAATTCACATAATTTAAACATTTTAAACTGACTAACAGGTGAATCTAGTCTAGTTTTGCTCTCTCTCACCTATCTTCACAGGGAAGCCGGGCGGCAGACGCAGGGTGATAAAGTCACGCAGTTTAGCAAAGTGAGCATTAGAAATAGCCATGAGATCGATAATGGGCGTCACCTGCTCAGCCAGCGAAAGAGGATGGGCCTCACTTAACCACAACGTGGCCTTAAACCTAAAACAGAAAAAAAAAAAAAAAAATATATATATATATATATATATATATATATATACATATACAGAGTGCTAGAGAACAGAGGTGATGATGAGCCCGATGGTTTTCAGTACCTCTGCACCTTGCTGGTGAGCTCGATGGGCCTGCCGATGTCTCTGCCGTTCAGGTTAAACTCGGGGTCGAAGTACTCCTCGGCTGTGATGTCCGTCGGGTTGTGAGGACTGGCACACTGAGACACCTGACTCTGGAAAAACAAGCACAGCATCGGAGAGTAATCAGCGAATCAAGAACCGTTATGTCTGTAATATCTTTAAGGCTTTCACATGTTAGTTAAATCATGTGGGGGGGGGGGGGGGAAGTGGAGATGCTTTTGGGAACAGCAGCAGAGAATCATTCATACTTTAAATCTGCAGTAGGTGTTTTGGTTTTATTATTTCACGCTTGTGTGAATAACATGGAAATTACTGACTGTAGAGCATGATAAAACACTTTACTGTACCTTTTTTTTTTAAGCGATGTCAGCTTCTACAGCCTCAAGAACTTTAAAACTAAATTTGCATTTACTTGTTTGAAAACTTTTTCAAATGTATCAACAATATAAAAAGTTCCTGAGAGGAGTAAAAGAATTACAGTCAAATAAAATATGTTTGATGGACAGAAGGGTTTTACATGAATCGTGAATTTTCTCGATAGTAAAGAATTGTGTGTAGCTACTTAGTGTCCCATTCCGCATCTTGTATAAATTACTTCATCCAAACAATTATTAAAAAACAATTATTAAAAGGAAATGTATGTTTTATTATAAAACATTTTAAGCAATAGTACCAGAACAGACAAACTATGTGGTTGAGAAAAACCCATCAAATTAAGCTCCATCAAGGAGGCCAGGCCCATGTTGGTCTTTTTACAGACGTGCCCCAATGCTGCTTCACTCTGCCCTGCTAATCAACTCGTTTGGCAAAGCCATATACTTAGAGACAAACAGTCTACTTCATCGCCTGAAATTACAAGCAGTCTCCTCATACTTACAAACAAATTGCAAAGACAGTATGGTGGCCCTAAAGTCCAAAACACAACAACATTGTTTTGTTAAATGTTTTTATGTTTTGTTAAATGTTTTTTGCGTTCTGTTTAAGGTTTATGTGTTCTGTTTAATGTTTTCACGTTTCGTGAAATGGTTTTGCACTTAGTGAAATCCAGAAGTGTTTTGTGATTTTTTTTTTTTTTCATTTTGTTTAATGTACATTTTGTCAAATTTTTTTGTATTCTGTTTAATGTTTTTTGCATTTGTGAAATGATTTTGCAATTGAATTACTGAAGTGTTTTGTAAAAAATGTTTTTCTTCGTTTTGTTAAATGTATGTTTTGTTGAATTTTGTGGGGAAAAAAATTTGTTTTGTGAATTTTTTTTTTTGCGTTTTGTTAAATGTTTTTTGCATTTAATGTTTGTGTTCTGGTTAATGTTTTCGAGTTTCGTGAAATGGTTTTGCACTTAGTTTTTGTTTAATGTATGTTTTGTTAATTTTTTTTTGCATTTTGTGAAATGTTTTGTGAATTTTTTTTTTTTTTTGCGTTTTGTGAAAGATTTTGCACTTGAAATCCAGACGTGTTTTGTGAAATGTTTTTCGTGTTTTGCTTCATTAGTTTTTTTCATTTTGTTTAAAGTATTCTCTGTTCAATTTTTTTCAGTTGTGTGAAACAAAATTCGCGTTTTGTTAAATGTTTTTTTGTGTTTTGTTTAATGTATGTTTTGTTAAAAAAATGTCATTTTGTTTACTGTTTATGTGTTCTGTTGAATGGTTGTGTTCTGTTTAATGTTTTTGTGTTTTGTGAAATGTTTTGCTTTTTTTTTTAAATGAATTTGCATTTGAAATCCAGACATGTTTTGTGAAATGTTTTTTTGCGTTTTGTTTCATTTGTTTTTTCCATTTTGTTTAATGTATGCTTTGTTTATTTTTTTTGCGTTTTGTGAAATGTTTTTTTGTATTTTATTCAATTTTGTCTTTTGTATTTCAGGGCCACTAAAATAAAGCCTACTATTAATTACTAGTTTTTTTTATTTTAGTTAAATACACCATCCTTTAACACTTTAAGGAGTAAAAAAATAAAAATAAATAAATAAATAAATGAATGAATGAATGAATGATAACTCTAGTGTTATAATGTTAATCTCATATCCACTACAGATAAAATGCACCTTTAAATGTACAATAGAGATCACACCTTCTAAACCTGGACCCTTTCATGACTCTTGATATGACTTTTATGCAAATAAACACACTTTTTTTCTATAGAGATTAAGAGAAATAATCTGAGTGACACTAAAAGCAATTATCTCTCTAGCTCAACTGTCTGGCTTTAATACAGCACTGAATGTGATTTACGTACTTAGACGCTTTAACGTCATCTAATTGCAGAGGTGAGAAACTGCTATGTTAATATTCCTAATGTGTGTCTCTAATGCACTTTGTTCATAATACAGCGGGTTTAAGAGTTTCTGCAGCTCCACTCTTCTTTAAGACAGATCCACTCGCCACCAGAACGACGCACAAGTGTGGACATTAGGATTCCTCAGAGGACGGAACCCCCCCAACCGACCATTTAACAAATAAATCAGCTTCCGGTTGCTTTCCAAACATATCTAAGAGAAGAATGGAGCATTAATATGACATCTTGTTAGAGGATGGCATGAGAATGGAACATAAGCGTCCTCACCCCGTTGGTCGACACGTGCTGCTCTGCAATTCCAAGGAAAGACTGAAGAGGAGTTCTGGATCCTTAACAAAAAAAAACAATATGGCTGTAGGTTGTCCGTTGTCGTGTGTGGTGTGTATGTACATATATTTATATATGTGTGTACCTTTGCATCTCGACTTGTCCTGATCGGAGAGGTGTTCAGTTCTAGAGCGTGTCACTAGCTCCACGTTACTCGCGCTATAAACCTACAAGTCAATGTCACAGCACGTTATCAGCTTTATAATACCATCTTTATACACCACATGCAACTAAACAAAAGCACTAATACCATGATTAGTACTAAGAGTTATACAGTGAAACACAAAAGTCACAAAAGTGAGTATATCCCTCTAATTTCAGCAAAAAATGTTATCTTCTCAGAGGACAACACTATGGAAATAAAACTTGGATATATTTTAGAGTAGTCAGTGTTCAGCTTGTATAACAGTATAGATTTAGTATAGATTTTAGTTCCGTTATTTAGACGATAAAGTCTGCATGTTGAGTTATTGTTAGAAGACAGTAAATCTGTACTGCTATACAAGCTGCACATTGACTAATTTAACATACAGTATATCCAATTTTCATTTCTATCATATTGACCCTTGACAACATATAATAAAGTGGGTGGGGTGTACTTACTTTTGTGAGCGTGTACTCACTTTTGTGAGGTACTGTATATATTACCCTAATCCTTCTTATTTTTATAACACAAATCTAAACATGTCTAATAACTACACAACATAAAAAAACTATAAAAAGGAAAAAAAAAGACATGAAACACAAAAGAAACCTTGGGGAAATTAAATAAACAAACATGCAAAATATTTAGATTTATTTGATACACTATTAAATAATATAGAATAGAATAGAACAGAATGGTCTTTATTGTCATTGCAACAAATATAACAAAATGAAAGGGTCTTCCCTCTGTGCAAAATAGCAAATAACGGTCAACCTTTTACAAAAAAAAAATACCCACAAAAACCCATCCACCCAACACACATACATACAAACACACACACCCAACACACATGCATACAAACACACACTCAGCTATTGCATAATCAACAGTGGTTAATGCTTGAGCTTTTTTTAATAGTTGAGCATCATCATAATAATAATAACCTTAAAAAATATATTTAAATAAACATTATGTAAAAAAAAATGTTTGGTATATTAATTTGGTATATTTTTTTAACAAAAAAAACAGCAAGCTCTAAACTTGAAAAGAAGTTAAAACCATGTTGTGTGTCTAATAAAGGATTAGTGTGTAAATGAGTTTCACCTTTGCCTCGTATCCGCTGACCACCTCTGTCTTCTCTGAGCGCCAGCCCCAAATCCCAGACTTGTTCCTGAAAACAGCAGCCTTACATATATATATATATATATATATATATATATATATATATATATATATATTATTTTTTTACACCTCTGATGAAAGATCATTCATTATATGGTGCTGCTTAATTCTGAATTCTCCATTGTGATTGGTCAGAAAGTGTTTATTTATAACCCCGGGACTTCTGATAAAAGTTCTCGTGAATGAAGGTGTAAACTGCCAGGCCACGCACAGTACAGTGATAATACTCTAACCTTTTAAAGAAGGCTGCATATCCGCAAATAACGGTCCCGGCTGAAGTGGGTCGGAGCCCACTGCAGGCGTTCCCATGAACATTCAGAAAGAGGAAGACCCGATACTTGAATTTCAATTCATAACTTGTCATCAACTTGCAAAAGAGATGCATCTGTCTGTGTGAATTGTACACACAATCATTCACCAGCACCACTTGCACATTACAGGAACTCAACTGGGAGTTACTGCCACATCCCCCGCACTGTTCTGACCTCGCTCCAAGAGTCAATAAAGGAATTCCTGGGAGGCCAGAATTTCAGACGTGAAGCGGGAAGTCCGATCATGGCTCCGGCGTACTGAGAAATCTTTCTACCCTGATGGTATCCATAGCACTAGTGAAATACTGGGATAAGTGCATTAGTGTATCAGGGGATTATATAGAGAAATAAAGGTAGTTACTACTCTCACAACTGTTCTATTGTTGTGTACAATCAAAAGTCCCAGGTTTGACTTGAACACGTTTCGTAATAAAAGCTCTGACAATACTTTGGGCTGTAAAGTAAATCATATGGAATTAGATTTGTGCCAGTAACTACTGAACAAAAATAAAAGAATTAAACCAAAATTGTATCAATCGTGTACATTTAATTACATGATGTTATATAGGGATGTCTTCACAAGTAACAACCCAAAAACTTAAGCTTGATAAAAATGAGTTTTTACAATGCACTATTTTCTATTATGGAAGTAAATGGAAGATCGCTAGTTCGAATCCCGGGTGGTGCTGTAGCCTCTCGCAGCCGGAGGTCTAGAGGGGGCTAATTGGCCGAGCTCTCTCAGAGGGGAGGGATGAGAGGTACTTAGTGCTCCCACATTAATCACGGCTCTACAGCCAGTCAGGGGCGTCTGTGAGCTCGCGCAATGGAGGGAGCGGATAGCGCTGTCCTCCGAGTGTGTTACGCCGCCCCTAACGGTGCGTGAGCGAGCAGTTCGAAAAGATGCGGTCGGCTGGCGTCACGTGGTTCGGAGGAAACACGTGATAGTCTTCGGCTCTCCCGGCTGAATGGTAGTAGTAGCCTTAATGTGGGAGCCCCCTAGTGACGGGGAGGAATTGGACACGACTAAATTAGGGAGAAAATCGGGGAAAAATCAAAAAAGAAAAAAAAAAAAAATGGAAAAACATGGCATGGCAGGAAACTTTAAAAAACGGCGGGCCAATGAGGATGTAGCACTGTAAACTCCGCCCACTCTGTATGTTTGCAGCAAAACTGAAAAACTGACAAGCCTTTAAAAAAAAAATTCTTATTTAAATGTTAGTTTTTGCTTCGCAAATTTTTTATTCACTTTAAATTCATTTATTTTTTTGTTCAATCCCTTTTTGAGATAAGTCTAATTCCATTAAGAAATTTAAATTTTTGTTTATTTGAGCAGAGCGTATGTGTACCTCTCGAAGGCGATGTTGCGTGTGTTAAGGTGTGTCGAGACGATGGGAGAGGTCAGCCTCTGCGCCGTGTTCTCTTGTGACGGCAGCATGGCGGCGAGGAGGGACGGCGCGTCGCGTGGAGACAGGGACAGCGGCTCCGTGTACACCACCTGCTTTTCATGATCCACCTCCATCACCATGGCCCCGTCGTCTGGATCACACACATGTATCACATACGAATATTTTCACTTTCTAGGTGAGACATACCAGTTCCTTGAGTCCTTGATTTATAAGGTGTATTACATGTAATCTGGTTTGCTGTTGTAAAACCTTAATCCTGACCTGTCACTTATTTACACTTCAGAACTCCTCACCTCCACCTTTGAAGATGTAGCTGCGCCGGCCCTTGAGCCAGGTCATGTGCTCAAACCCCAGTAACGTGGTGTCCACTCGCAGACACGAGCCGCTCTTCCACACCCGGTAGACGTCACTCGGACACACTTTTGACACCAGAGGTACTGTGAGACGCAGCAAGAAGGAACAGTGAGTGTCAGAGGAGCTGTCCAGTGCTGCGGTGCTGAAATGGTTGTTGCCGAAGGGCAACACCGAGACAGAGGACCACTGTGAGTGTGTGCAGTGTATCTGTGTAAATATCCGAGCTTAGGACAGTCATGTGCTGGTTCAGGACTTACCCCAGCTTGTAAACTCCCACTTCATCTCCACATAGAAATCCTGTGCCTGCCACACAATGTACAAAAACAGTGACTTCAGGGGCATCAGATGAGAAACCCTGCTCCGAGCGTCTGAGAGAGATTTACCTGTCTGAGTTTGCTGAGAAGCTCAGGAATACCAGCTAGTCTCTCCGTGGCTCGTTTGAAATCCCTGTACTGGAGGACGAGCTGCACCAGCTCGGGGTCTCCTGTGCTTACTGCTTCCTGTAACACTGCACACGTGGCATAAAAGCATTATAAAAGCAAGCAGCTTGAATTTTAAATCCATGCCAATAGGAAACGTGTACCATTTATCCCAGAGTAAATGACCTTCCATATTTTACACTCAATCCTTCATGTTTCATGGACATCCTAGCTATGACAGTTTAATGAACTCATCAGGCGATCCCTTAAAGGTGATAAACCCAATCTAGCGAATAAAGATTGCATTGTACATGCAATGCAAAAGCAGCCTCAAACCTCCCCTTAAGGTCTAACTTAAGTGAGATTTAAAAGTACTACTTAAGAACTAAAGATGACAAACAGACATCTTTAAGCACTCTTTAACATTTGTAATCTGAAATCTATCTTTGTTACCGAGTCCAAAACTGAACTCTACCCTAGAAACATGTCCACATGGATGGCACAGCTGCGATTCCTTAACTTCTAGTTTTGCAGTCCCAAATCTGACCCCATGTACAGACAAACTATGTCACTGCAGACATTAACAGACAGGCAGACAGACATGGCTTTTAATTTGGCCCTGGGGAACAAAAAAAATTAGACATTCTAGTTCATCAACCTTGCTAACTTGTTCAACAGCTTAGTGTACACTGGTTATGTCTCACCTGTCCATCCTCGTGTACTGCTGCGTGTAGGATCGGCGTTGTGCCGCAGCAGCACGCGCATGGACTCCACGTGACCGAGGCACACCGCCAGTTCTAGCGGCGTACGTCCACGTGGATCTACACTCTCCATGTCCTGCTAAAGGTAAAAACACACGCACACATACTGTAGGTATGTGATGATTGGAAATACCTTCTCGTCCAAGAGGACCAGTAAAAGTTTTGGACAGTTAAAGGGTCCCTTTTTCTCCTAAGTTTAAAAAACCTTTGTGCACTGTAGAACTACAGATTCCCTTCGATAAATCAATGAAGCTCAAACCTGTGAACACATGGACTTGGAGTGGAGTAACTTGAATCCAGACCCCATTCGCATTAAACTTAAAGAACTGATTCTTGAGTCTGAATGAACACAAATTCCCACAGCTAAGCGCCACAATCTAACGAAAAGCCTCCACAGAAAAGTGGATTATGTGCTTAGGATTATAGAAGTGGGTATTATAAGAGGAATATCTAGAACAGGGTGCTCACGATTGGTGTCCACTAAATGGAAGGTCGTGGGTTCAAATCCCTGACGGTTCTGAGGCGAAGCTCTGACCTGCTCAAGCACTTTAGATTAAAAAAGCCTCAGGTAAAGGTGTAATTAACTATTATGAGCATGCATGCATGGAAACAGACATGAGAATCCAAACGTCTGTAGTCCAAATTGGCATTGTGGAGGGCAATGGTGATTATCATTGTATTTATCCCTATTTTACAACTGTGGAGGACATCCGGTCCACATTCACACGCACATTAACACACTACAGGCAGTTTGGGAACACCGATTAAACTAATCTGAATATTTTTGGACTGAGGAAGGACACGGTGGCTTAGTGGTTAGCACTGTCGGGTTCAATTCCCACCTGTGTCTGTGTGCATGGGTTTCCTCCAACAGTCCAGAGATATGCGTTCCCAAATTGCCTGTAGTGTGAATGAGTGTGAATGTTCTCCGGAAAATGGAATAAATACGGTGGTCACCATTGGCCATCCCTAGCTGAATCACAAAGGTTCCTAGACGGATGAATGGAACTATAATATTCATGCATGGAATAGACTTGGAAATTAAAACGGATGAATCCGAAACTCAAACTCACCACCTCTTTTTTCTTCAGCTCTCTATCCAACTCCAGGTACCGATTGTTCCAGACCAGATAGTGCAATGGGAACAGATCCTGAGCCATTTTGTTGTTCTTGTTCAATCCAACACAACCCTAATCGAACCTTGTTCACCTTTACAGGATGAGAGTCTGGGAAACGTTCTGCTGCATTAAATACTGTTGGCAGGCTCACAAATAAATCCTTCTTCCTTCCTCAGGATAAATCCAAACTCCATCAGCAGCAGCCTTCATGCTCCTGCTGTCAATACCAATACTGCTGTCTGTCATCCATTAAACACTAAATAACACATATATTCTGTTTTATAATACCTATAATTTAAGTTATGTGAAATTTTGTACTATAAATAAATTTTAAAAACAAGCTTGTTTTTTTTATTATTATTATTTTAAAGCTAGCTCCAAATAAACACCTTAACAATCATTACCTTTAGCTAGCTAGTTCAGGTTAATATCTGGTAAAATCAGTAAATAATGTGTTTAATATAAATGTATATTTTTATTTCTACTTATACACGATATTTGTGGTCAAACTGTGTGTAAAAAAAAACCGTTAATAATATTTCATGCTAGTCAGAGCTAGCATTAAACCGACACGGAGCGCGAGCTAGCTCGGCTAACGGAGCTCAAAATACTACACTAGAAATACACATTTTTAAGGAATAAATCAAGCATTCAAATGATAATCAAGTATTCCAGAGGCCTAGTTTCCCAAGTGAAATGAGCCGCAGGAGGAAGCACAGATGTCAGATAGATCTTTCCTCCCCCCCGCCCCGGAGATCAGAGCAGCATCACACCGGGCAGCAGAACCGCAGCGCCGGGGACAGATCCGGACCGCAGCCGCGAGTCAGTGCGCACTGAGCGGGGAGAAGACGGAGTCGCACACATCCATCCACTCCGAGAATAAACTAGTTATTTCATTATTTATTACTACACGTCGCTTCCACTTCAGTGTGTGTGTGTGTGTGGTAGTCATGCGCATCAAGGCAGCAGCTTTCTTTCTCACTCTTCATCCCATCTGCAGTGAAAATATTCTTAATGCCATATTCACACTCATCCAAATACTATAGAACACTCCATTCTTTAAAAGTGCTTTAAATATTTCTTGTTGATTCTTATACCACATCAAGGTAATCTGATTAAGTACACACTGCACCTTTAATCCACTTAACGTACATAATCATCATATCCACAACCTGGGCAAATATATATATATATATAAGTCGCACTTAAAATTTTTTTTTTTTTTTTTTTAAGATTTCATTCAACTAGCCTTAGCTACAGTGTGATGAAAATTATTCCTCATCCTTCAAGAGAACCTCTCACTCACTCACTCACTCACTCATCGTCTATACTGCTTTATCCTATATACATGGTCACTAGGGGACTGGAACCTATCCCAGTAGACTTAGGGCACGAGGCTATACAAGGGTACACCCTGGTTGGAGTGCCAATCCATCACAGGGCACACGTTTCAAGCAATTTGGGAACATCAAATAGCCTAACTGCATGTCTTTGTGGAAGGAAACTGGAGTACCAGGAGGAAACCCACCAAGCACGGGGAGAACATGAAAACTCCATGCGCGCAGAGCGCGAGGCGGGACTCGAACCCAGAACCTGGCTGTGCAAGGCGACCGTGCCGCCACAAGAAAACCTTTATTCCACAATTTGAGTCCTGGAATATGGGGAAGAAAAACTACAACTTTATGATACAGTACATTCAGGTCATCAGCTGACTTCAATTTTTGCACACCAACTGAAGCAGCCCCAGATCATCACACTGCCTCCAGAGGTTTGTACAGCGGACACTTTGTACGATCGCTTCTTGTGCTTCCATTCATACCCTGATGCATTCATCGCTCTGGAATAGGGGCAATTTGCATTCATCAGACCTCATGACCGTTTCCCCCCCCATTGCTCCAAAGTCCAGTCTTTATGCTTTCCAGCAAATTCAAGCCTTTCTTCACCTGAAGAGTCTCACTAGCCTGTGAGTTCTCATCACATTGTACTGTATGTGTATGGAAATGTTATTACTTTCTCTAGTAAACATATAGCTCTGGAAAAAAGCAAGAGACCACTGCAAAATAATCAGTTTCTTAAGTTTTTTTTCCCTACAGGTGCATATATTGGTGAGATGAGCAGTTTTGTTTAATTTTTTTGCCAACTGCTGACAATATTTCTCCGAAAATTCTAAATGTAACTATTGTTATTTAGGGTGTATATATAAATTAAATTGCATCACAACACATCAAAGTACAGTAATAATCATTTTAAAAAAGATAATGCGGTATTTGCAGAGCTTTAATAACTCAAATAAAACAAAATGCAAATAATTTGCAAACTAGTTTTCTCTTGATGACATTCCAGAAGTTTTCTGGAGTAAATTGCAGTGGTCTCTCTTTTTTTTTTTTTTTAACCATGCAACTTCACAAAGCGTTTAAGTGGTCTCTATTTATCACTTTTTCCGACAGCATTTCAAAGTTGATGGTTCAGCACCATCCTTCCAGGTTTTGATAATGTGTTGAAGAGTTGAAGAGTTCCAATCATTTCAAATGACCTTAGTTGTTTTCTTTGCTTGATGCAGGTTAGACTATTGTAACGCCTTATTTTCTGCTTGTTCAACTAGGTTCATAAGCAAGCTTCAGTTAGTTCAGAGTGCAGCAGCGAGAGACCAGAAGATACGAGCACATCACCCCTATCCTCACTGCATTGACTCCCAGTGAAATTTCACTTTGATTTTAAACCATAACTTTTGACATATTAAGTATTACACGGTCTCAGATCGCAGTACCTGAGTGAACTGCTAGTGTCTTACGATTCGCCATGCAATCAAAAGATGCAGGTTGCTTGTCAGTACCACACATGAAAACTACAGCTGGGGGCAGAGCTTTTTCTTACAAAGTTATGCAATAGTCTTCCAATTAATGTTTGGTAATCAGACACAGTCTAAAAACCTATTTATTTAGCGCAGCATTTTTGTAAATAGATTAGACTGAGGTAAAGGATCAAATCTGGGGGACTCATGGACGTTTTAGCATTATGGTACCAGGAGTATTATGGTGAACTGGTATGTTTAGATGCTGTCTTCCCCACTCTCATTGACCACTCAGGTTTGTTGATGGTGAAGAGATCAGTTGTTTTACATCTCAGGGAGCCCTCATGTCTGTGTTTCCTTCTGGCTCTCCCTTTTAATTAAGCGGTCATAGTTAATCCTGCCGGAGTCCCTGCTTGCACTTCACAATAAATATACACTCACCTTATGCATTATGTCCGTAACCATACTTAACCGTTATCTCTCCTCATCTGTCAAGCTCCTGAGCTGCCAGTGATCCAGACCCCCTCTGCCCTCTGGACCTGTCTGACTTGTCCTGGTGCCCCGGTTCTGGGGGTCTTGGAGATCTCATCGCAAGGAGGCCCCGCGTGATGACTGGGACAGTTCCACTTTACCATGGAGACAGTCCTGGCTTCGGCTGATGCAGACAGCTGTTCTTGAGGACTTGTAACTGCAGTCGCTCAATAGCTCAGGACTGGAATTTCCCTCATTCTACTTGAGCCTTCAAAGAACATCATGTTATATTGTGAAGTTATAATTAACTTCCAGCTGCCTAAAATACAGTAAAACTGCACAAGAATTCCCGCTATCCATCATCAATCAAATGAGGATGGGTTCCCTGTTGAGTCTGGTTTCTCTCAAGGTTTCTTTCTATTGCCGTCTAAGGGAGTTTTTACTCGTCACAGTCGCCGTTGGCTTGCTCATCAGGGACAATCTGATCATTTTCATTCATACTTATTTTGTCACACATTTCCATAATTTTCTGTAAAGTTGCTTTGCGACAATTACCATTGTTAAAATGTAATTGAAAGCATGATTCTCTTAAAGCATGAGGGAAATAAAAAAAATTATGTTACTGTGCGTGATTTTTGTCCCCCCCCCTCCAGAGAACCTATACACCTGGGATTTAAATTACAGTCTGCACTACTGTCACATGGCCGTCAGAAAAAAGGAAAAAAAAAGAAAAGAATGAACTTTCTAAAGATTAAGTTTTCTAAACTGCTGAGATTTTAATTGTTGCTAAATCATAATCTTAATCATCATCATCTTTGAACAAGTGTATTTCAACATTTTGGCACATAATTAACTTTAGCTCTTTTTTTTCCTGCAGCACAGATTATTTTTTGAGCCAAATCCTATTATAACAACTCACACACTACATCTTACACTGCTAACTGATTCATCACAGTCTGGGTTGGTGAGGTCATCTACTTTAGAAGTACAAACAACAGCTTAGATTAGATTAGATTAGTTATGTGAGGTGGTACTTACAAAAAGGACTACATATCTCATAGCTAAAAGCCTAATTACTTAAGTACCTGTACTTATTAATGTACATGTACTTTAACAGTTTGTGCTTGAGCTTTTGAAAATGTACTTAAATAACTGTGCACTCGTGTGAATGTAAACAGACAAGTATACAACATTTGTTTATTTCTTTATTTTTCTGAAAAACAAAAAAAGTGAAAAAAAAAAAGAACTTCCAAAAATAATTACAACGCTACAGACTCTTCTTCTGGCATACTATAGGAGAGGAATACATTTACACAAGGGTGTGTGTATATATTTTTATATTTATATATATCTGTACTCTGTAACTAGAGAGAACGGAATTAAGAACTGAAAAGTATTCCTCCTGAAAAATAAATTCAGAAGTTAAGCACAGGAGTGAAACCAAATGCGACACCCTTACGCTGCTACAAACAACAGAAGCCTTGGAGTAAATTCGACGGAGAAGTTAGAAAGAGCGGAAAAGGAGGAGGATGGGATCAGGAGAGGCATGCAAGTTACGGACCTGCCCTGGAATAGAAAAAAAAACTAAAGAAAGAAAAAAAGGCTGTCTTTTGAGCAATAGCACCTGTTTAAAACTCTTATTGGAAGAGCTCATGAGGGTTCTCGGGCCTGTGACGCCGTGGTGACTGCCGGCTGCTGCACCTGTGTGAACTTTGACCGATGGGGGGGGGGGATTAAAGTACAAATTAGGGTGGGTAGCCATCGCTGAGTCTTTTACATATATCTCCTAAGTGTTCTGAGCTCCTCCGTCATCGTGTTCTGTACAAAGTCTGACCTTCCTACACGTAACGCACGCTGCGAGATTCTCTTTCACACGCACAAAAACGTACAAACCGACACCGCCTGCACCCGAACAGTCCGTGTGTGTGGGTGTGTGTGTGTGTGTGTTCTCTCAGAGAAAGATGGGCTCTAGGATATTCTCTGGATGAGTTTATCGTCTGATAGGCAGTAGAGGGCGTTGACGGACAGCTCGGAGATGAATTTCTCGCAGGCTTGCCGAGAGATTCCTTTACAGCTGCGCAGGTCCAGTATGGAGAGACAGGACAAGCGCTGCAGGTACACCAGACAGTGGTCCGTCAGACGGCTGCACCCTGGGAGCGAGAAAGGGAGAAACGTTATTTGACCGTTTAACACCACGGCGCTTAATTGTGATCTTGTTCCATCTTCTCAAGTCTTGAGAGTGGGGTGTTCGGGTCACCTGCTAGATTGAGGTGTGCGAGTGTGTTGCGTGTGGACGAGCCCACGGCGGTGAGGAGGTTGAGAGAGTTGTCGGTCAGAGGGCAGTGTGAGAGCTCCAGCTTCGTCAGCTGAGGCATGTGCCTGATGATCAGCCTCAGAGTGGCCTCCGTCACCTCCAGACCACACAGCCTCAAGCACTGCATGTTTCTCAGCTGGGAGCGGTTATTACTTCCTGCACAAGCACACAAAACACACACAACCTCCAGTATACGCTTATACCTCGATTACTCCATTTCTACAGTTCACATTTAAGTCATTTATTATTATTATTATTATTTTTTTTTTTACTGACAGGTCTACGTGGGGTTACCTGGTGGGCTGAGCAGCTCTCTGATCTGCGCATCTTTGACGCCATCTGCCCAGCGGAGGTCTAACGAGCGCAGTAAAGGACAGCTGGGAGAGCTCAGAGCGGACACAGACGTCCAGTTACACCCTGAAAGCACCAGATCTTTCAACCCTAAAGATGAAGGAGAGGAGGTGAGGATCGTGGCGTTTAAAATAAATAAATAAAATCGGGTTTGAGCGCAGCAATAGGAGTACCTGGTAATCGGTTGATGAGCCACGTGAGCTGTTTCTTGGATATTTTGGCCCAGGACAGGTCCAGTGTAACCGGCTGGCGCTTGATGATGCCGGAGAGGGCCTGTGGGCTGATGGACTGGCAGCGGCTCAGGCTGATATGCGTCCATAATCGCTTATCGCAACCCCTATTACACAAGAAAAAGTGTAATTGTATAATTAAATTATATATACAGAGTCAGCCAAAAAATATATATATATATATATATAGCTAAAAAAAAGTACACACTTCAGGAAAAGAAAAACAGTATGATGTATATAATACATTAATATAGCATTAATAATATTTTATCATTATACTATTATCAAGTTTTTCTTTTCCTGAAGCGTGTAGACATGTGTTTATTTACAATTATACATTCCCATCCTTACCATTTGTACCAGCTCTTGCACACAGCCATGCAGACGCACAGCTCGGTTCGAGTTAAGTAGCGGAAGACGGACACCCACACCAGCCTGCCCCAGCCTGGTTCACTCGCCCCGCTCTGCTCGGGTGACGTGCAGGACGACGCTGAGCTGGGAGAGGACGCGGGAGGCTTCCCTCTCTCCGGCCGCACGTTTTTCCCGTTCCTCTCTCGCGTGGTGTTGTGATGAGACTCTCTGGAGCTGCACTTTAAGCTTTGACTGACGTGAGCGTGTTTGGAAGCGCTCCTGGTGAGAGTGGCAGACTGGAGTTGCGACTTGGGCGTATGCGAGTGTGTGTGAGCGTGGGCTTTATCCGTTCGGCGGGAATCGCCCCGGAGTGGTGGGCGGAGCAGGGACTTGCCCTGGAAGTCGCTGTTGCTTTGGGCGTGGCTTACAGAGGATACATTCGCTTCTAGCTTGGGAACGATAGTGCTGGGATCCCGCCTGCCTCTCGAAGGCTGCAGGGTGACGGTCACGCATGAACCCTGATCTCTGGCGTCGTCGGCGAGCGCCCCGGATGAGTCTGTCCGGGTCTGGTCAACTCCGTCCTCCTCCCTTTCCGCTTCGTGCTCCCCGTTCTGTTGACCGTCTCCGTTCTCGTCTTCCGCCTGCCTCGCTCCGTATCTCTGTGGCCGGTTCTCTTTGCCCCCCAGCCCGTTCTCTCTCCTTTCCGTCTTCTCGGCCTCTTCCTCCTTGTCGTTGTCGGCTCCGCCCTCTTCTCTCTCCGTCCTTCCTCTCAGAGCTCCGCTTCTCACTTGGCTTCTGAGCCGCACTTCTCTTCCCTGATAGGACACTACGCTTCTCCGGCGGGACAAGCCCCTGCTGAGTCCCGCCCTGATCATGCTCGCCCTCTCCAAACTCCGCTGACGCAGGAGCTTTGGAGAAACAGAGACAGACGTCCGTGTCTGAGAGACAGAATGGGTGGGGAAAAAAGGGGGAAACGAGAGAACACGAGAGACACAAACGAGGAAAGCAAAGGAGCAGAGAGTGAAAAGCGACAGAGGAAGTGAGGACAATGAGTGGGGTTCTCGCAAGGACTCTTTCAGTATGTGATGTGGGGGGGGAAAAAAAAAAAAAAAAAAAAAAAACGGTGTGCTTCGGAAAAATAGTGAATAAACAAAAGAAAAGGTCAAAGGATAATTATCCTATCACTAACTACTACTATAGCTAACACTGTCCTGTAGTCTCATCATGCTTTCCTTAGAGAAAGGATCATCTTGACATCAAGAATTATCTTTATTCATCTACAAATTCCAAACCGTCCCTGTCCCTCTAAAACATTCTGATCAAGGGGGGGGAGGTCAAAGCTGTGAACACACTTTTGCACAAGCATCAAGCGCGATGAAGACTTACTGACTGGAAGAGTTTGCTCCTCTCCAATTTGATCTACAACGAATAAATAAACACAAAAACAAGGTCAGAGCAAACAGACAGTACAGTACAGGTGCGTGTGTTTTTACATGTTTACATGCCCGTCCTGTGGTCTTACCCTCTTGCGGTGCTGTAGCTCCAGCACTCCGGCTCTCTTGCGGCTCTGTTGGTGCTGCAGCAGGATTCTCTGAGACGGCGGGGGTTGGCGGCGGGAGCGTGTCAGAGGCAGGGACGGGGGCGACGGCTGACCCCTGCGCCCCAAACGCAGCCCGCCCACTCCGATGCCCTCTCTGTACGCCCGCTTAGCAGGAGGAGCGGACGGCGCACTGGACGTAATGGTGCTTTTACTGTCCTCCTCTGAATTACTGCTGGAAGACTGCAATAACACAAGACAATAAAAAAGGCTTTAATAAAGTCCAAAACTCTGCATCATGATCATAAAAATACAGCTCCGGAGAAAGAGAAAGAAAAAAAAAAAGAAAGAGAGAGAGAGAGAGAGAGACCACTGCAAAATAATCAGTATGGTTTTTTTTTTTTTTTTTTTAACAGGTGCATGATTTCATTAGAATTTTTTTTTGTTTTTTGAGTTTTGTCTATTTTTTTTGGTGAACTGCAAACAATATTTCTCCTAAATTCAAAATACAATTATTGTTATTTAAAATGTATCTTTAAAGGAAGTGACATCACAACACATCAAAATAACCCATGATCATGGAGAGCTTTAATAACTCAAATAAAACAAAATGCAAATAATTTGTAAACAAATTGTGTTAATGCTTCGGTTAAATAACATTAAGAAATCAGTATTTGATGGAATAATAACCCGTGATTTGCAGTTACAGCTTTCATGCATTTTGATGTGCTCTCCACCAGTTTTTTTTTTTCCCCCACATCGCTTTTGGGTAACTTCTTTTTTTTTTAACCTCTCATTTTTTGCAAAAAATCAGCTTTGCTTGTTGGTTAGTGACCATCCAACTTCCTCTTGATGACATTCCAGAAGTTTTCTGGAGTAAATTGTCTCTCATTTTTCCTTCAGAGCTATACATTATTTATATCCATTTGCATGATTCTGATCAGATGTAACGTATCGACCCTACCTCTGTGTTCTTATCCTGGACACATTTGGGACACTCCCAGCAACTGGGAAGATCCTTATTGATCACACCGTCCCCTGGGACCTTCAGGACACACAAAGATCATCATCAACACCACATTTATATACAACACTGAATCAGCTGAACCAGTTCTAAGTGCATGCTTGTGTGTTTACCTGTATACATTCTGGGTGTGTGATCCGACCGCACTCGGAGCACTCCATGAGCGTCTGGGTGGTCGCTGTGCCTTCGTCCTCCTGGCTCCCTTCTTTACATATGGCGCAGACTGCAGTCAGAGGCAGCGCCGGCTAGAGGAAGCACACGAGTTAGAGCTTGTAATGCAACGCGTGAATAACGGAGACGTGGCCGTTGGCCTAAGTACTCACAGTCAGGCACTGTCTGAGGATGCAGGACTTCTTGAGTCGACCCGGGCCGCCAAACTTCTTCATGTCCCTGCAGTAGGTACAATCTCCGCACTCTGAACGCCGGCAGGCCTCGCAGCGTTTACAGCGCACACGCCGCCGCCTCAGAGCCGAGATGGATGATGCTGGCTTGGCCGGACGCGGTATCGGGGCCATTGTGGGGCCCGAGACTGAAGGACGTGGCCGGTACATTACAGAAGGGGGAGGAGGGAGTGGCGTATACCACGAGGGCTGCAAACACGGGAAGGAAAAAAAAAAAAAACCTATATAAATAAAAGAAAGGGTTTGCCTGTACATTGGTCAGAGCTCTATCTTTTAATGATATCTTTACGTTTCATACACTGGAGCTCTCATAAAAGTTTTTCTGTCTGTCTGTATGTATGTTACAGCATCACACAAAACTGGCTGGTCAGAATTCAAATGAAACCTTTGCAGTACTTGGATATCTTAACGTTAAGCGAATGTTACGATGCACCAATAGATATTAATTAGAAAAGCTAAGCCGGATATTTTTACAGCTGAAATAACAGCGCTGAAGTGGTATAAGTGAATTTTAATGCGCTGGAGTTGTTTTAAGACAAAACTTTAGATAAAGACAGATCTTTATCTGATCTACTTTTTCGATTTCTCATCTGTGATTCGCTCTCTGATTATACTCAACAGGAACTGTATTTGGCTGACGATGAAAGAAGTACAAGGTGCAAGATACTCAACCTTACAAATTTTTTTATTTCTTTGTATTAATGTGTTAGACAGAGTGTTCTGCCGTACAGAAAGACAGAGACAGACAGACAGAAAGACATGTACGTGGGCTTAAACTTGAAAAAAATATCACTGATTACATTAAAGTTGATCAGATTTTTTTTGCTTGTTTTAACCTTTTGACTGTCTCTAAAAACTCTAGTGTTTAATATACTGGGACTCACATCAACATTGCTACTACATGCACCCATTATTACATGTTGGCTTTTATAAAAGTGACCCCATCATCACTGTGCTATACAATGACCCAGGTGTTGTCATGTGACCCACTCCAGCTCAGCGCTTACCCTTTTGGGCCATGTGACAATGGGTATTCCAGTGTAAGACAGTTTTGGATCATCGTTGGCGTGCTCTTCTAGCAGGGCCTGTGGACACCAAACAGAGTCTCATGATAAACTCTTTAAACATTTATTCCGCATCAGTGCGGATGTCAAAGAAATATTTTATGCATAATCCAAAGCAGTTATTAAGTGACGAGTACGTTTACGTACCCGGATGTCGTTGAGAAGCGCTGGAGCGTTTCGGATCCCTACAGGTACACACTTCTTGTGAGCAGGAAGCTGCTCCAGTTTGTGCAGCAGCTGCCACATGCCTTCCAGCTCCAACGGCGTCAGGTGGACCTTTACCCCGGGGCGGGCCGGAGGAGAAGCAGCTTCGTCTTCCTGCTCGTCTGGCTCTACTTTAACCTCTACCTGTTCCTCCTTACACTCGCTGTCTGGCTTGACAAAGTCGTCTTTTTTCAACCCTGTGTGTGTAAAATTAAACTCAATATAGGTCGTCCGTGTTAATGTAGAACTGTTAGTGTGTGTGTGTGTATCTGTATGTACAAACCGATGCCCAGCGAGTGCCTCTGGAACTCTGGCGTTAAATGAGAGGTGTTGGTCAGACAGTACAGGTAGCGCTCCAACACGTACCAACACATCTCGTAATAAAACGGGTAACGAAACTTCGATGGGACCTGCAACGGTTGGGGACATAAACAATCTACATGAAAACAATTCTTTACCCCACATACATCATATATGTGTAGCCTATTAATTGTGGAGGCACGTCACAAGAATGTCACCTAATTTATATTAATATCAAATATGTCGATTTTATCGACATTTCTCAAGTCTAATGCAGTAGACAAGCTTGTGTTCCTCGCTTAAAACATAAAATGCTGTCAAGCACCTGTTTGGTTTCATTTAGCATGTAAGTTGCATGTGATTTACAAAAAACGATTTATTTTATAAAAAAGTCATTTAGGTCTGAAGCCTGAATTTTACCTCATCTTTTCCTAAAAATAATCAGAATCAGGAAGGAGTAGGAATGTTGTACTGATAACTGCTTTTCTAAAATAACAAGAAAACCTGTTAGTGAAAGTAAGTTTGCACTTTTAGTCCAAATAAGCAGTTCATGTTTGGTTATATTGTTTTTGCTTTAAGAAATCCTCTAGCGTTACCCTCTAGTGTTTTATTAATTTTTCATTATTTTAAGAAAAATAATCGTTTTTAAATAAAATAGTGAAATTTGTTTTCAAAAAAATCTGAAATTCAACTTACTAAATGTTAATATAATAATAGTTCATGTAGTCATGTGAATAACAATTTCTCTTCATGGGACAAATTGAGATCACAATACTTTTTTTTGTTGCACTCGAGTAATTTAAACCAGCCCCCCCCCCCCCCCAAAAAAAAGTGCTGGACTATTGGACTTTGAACATCTCTTTTCCCCCTCAACTCTGTGCTACTGAAAATCCACACTAACCCTCTAACCCTAGGCTCTCCTGAGCACTCCTGCCTTCCTTTGGAAATCTCGAAAGCGTCCTTTTTTGGTTGAAGTTAAACCTTTCTTATATTGAGAGTGTCTCAGAAAATTAATTCTGTGCAAAACTGTATCTGTATCTGTCTGTATTTCTGAACCAACCCGTGTGCGATCCTCGATGTTGTAGATGCTCAGCTGCATAGGAATGTTAAAACTGTGCAGGAAATTCCCCCCGAACACCAAAGTATCCTCGGGAGTGTATACTGCATGGATCCAACCTACAAACACACACACATACCAAATATACTATACATTTTACCAAAAATAAATAAATAAATAAATTCTGCATTGAATTCCCCTGGTTTATAATTCCTTTTTCTACACTTACAAGTTTACCATCAACGTTACGCAAGTCATTTCTTACATTAACACACTATTAAACTACACATACCTGAGGGAATCATAAAAGTGTAACCCTGTTTTAGCTCAATGCGCTGGCATGAGGTGGCCTTGTCCCCGAGGAAGATGTCACCCTGTTTTCCTGACAACACCCAGTTCTCATAGAGCTCCAGGTTGTGTGGAGTTGGCGGGATCAGCCAGAACACCTAAGGATTAACCAGAAGCACGAGATGTAGTGAATAATAACAACCACCTACTGCAACATAAAGGAGTAAAAGGAACTGCGCAAGAAAAATATCAGAAGGGATTCTCAGAATATTGCAAGTTCATTATTAATAAATTCTATACATATAATAAGACTGTAAAGCTGGCGTGTCTGTACATTGAAGATACTTGCAAAAAAAATAATTTGGGGATGAAGATGAATCGTAGAACACATCAAGATGTTTTTTGGAACTTTTGTCTGTCTGTCTGTTTGTGCACGCATCACATAAAAATTCCTGAACCAATTTTAACAGGGTTTTCACAGCGGTATTTGGCCGAGCTTGAGGTAACATACAGGCTTTGTTTCATCTGAATCGGGCCACAGGAAGAGAAGATACGCTCATTTGAAATTTTAATGGAAAAAACCCTTATACCATATTTAAAAAAATTAATTAAATTAAAAAAAATATTTTGTAACAATTAGTTCATCTCAAAATTCAACACATGGCGCTGTACATGTTTTTTTTTTTTTTTAAGCGCTTATGAGTGTGCGGTTAAATTCCATGTGAATGAATTTCAGCCTTAGACATCATAAATCTAAGGCTAAAATTGTTTTTGTAATCCTGATGAATTTTTATCTTCGCCAATAATAAGAAGGAGAAAAAAGCACATGCCCTCAAATCATACCTTTTACAGCACACGGTGTGCTGGCAAACTCTTAAAGCTTACCCATACACAGCATTCACGTTTTCCGTGATTATTTCCAAACAATTCTGAAGTGCGTACGCTAACGTAACATCAATCCTGGTGTAACGTTTAATATTATACTCTATGCTTTTATTCTTTTAATGCTAAAGAGCTTCCAGCACTTTCAGAAAGAAAAAAATAGCATTACACCAGAGTAATATACACGAAAGATGTTTGCATGTTTTTACATGCAAAATGCAACTTGAGGTGCTAATGAGAACCTCTAGGCGGGCAGAGTTCAAAGCGTTAATAACGCTCTCTCAGAAGCAGAAGAGAACGACGACGTGTGCGGTTCTCACCTTGCGTCCCCTCAGGATGTGATACCATACTGACGTGCCACCAAAGTCAATATGGAAGTCTGTAAAGCAACCCTTCACACTCATCAGACAGTACCTAGGCAGAGAGAACAAAGGTTTACTTTTACAGAAAGATAAACCGCAAACCATCTGTGTTAATAAAGATGTGCGCATATACAGTATATACAGGGGCAAATATTTCCTCTGTGATCAGGATTAAGCAGATTTTTTACCTCAGGTTTTTATTTTTTTCGCCCTAGGCTGCATGTCCCCTACTCCCTACTGACTTCCAGAAGATCACCCCTTCATTTGGTGCTCATGTTTAAATGTAACCAGCACAAGTTTAGAGCGAATGAACATGGTGGTTAAACACTTCTTTATCACACTTATTAAATATCATACACAGTTGAGAGAGAGAACATCTTTTCAGAATCAGAAACACACCAGGGTGTGAAAACGTTAACAAAACTTAGCAATAAAGTAGAGCACAAAGTCCGCTTTATACAAGGTGCCGTCTTGCATTCTGACATACTAAGGGAAAATAAAAGCTCAAACCGGAGAATAAAAGGAGGAGAGAACACTGTAGCGGAGCAATAAGTTTTGGTCAACATCTTGTTACCTTCTGTTAAAAGACAAACGTGACGTGTCAGGAGCCAGTCGAGTTCTTCCACACCGAACTCGCTCATCCATGTCTTTATGAACCTCGCTTTGTGTACTGGTGCGCAGTCATGTTGGAACAGGAAGGTGACGTCCCCAAACTGTTCCCACAAAGTTGAACAGAACTTGACTGAACAGACCTGACCTCTGGGATGAATTAGAGCAGAGGCTGCGAGACATCTTCTTGTCTAAAAATGAGTGTCTGACCTCACAAACACGGTTCTGAAGGAACGGTTAAAAATTCCCATACACACGCCTTTACAGAAGAGCTGAAGTAGTTACAGCTGTAAAGGGGCGGGGCCAACATCATGTTAAGATTTGAATGTTGCATGTGAAGGCAGGCGAGCGAATACTTTTGTCAACAGTGTTGTTTTACAGCCCCAAAAAAGCATCCTGTGTCTTATTTCATAGACGGTCAAACAATAATGTTTTTAAGCAGCTACCTCTTTTAAGGCCGGTCTGAGTTCTGCTCTACATGAACATGTGACTTGAACCCACCCTGTCACTAGCTTATAAACCGATCATTTGGCCATGACCTCTACGTGTCTGTAACTCACTTCTGTACTTTGGGGTAATGCATGTCTGTAATGACATTGGTCGAGTCTCTCTGTCTCTCCTTCAGGTGCCGTGGCCACATGATATCGACCCAGTCGATCAGATCCACCTGGAAGCAGCAAATCAAACCGTCAGGGATTTATCACAGAGCGAGTCTAAATCACTTGTTTATGCATAAAAAAATTACAATAAATCAAAATTTTAAATCATACCGAGGCAGGTCTCTTGACTAGATGCTCCAGTTTGGTGTGACTGAACTCAAGACTGATGACGTTGTACAGCTTTTCCCTTTCCGAGGCCGGGGTTTCATAATAGCGCCTCCACTGACCCATTGACATTTCCATGCCCTTTTGAGTGCTTACGTCCATCACGTCGATCATCCTTCGACTGCCTATCGGAGCGATGAAGAGAGCAGGGTGTACAGGGAGCAAGTACAACAGCAAAATGGTGTGTATTCGAACCATGCTTGCAGGACTTGACAAGGAGTTATGGATTAAAGAAATGATAACAGCAAGGAAAATGCTTACCTACAAACAGTTTCACGTCACTCACGCTGAAGTCTGGATCAGGCATCCTGAGAACGCAAAGAGACAACAAAAAACGATTTAGACAAAACAATATGGCTGAGCATAAGCGACGGTAAGGAAAAAGAAAGACAAAGACATAAAGAGACAGCAAGCCATAAGCGGCAAGATGAAAGACATACTGAATGCCAAGTCCGTCTGCTTTAGTGAAGATGATGGGGTCTCGAAGTCCTTCTCGCTGAATGTACTCAAAAGTGAAGTCTGCAGAATTAAAACACACAAACACACACAGAGTTAAAAATGCCCTCAAGTGGATCACAGACTGTAATGTTCAGTGTAACATGTTTAACGTTAACCTTTCCCGTCCATGATTTTGACCAGGTCTGAATTGAAGTAGTCACTTTCAAGCTTTTCTTCAAGGTCAAAAGTCGTCTTTCCCTCGATTTCGTCATCCGAGATCCCATCGTCCTGGTAGCGTCGGCGTGTTCCTGTCCGCTAAACACACAATAAAAACATCGTTCTATGTAAGTTTCAACTACAAAAAAATTTTTTTTTCATACCTACCATCAGTTCTAAATCTGTATTTCAGAGGAAGGTATCCGTATTTGTTTTACAGCTATACCTATTCTAATCTGTAACCTCAAGTAGACGTAGTCTAAGCAAAACACCCATTTATACTTTGTTTTTTTTCTGGCAGTAATTGTCTGTACTTGATATAATAATCATCTAAAATATGCATACATAGTTCTAGCTTGCAAACATAACTACAGTTTAAAAAAACAAAAAACAAACAGCGGTTCATAATTCAAGTTAACTGTTCTTTTCTTTTTCATTTGAGCGTCATGATCGGACCGTTCTAGTGATGAAACATAAAACATTTATACTACTCTCATTCATTCATTCCTATTCTATACCACTTATGTACAGGCAGGGTACACCCTGGACAGGGTGCCAATCATAACACTATGAGTAAATCTGGAAACGGCAATTAGCCTAATCGTTGGACATGTGAAAGAAAAACATGCAAACTCCACGTACGCAGACCTGCGGTGGGACTCGAACCCTTGACCCTGGAACTGCAAGGCTACAAAGCTGAACCATTCAAAGCATTTAATATCCATCACACTTGTATGTGGTCCTTCTCTAAACTGTTCCACAAAGATGGACGTACATAACTGTCTAAGATGTCCATTTACGCTAAAGTATTGTAATTTCCCTTCGCTTGAACTAAGGCTACTTCACATTCCAAGCCAATAAGCTCAGTTCCAGTTTTTTGGTCAGATCGGATTTGCATGTAATGATGGTTTACATTCCATGCACCCTGGGATTTTGCACGAGTCATCGATGATGTGATTGTAGCCTGAGGGTGTTTTCACATTAGGGTTTCCGCATTCGTGTCCGAGAACACTTGACCCCAACATCTGGTTCATTTTTATCAGTGAGAACACGATCGTTCAGCACTCTAGAACTGTGTCCGAGTCCGCTTGAAGAGATGGTCTCGAGAATTATACAGTGTACTCCGGCACGGATCTTACTAAATATGGAAGCCAATCGTAAACGAGAACGGAGGTAGCTTGCTGCGACACCATCAGTACCGTGGGTCTCCTCCGAAATAGCACAAGCCAATCTCATCTTCTGACCCATACAACCATAGCTGACACCGAAGGAAGGCACGCGAGAGTGCTGCTCGACATTTGTTTCCCCCCAAAATATCAAAAACATTAACCATGGCACTAGGTTAACATCCATGTTTCTCTTCTTCTCTTGTGTTTAATGCCTCAAGTAGGTGCATACTGCCACCTGCTGTATCGGAGAGTGTAAAAAAAAATAAAATAATAATAAAAAACGAGAGGAGGGGGGGAGCACTCTTGTACCTGGGCACGGTACAAATGAAATCAATTGTGCATACGAATTTAAAAATGGTGTCAAAAACCTGAAACTGTTCTTGCACAAAGTGAGCTCTAAAACTGGAGTTTAAGTACTGGAGCGTCCTGCACATGACCTTGTCCTCTTCCACACTGAACATCGACTGTACCTCTGGCCTAATCATGCAACACCTCAATACAGCAGAATGGTAGAAAGACATAATATAACATTGTGGTAGATTTCTCGCCTGCCACGCCTAAGGCCAACGTTGAATTCCCACCCAATGCCTAAACCCCAGCCACCGGGTGATGATGCAGTGCTGGTCCCAAGTCCAGATAAAACCTGTGCTAAAGTTGTATGCGGATCAGATGGTCACCGCCCGACGGGATTGGCTGAAAGACTAACAAACATAAAGGGGGAATAAATCTGGAATGGGGCGTTCAATACATACGGATACATGACTGCGTTATCGTCATGGGGACGGAGAGGGGGGAAAAAAAACTTGGCCATACAGTGTGTGTATTGAGAACATGACAGAACAGGGGTTGTGCTTGAACTCACCAGGCGCTTGCTGTAGCGGGTCTCCTCCATCGCCTAAAAAAACAGGAATACGGGAATGAGTTTGAGGAAATTTCAGGAGATGTCTGGGACATATTTAAATAATAATATTTTTAAAAAACGTACATTGAATAATCTGAGTTTAAATAAATTAAACTAGACTAGATACCATTCCATCACTGGGCTTTAACAGGCAGGTCAGCTTTAAAAAAATAAATAACCTGCATTCAAAGCATACACGGCATATAAGAATAAGAAATAAATAGGAATTATTTCAGATTATTAGACTTTAGATGAAAAGACAGTCAACTTCTGAAAAGTAGAAACAAAGACAGACATGATCAGCTGTGTGGATCTGATTCGCGTTTTTATCCAACATTCATGTTTTATAGAGACGCACAGGAAACTCAGGCGAACGTGTTTAATGTTGATGACTTTTAATGGAAAGTTATCCGGTTATCGTTATGTTTATAAGAGACAGCGCGGTTGAGCTCAGTGACAGGCAAATCGCTAGCATCCGGAGCTAACTCACAGTGTTAGCCAGCCGCTTTAACACAAACACAGCCCAGGACATTTCACAATTATTTCACATTTCATTCAGACACGTTCGAACAAAAACTCAACCAGTTTTCTATCCAGAACCAGAAATGTAACCAACACAGCTAATAAACTCAAACTAGCCAGTTAGCATTTCCATTGACACCCAGCTAGCATTAGCGTTAGCAAAACACACAATGTTAGCTGCCTAGGAACAAAACAAGCTAGCAATCTTCAGACCTTTAAACATACCTAGCGTTCAGCTTCTTCTTTTTTTTCTCTCCTGTTAGCAGTAATAATGCTATGTTTTAGGTTTAATGCGAAAAAACAACATGTATTTCCTTAACTGCAGCCGAAATTCATCCTGTCCTAATCCTAATCTCACCCACTTATTCTGCTTATTATTGTATACGATAAAGTTAAAGGAGTCCGCTTCCATCCGCCATTTGCAGATTGTCATCACACACACACGCACACACACAAACGGCGTGAGCGTCTGTCCCTGCCCCGCCCTCTATACAATCCGGACCAATCAGAGAGCTGGAATGTAAATTAGAAGGCGCTGATTGGTCAACACCCACGCCTGCGTAGCGTATGGTTCTCTGGTTAAACACGCCTCGTGTAGTTTTTATCAGAGACGGCAGGTTTAATGTGTGAAGTTGATTCAAATCTGAAAGACAAAAATGAACTGAAAATCAATCAAAACGGACTGGATTATATTAAGCAGATATAAACGCATTTGCTTACGAATAAAAATACAGTTCAAGTAAGGAAGAGAATCAACATGGACCAATATAATTCAATATTATCATGATATTTCTGTGCTGATTCCATCTGTATTGTGATTCTATGAGTATCAATCATGATCATAAGTATAATCAGTATCTCATCTTCTTATTGTCTATAGCGACTTATACAGGGTCGCGGGGGGCCTGGAGCCTGTCCCAGGAGACATATGGCACAGGGCGGGGCACCAATCCATCACAGGGCACACACACTCTCACTCACATGCGAATTTACATACTGCAGATAATAATGCCATTTAGTCTAACCTGCATGTCTTTGGACTGTGGGAGGAAACTGGTGTACCCGGAGGAAACCCACCAAGCACAGGGAGAACATGCAAACTCCATGCACAAAGAGGCGGTCCTGCCTCGAACCTGGCCGGGAATCAAACCCAGACCCTGGAGGTGCAAGACGATAGCGCTAACCACTAAGCCACCGCGCCGCCACCTTAAGTATCATGATTTAAAAATATCCTGATTCTTGGTCAGGATTCTAAACAACTTTGGAAATAATTACCATTCACACAGGATGCCTGTAGGATTATAGAGGAATTGTGACATTTTACCACCTCAAATGCAAACATACAGTATTTACTCACTCACTCAGAACATGCAACTCCATGCACACAGACCGAAGCCTGGATTCGAGCTCGGACACTGGAGGTGAATTGCGAATACTTCAGTCATATGACTAAGTTTCACTTCCATATGGAACCTTGTTTATTTTTGCTAAACATCTTAAATAATAGTGTTACTATTGTAAATAATGCCACGCAGTCAAGAAATTCAGCTAGATATGCTAAATAACCTGGTTTGAATTGTTAAACATCAAGCATGCCACCTGACAGTGATAAAAATCATAATAATAATAATAATAATTTGCATACAACATCAAACAAAATTGAGCTTAATTATTATAGTGAACTCAGGAGTCATAATGAGTTCCTACCAACCATACAGATACACTAAGAAAAACAAATATACTTATACTTGTGAATTAAACAGTGAATTCCATTGATGAGTGTGAAAAACTACACTAAGGCACAAAAATAATGAAAACTACGTAGAAAAAGGAAAGAGAAAAGTACATGGGGAAAAAATGTGAGCATTGTTTTCATAATGACTTTTTAAAAATATTTTTGTATTAAAGTCAACTATTCAAGCATACTCTTTATAGAGTTTATAGACACGTCACATTGTAACACCAGTTTATCCTAAACTATTTATTCCAACATGAAAATCATTTCAAAATCTACACTTCTATGTTCATTCAAGTGGAAGGCTTTCTGGAGCTGTCTTTAAAAAGTTTTTAGAAAACCTCTGCATTCTCATAAAACTTTGTCTGTTTAATGTCACGTCCATACCACTGGTAAAAATGCTGTATATTTTCAAGACCAGCCAAAAGTTTGGACACACCATCTAATTCCATGGTCTTTCCTAATTTCTATTTCTTACAAATAAAAAATAAAAGTAAACCAATGCTGAAGGCGTCCAAAATATGCAATAATCTCATATGAGCAGTTGATATTGAGATGTATCTGCTACTTATGATCTGTAAAGCTTCCTAACGGCTCTAATCTGAGGTGCTGTTTGTTAATTGGTGATTTCTGAGGCTGGTGACTCTACATGAACTTCTCCTCTGCAGCAGAGGTACGTTTTGATTTTGCTTTCCAGGGAAAGTCTTCATGAGAGACAGATTCATCATGGAGTTTGATGGGTTTCGCAAATGCTCTTGACACAATCCTGTTCCGAACACTAGTACTGTAACGTGTTACGTTGTCGTTTTTGTCATTCTGTAGCTCTTTTGCACATTTGCACGTGCACTTTGTTGTATATTGTCGTCTCTTCTTTCGTATAGGAATTTATAGTTTTTTAGGTTAACTTAAAAATGTAAATCTGTCACATCTGAGCTAGTCGGCTAATTAACTCTCTTGGTCAGCTAGCTGGTTCCGGTATAGTGTGTTGTTAATTTAAGCTGTGTTGTTAATTTAGGTTGTTGCATGTATGTAGCACCTTGGTCCTGGAGGAACGGTGTTTCGTTTCACTGTGTATTGAACTGTATATGGTTGAAATGACAATAAAAGCCTACTTACTTGACTTGACTGAGCAGAAAGACAAAGCATTATTGACTGTATATTCATGGGAATTTAATAAATTTTTAATGCACAGTAATGGATAACACTCACATACTCAACATGGCAACCTTATATTTTTTATATATCGGCCCAGTACTATACAAAGCAAGAAAAAAAAGATATAAATATGCACGTGCTAAAAACATACAAGCACATTTTAACCCCAAAACTACCACAAGAGAAAGGTGGTGGTGGTGGTGTGTGGGGGGGGGGGGGGGGGGGGGGGGGGTGGGGGTTGGGGGTTGTCTTTAAGATTTATTCTGGCTTTCTATTATTATAAGAAGTGAATATACTGACTCAGACAGATGTTTGGTTCTAGGGGTTTGATGACGATAAAAACATTTTAAACACAAAGGCCCAAAAAAGTTTAAGGAAAATAAAAGAAAAAAACACAGAAAACACCGTGTCCAATAGTGTTCTGGTGTGAACCCGGTTCTCCTGGAAAAAAAAAATATATAGAATTTATTATCAGCAATTAATTATGAACTACATAATAATAATAATAAAGTATTTTGAAAAAAATATGATATAAAATTAGTTAGAGTCTTATTTTGGGATAATATAATTTTAACACATATATGCTACGATAATACAGTTTCCTCATTCCAGGACCCTCATGTCAGGTTATTATGTACCTTTATGTAATCTTTAGCCCTTAAACACACGTGTGCTGCAGGCGTACACAACACTCTACCTGTTTGCACGTCTACGAAAAGAAGCTGTAGAGAGAGGAAAAGACAACTATCCCCAGTATGATGCAACACACCATGATCATCATTTTCTTCTAGGAGACGGAAAGCAGATGATTGGGAGGAAAAAAAACAAATTCAGAAAGAAAAAAGAAAAAAAAACAGACTCAGAAACAGTGAACAGAAAATGCATGCCTAAAATAAGAATAAATAATTACATGGACATGCAGCTTGATAGAATCTGTTGCTTTGTTAATTCCATTTGGAATTTTATATACACTACATGACGTACACATGCATACTGTACACACTGTGCAAAAGTCTTGCGCCTCCCTCATTTCTTCATATTACATTTACTTAAATGGTGTAAATGAAATTACATCGAGAACAAATGTTTTACTGAGATGGCTGGAAAAGTGCGTGAATTAAAAAAAAAAAAAAAGTCTGTTTATATAATGACCTCATTTCCCCTCTCGTCTGTTCCAAACACTCAGCATCACCACATGTGACATCATCTGCACTTGTTTATGCCTTAAATTACATGTGTTTTTTTTTTAATGCTTGAATGATTAATATCTCACTCAACAAATAAAAAATAAAAAACATTCCTCTGAAACTTCTCCGATGCTGGGACTGGACTGAAAATGAGGGACAAAAAGTCCTTCAGGAAGTCTGGAGAACTATTCCTCAAGACTGCATTAAAAAGGAAGCAAAATAGGAAGAAATCAGCAATGGTGCAAGAGTTTTGCATGGTATTGTATATAGAATTTTATAAAAAAAAATTAAAAAAAATCAGGCTCTAAAGGGGGAAAAGTAAAGGGATGGAATAAAACAGGAACACCAACAGAAGGGGTGTGTGTGTGTGTGTGTGTGTGTAAAAAAAAAAGTAAGATAGGCATCGATACTCAGCAATAAACTCTCTACTACAATTAGTCTACATGCCATAAATTCAAACAATCTGCATACAGTATAATGATCTATTTTATTCTCATCCATATAATAAGCAAATAAATAAGAAACAGGTGTGAATGTTTTTTTTTTTTAAACCTAAACTCATATTCGAACTTTCTCCACCTTCAAATTGGGTTTCCACCGAGTGTTCAGCAACGGTGTCCTTTTGCATCACAACCTTTTTGGATTTTAGGGCATCACTTGATAAACAGTTGCTGAAATATACAGTGTACGTGATCACCAGGACTGGAATTACGAGCTGTGTTTTTACAACTGAACTCTTTTCAGACAAGCTTGAAACGAAGGAGCTCAACTCTTCTTCGCTTAAAAATGGTTCCACTTCTCTTCATCGCTACTCATCACTTTTCACTCATTTTAAAATGCTGTGTGACTTTACAGCAATCCTGGCTAGATGGGCGTTCCCTCCTGTGCATGATTGATTGTCCTATAAATCAGTTTGCTCAGGTCAACTCTTGGAAAAGCTGCATTTGACTAGATGGTCCAGCTGCAAAATAATTAGCAGGTTTAGTTTGAAGTACAATTTAATGTATATAAATATATATATATATATCCAACATGGACTTGTGATGAAAGTTATTGTGAATTAAAAACAAATGTACAGAAAACATCAAGCTTCCACGTCTAATTCAATGATTAAAAGCCATGAAATGACATTTACAGAAAACCCCAAGGTGCTGTACGATGATGAGACTCTTTGGTAAAATATTTGAACGGTGCACATGTTTTAAAGAAGGCTGTACGTCTATGAGTGACGAGGTGGCTCGGAGACTGCTGCAGTCGACCCATGAGGATCCAGTGAGTGGAACACTCTCATGGAAAAAAAAACAGCCTGGTTTGATCACCTGAGACGTACTGTTTTTGCAGGACAATGTACTATATACTTCCCACTGCACCACTTGTGCACGATACAGGAAATCAGGCTGGTAGTTTTTGCCACATCACCTGTACGGTCCTGACCTTTGCCATTTCCACGTTTCAGCAGTCTGAGAAAGTTTTGCACTGAGAAAACTTTCAACCTTGATGGTATCCAAGCACTAGTGAAATGCTGGGCTAAGTGCATTAGTGTAGCAGGGGATTATATAGAGAAATATAAAGATGAAAGTTTTTAACTCTCAGAACTGTGTTGTTATGCTACACAAAGGTCCCGGTTTGACTTGAACACCCTTCACACAGGCCTCATTCACACTGATGGTTGTTTGTAATCCGCGTATTAAAGGTACAGTTACTACACGCTAGCAGCTACTCAACAGATACTGAACATTTATGATATTTATTTTCACAGCAAAAAACAATTAAAAAAAAAAACATTTTCAAAATCATCACAGAATAAAAGGCAAAAATCTCAACAGACGGTGACTGTAGGTTATTATACAGTATGCCTGAACATATTCAAGTACTCACTCCTCCTTCAGTAGTTAAAAATATAAAATCATTTATTCCTTATGTGACAGTATAGATGTTTTTTTTTGTTTGTTTTTTTACAGGATAGTGTGAAGATTTAAAAAACAACTTCATGGCACTTTATCCTTCCTATCTCTGGGTCTATTGAAGAATGAATATCCAACAATCACCTTAAATAATAAGTTCTCTTATTATTATTATTATTATTAATAATAACAACAACCATATTCCAGTGCATGATGGTGCAAATGATCACACCTCAACATATAGTATATGGATCTAAAAAATAAAAAAACGAGTGTTTTATGAAACAAATCCAGGTAAATTATCAAGGATCTGCCGACTGGGCATCTCCGTTCAGCATGACAGGATCAGGACGTCATTTTCCAGGCAGGTCTCCAGACAGAGGTATACAAGATGGCACATATGACATATGACAAGAAGGAAGAAGTTAAATAATAATAATGATAATAATAATTATTATAAATTACTAAATACAGTAAGACCACTTTAGCTTCCACAGATGATTAGTCAAGTCTTTGGTGCGAGGGCACACTATTTAAAAAATATTAAGGCAAGAAAAATGGAGGTCTATTTCTCGGTACGGTCCGTACTTCAACAAAATAGTCCCGTCCATTTTACACAAAACAGATTTGCTTTGAAAGAGTTGAATGCAGGAGTCACTGTCCGTTGTTCAGAGCAGGGCAGGAGGGCAAGATAAGAAGGGGATTTGATGTCTGCGTGTCGCGTCTCCGGCAGCCGTGGGGGGGGGGGGGGGGGGGGGGGTGGGGGGGTAAAAGGGGGGCCGGCAATGTGACAGATGGATAAAATGACTAGAATGGGAGGAGTCAGAGAAATGGGTGTGGTCTCAGAGTGTTTGTGTGAGTATGATGATAACGATGATGATCAACACCACAACGCCGATCACACCCAAGATGATCATTTTCTACCAGATAGAGAGAGAGAAGAGCAAAAGTACAGTCAGTTTAAACAACAATAACTAATGAATATGAAGAGCAAATAAAGATGAAAATAAAGAGCAGGTCACCCATCAACGCCACAGCGAGGGGAAACCAGGACGAGTAGCAAGCGGCTGAACTAGGCTTGGGTAGATTTATATATCAAGCATATCTTTAACGTAATGATGTAAGGCAGGGTTGTATATCTGGTTGATGTATATCTGGTTCAAGATTAAAGATTCTCCATGTTCTAGATTAAAGCAATAGACAGAGTGTAATAGTGAAAGATTCATTAACAATAATAAAATGTTTCTCGTTATTCCACTAGGGGGCAAACTAGAGCTATAAACTCAGTGCCTTGAACCCAGCTAATAATACAATTCACTAATGAAATCTGAACCATTCAAGAAGATAAATAAAATTTGTATTAAATTGTTGTTGAGTTTTCCCCAAATTACGTCCATTTTAAATATAATCCTAATCCAAACTTCAGTTCTATGATCAGCATCAGGGGTTACGACGTACAGTAAACCCATAATGTGTGTGTGTGGGTTTTTTTCTTGCTAGTGAATTATATGTTTAATCTATCTTTTTCTTTTTTTCGCAGTCACAACTTCATATATGCATAAATAAAGAGCAGGAACTGATGATGTTTTAGCGATTTACTAAACTGACTTTTTTTCTTTTCGTATTGTTGCATGTTAACTAAAATGACACTAAACAATCCTGATACTGTAACAAATAGTATATATAAGGAAAGATACCATTGCCCCATTTTGCTTTTAGCAATTAGTGAACACAGGGGGCCTCGTTTATAAATAAGATTATAAAATGTAAGAGATGATAGGAACTAACCTGTCTCATGGAAGTTACACAATTAATAAAATTATTATGCGTAATTACTTAACCAGCTTAATTCTACCTACATTCTACCATACTATTATTATTTTCCAGGATGGTCTGTAATTAGTGTGTTGTGATTAATTTAGGGAAATATTAAAGCACTTTTTAGAAATGAGGTCCGCAGTTAATATCACAAACAAGACATGTCGTGAAATATATCAATACACATACAGTTTTAGACATTACCAGACTTAATATATATACTATAAATGAGTGTGTGTGTGAGAGTGAGTCTTAATATAAAGTTACCCAAGCCTAGAGTGAACCTAATTTTAGAAAATAAAGGAGGAAGACACCTAGAGAACCAACGCCATGACCTAAATCCTCACCCTCACCTGATGCATTACCAACCTTAAAGCCGACACGCGCGCACACACACACACACACACTGCACCGCACCCCAACACCCCCACCACACCCCATTTATCTCTAGTGCACCCTCACACACCTACACACACACACACATGCCTGTTCACCTTGAATATATTTACTCACCAGCTATTTTTTACTGAGTCCTACAGCCAGCCCTATTATCAGAGCAATAATGGCAAGCAACACCACAAGAATACCAACTATAATCAACATTTTCTGTAAAAACATACACACATATGCACACACACACACACACACACACACACACAAGTGAATTAGTTTCAGATCCTTTGATTACTATTGTAACATGTCACGGGTTAACCACAAAATGACTCAATTTAAGAAAATAAACAACTTTTATAGAGAGTAGAGTCACAATAATACACAGCTCTACGCAAATGTGCACAGAAACGATTGTAAAAAAATATGTAAATAAATGTGTAGATAAATAGAATAGAAAGAAACGTGGAAAGAAAGAAAGGATAATCAGAGTGTGTATAAAATAATTGTTCGAAGCTTCTTTAATTAAAAGGTAGAGATCGAGTTCCCACTGAGTAATCTAATTGGATGAGAGGTGTTCCACGAGTGCTGATATAGAGCATCGCATCACTGGAACGTTCAACTACTGCACTCCAAGTTACGTTAAGTACACTAACTCTTGCTCTCCAGTAGTAAAAAGTAGGTCTCTACGATTTGCAGTACTGGTAGTACCTGACTTACAAACGAGTTCCGTTCCGGGAGCGTGTTCATAAGTCCGATTTGTTCTTAAGTCTGACAAAGTGAGGCTTATATGCCTTTGACACGAATCCACTTGGCTAAATCTCTGTCCTCTTTCCCCACACTGCCATCATCTAACATGAGACTGAAAATCCCAAATACGTCTCTAAACGCTGATCAAGGCCACTACTTGATGTGTGTGTGTGACAACGGATTGTACACTCTATATAGCGAACTAGCTTTCCATTTTACGATATTTGGGATTCAACACTGAAACCTCAGTTAACGGAGCTGATATTATAAAGCTGAAAAGTGAAAATATTAAGTAACTTGGGTAAGTTTCTCAGGACTGTATTGTTTATTCTCCTCAGCGTTTGCCTACATAGTACGGGTATGAACTTAAAACTTTCACCACTGTTAATTACACTAACTTTAGGTAGCCAGAAGGATGTGTATTTGTGTAGCAAAATAACTGGTTAAATCATAATCTGTTGATAATAAATGGTGTTTTTGGAACTGTTCTATAAAAGCAAAATCACACTCGTGGTCATGCTGTTGTACTGAATATTAGGATGGCTGTGATATCTTGATAATATACAGTAGCACAACAGCAATCACAACAATCATGTGATATTGCTCAATTATTCACTGTAACTCAAACATCTGTATTCGTTTATCATTGTTTAAACGCAGAAATTAAACTATTAACACTTACGGCAAGTCAATAAATATATAGATGGGACTCATGGCCACGTCCCAATCCACATCCTTCACACTCATTAGAAGAGCTGGGTTCTGTTTGGGAAAAATAACCCTTCTCTAACGGGGTCCTGTGAAGACATTCCATAGCTACATGGAAAGCCCTTCCTCGTATTGTTGCTTTCGTGTTGTTGCGGGTTTCCACCACAGGAGGACGTGTTCTCTTACTGAGCACACTTTCACTCAGTCCAACAGGTTTGTGTGGCTCTGGATAAAAGGCGCGGGTTGAGGTATGTTCATTTAATTTCAAAGAGACAATGTGGGGCTTGGTTCAAACGCAACGTCACAAGGTTTATTCACAACAGACAGGTGTAGCAAAGGGATGAGAAGGCTGAGGATCGGGCCGGGGCAGAGTGGGCGGGGTCAGGGGTTTCTCCGCCACTCACGCGCTGTGCCTCCTGCTGATATTTGGCGGCTTTTTTAGTGTCGGCTACCGCCCGCTCGACGAAGCCCACCGATTGGTCCATGTTGCTCTCAATCCGGTCAATCATTCCACCCTTACAGGTGACAAGTCCAAAAAAAAAAAAAAAGAGGTAGAGAGAGAGAGAGAGAGAGAGAAAGAAGAAGAAGAAAAGGGGAAGAGACAGCAGGAGCAGTGATGTTATCGTGTGATACAGGTGTGGGAGTGTGTGTTCCATACCTTCCGTGCTTTACTCTGATACCTGACTGCTTTCTTTGTTTCAATCTTAGCAACTGCAACATGATCCACTGCTTTAGAAACATTCGCCTCTATGTTATTGATGGTGTCACCCTGTAATACAAAAGTGTGAATACGAACACATACAATCAGAAAGAATCACACATCAGAAAAACAATATATTACATACATAGCCTGAACAAAGAAAACAAAATGAGTCACCACTTGGTTGTGAATAAGTGAATATTTAAGAGCATTAGATCGGATTATTATTGCAGTAATTAATGTGTTTCAGCCGGGCAACAAGTCTCTGATCCTAACTCATGCAGCTGATCATTTCTTAAACAACTATGGTGGAAGATGTAACCCATGTCTTTTGGAAAAGATCTTACTTTCTTTCAGAAGAATGAAATTATTGTCCTGCATCAAGCAAAGCTAACAACTAAAGAGATTGCTGAAATGTTTGGAATTGGAATCAAATTGGGGAAAAAAATTAATGCAAGATCTCAGCTCAAATTAAACACAACTCCGGATGGAAAAAAAGGTCATGATGTTGTATAAGGTTATCGAAACACTGCAATGATGAATGCATGTTGCTGTTTTTTTTTTATTCTTTTGGCCAGGTACTGATAGTCCCCGATTTACGAACCGAGGAAATGAATATCACATGTCAAATGTAACAGTGTTGTCTCTGCGCTTTTAAATCGCAAGGGGAATCCCGAACGCCATTTTGTTTTCCACTGTTTTGGACTGTGAATTTATTTTCGAAATTAGGATTATTCACCAACAGGTCAGCTTTACAGTACAGCCATTTGCTATCATAGTGCTTCTGATTCATTAAAACTACCTGTATTGTATTATTGTTCGTTATTAATACAAATTTCTTTCATTGTGGTTCTGCTCAGTTTCAGACTTTTTCCACAAAAAAAAAAACAACCTTTTGCACCACACACTTCACAGAATAAGAAATCAAAACGTAATAAAATATCCTGTGTAAAAAAAAAAGAAAAGATCTTTGAATCATGGGTACACTGTCGAATCGATTTAATCAGATTTTTAAATCAGGACACTGCGCCTTTCGATTTTCTTGTCTGATTTATTTCACGCAGCTGTATTTCTTACAGGTTTTAACGTATTACAAAGATACTCGTAAAAGTATCTAATGTGTACTGAAGTGCTGTAGAACGTGCAGAATTTGTCTTTTCCAAAATGTCACGTCCTATACAAAGCACTAATCTTTTTAAACTTCTACACCACGCTCCGGTCCAATAGGTGGCAGCATTGCACCTACTGCATGTAAAGGTAAAAGCAGAAGGCGATGCAATATTCTCACAAAAATGTGGTAGATGGAATTGGCTTGAATTGTCTGCAAAAATGTGTAGATTTCAGAAAATGTAACCTTTAAAAGTTAAAATAAATCGACAGATTCAATTACCTGAATCAATCGATGAAATATGAATTACATTGCATAATTAGTTAAATTGCACAGATGAAGCTTGTTGGTGCTGGTTTTATGTCATTAAAATCAAAGTTTTCTTATTTTACTTATGTTTATACTGACAACTATTGATGTGGACACGGTAAATTCTGATAAAGTAATATAAGAGGAATAACACGCCTCAGGCAGTGCTGTTATAGGAAAATAATCAACCTCAAGGTGAAACTCTGCTTCTCTCTCTATTTGCTCGCTCGCAGATCCTGTACTTGTACTCATGTGTGTTTTGGTTTCCATAGTCACTGACTTGTAACCTGAGTGTGATCACCTGGTCTGCGCTTAAATCTGATTAGATTTTATGACTCGCGGTGAATCTTTATGAGCTGCTAAACCTTATTTTCTTTGTTTCTTAGTTCACGTTCGTTCTGTGAATATACATGCGTCAAGAATAACTTTATCTTTGTGGGTCTTGTTTTTCAACATGCCACGGAAAAATAGACCAAATTATATATATATGAATAAAGCATGTCTGGGAAAAAAAAATATATATATAAAGACTTACCTCTTAGTTTTTCCCCTCAGACAGCATTTAACAAAAAAAACTTGATCATTAAGTTCAACTATTTTATTATATACTATATTATCAACATAAAAACAAATGTTTATTTCAGCACGTGATACATCTAAATGGTAGCAACGATTAAGAGTGAAAAGGAAAACATGAAAGACAAGAGGAAAAAAAAAAAATCAGGGAATTGGCTGCATTTGGAAAACAGACAAAATTTCTGGATCGAGGTTGAAGAGTGAGCGAGCGACCGAGCTCGAGGGAAAAGGAAAACTGGGATAAAAAGACAGGAAGGAGATAAAGAAATAGGATAGATACAAAGGCTTTGTGAGACGGCTGATGAAAAGGAAGCGTGCGTGACCGAGATATGAACAAAAACATACAAGGAGCGATGGAGTGATGGACGTACCTGGTTCTCGACGAGCATGGCGATGTCCACGAACATGTCGTGGAGTTCCTTTATGCTGCTCTCCAGTCGGACGATGTCTTTGTGACGCGACTCGATCTCGCTCAGCGCCTGCTTGGAGATTCCCGAATCTACGATCTAAAACGTGCACACGAAGCAAAGACTTGTTATCCGAAAAACAACCTCGTGTTTATGAATTCAAGCCGAGTGAAAATATTTAAAAAAATGAAAGATTTCTCATTTCTCATAATAATAAAATTATTAAATATAGTCGGGACATTTTTACTAGTTAAGGAGGCTGCCATATTTTTCGCAATCTTCTTGTACCACCAGCAATACTGAATTCTCAAATCTGATTGGTCAAATCACAGGCTTATATTAATGCCTACACGTGGTCATTTGTATAGTAAAAGATCTTCTAGGTTGGACATTACACATAATTTAATGTTCATTTCATTACATAATTTGGTGTTCCTTTCACAGTGTACTTTAAACTGTAATCCCTGTTCCCTGTCGGGCGAAATTACCCTAACAAAAGTCCCCATTCAAAATACCCTATGACGTCATCGATACTGACAGCACTTTCTCTTTGTTACCTTGCATACCTGTTGCTGCTTTTATGACCATAAATTACATGCTATTAAAATAAAACATCCTAAAGTTTGGGGGGAAAAATACATTCAGTTAAACATCACTATTATGTTTGTGCTGCAATGTGAGCATGCAATATGTGCAATGAATTTTCATGTTTATATAAACTACTGTTTGGGATCACTTTCTAATTTCATGGTCGTTCCTGATTTTTATTTCTTTCTACACTGTAAAACAATGCTGTGATTTCTGAGGCTGGGGCCTCTAAATGAACTTCTCCTCTGCAGCAGAGGGAAGTTTTAGACTTGCTTTCCTGGGAAGGTCTTCATGAGAGCCAGTTTCATCATGGTGCTTGATGGGTTTTGCAAATGCAACTCGACACAATACTGTTCTTGCAAGAAGTGTTCCACAACAGCTGTCTTAAAGGAACAACTGACTGTTAATGTGGTTACATAATTATCTAATGTCACATGAGGTTATTTCATAGTTTTGAATCTCCAGTATTGTTATAGAATGTAGAAAATATAATGGCTAAACAAAAACAAATTTGCAAGTGATCCCAAACCTTTGAGTGGTAGTGTATGTTAACGTTTGAAGCAGTAAAATATTGCCGTTCCTCTATAATCCTAAACAGGTAATGCGCTCGAAACTTTCCACATATTGGCAGGCGGTGCATTATCCCGTCTGGTATGGGCCTACTAGCCAACTGGAAAGTAAACGTTCAGGTATTTAAAGGTGTTAATTATCAAAGAAAACTTTAAATCATTGATAGGGTGGAGCTTTCTGTAAGGAGATGTTTAAGTAACATTTATGGAAGTAACATTATCTCCAGTGTCAGCACTGTATTCTTCACACTGCCCAGACAACAGTTTATTTACTAATTACAAAATAATGTTACTATAAAAATAGGTGTATAGTGAATCCTGCATTGCATTATGGGAATGAGTTGATTAAAACACAAAGCAGGAATAGCGACTATAAAATGTTCAGTTACAGTAAAAATAAACTCTTTGGTGTGTTCTGTAAAGTTTGGGGTAGTTTATTGAGCACTGCCTCAGGGTTCTCACTGATTGGGTGATTTTCATGATTTCTTTGACCACTGATTTAAAGAGGTTCACTGGGATGTTTCCACCACTTTGCCTCGAATGAAAAAGTCTCAGATTTTACCCTGATTCAAACCAAAGACTGCATATATATATATATATATATATATATATAAAAAATAAATAAATAAAAATAACTGGATAAACCATCCATGATGTCACCCATAGGTTTTCTAAGCGCGGTTTTAAAGCTCAGCAGTGGGAGCTGACTCCGCCTACACACCGGTTAATCCATAACAGGGCAAATGGGAGGAATGAAAGCAGCCGGGCTGTGGTTTCGAGTACGCCTACTTATCTCAGTTACCACAAGCTAGCTAGCTAGCTTTGCTTCAGCTTAGCTAAACTGCTATAGTGGCAAACGTTAACTTGCATGCTAATGAGTTTGATCGAACTCCGTCATCCATATGCTACAAGTCGCCCCGTGTCAACTCCGACGTTTCTTGTGGTAAGTGCAACTACAACGATTCCAGTTAGCTCATTAACTAAAGTGATGCACAGCAGACAGCTAAATGGTATGGCAGTCACTCAAATCGGCCACGCCCTCAATTGTCCTTTACTTAAAGGCATATTATAATTGACACTGATGAGTTACATAAATATTCACCCCTGTACAATGGGAAATCTACCTATGGCAACCAAAACTAGGTTGTGTACAAGGCTGTAAACATGTTTATTTCTGTTGTAAAGTTTTAACATGAGAGTCTATTGGGATTGACTCACTTTTAGAGTCTAGTTTTCCACGGAGGCTGCCTCTTGACTCAGACTAATAACTGTGGCTGTGCCTAAGCTAGACTTTACTCCTAAAGTTAGAGACACACACATTCACACACACACAAAAACACACTTTACCCCGGCAGTGAAGACTGCTGCATTGCCTCCCTCCAACATTTCCTCCAGCTCCTCATCAGTAGTGACTTTACCAGCTAAAGAGAGAAGGACAGGACAGTCATAAATGCTGCTTCACCACTGTAATGATCACAGTTACATCATTGATTCAGTAAACAACACTATGACGAAAACTGTAAAGGAATATGAAATGAATCCATTATTGCAACAGTTACTTAAAACTAAGGAGGTTAAAAAAAAAAAAAAAAAAGGAAAAAGAAAAAAGCAGAGACACTGTCAGTTTGACACTTTGAAACCACGACAAGTGTGAGAGGAAACAGTCTGAGGTTGTGTAGAAAGCAGTTAGTGTCGCGTTAGAACGCTGAAACAGAAAGCCAAACTCGGGCATCTTTATTATATTCATTAGAAAATATATACAAAATTAAAATATTATGTATAATTTAGTCTTTTAATACACTTCCAAAAAAAAAAAATCAAGAGCCTATAATTGTACACAATGATATATTTACATACAAATGACAATTCTATTTATATGACTATATACAGGAGATACAGGGTCAGGCCAAAATGTACACACACTTCAGGAAAAGAAAAACGTAAAACATAAATATTTGAATACTAAATTTATTGCTATATGTTATATATTGATTTATATGATGATAATATTTGTATATTATATTCATATAATATACAGTACATCATACTATTTTCTTTTCCTGAAGTGTGTATAATTTTTTTGCTGACTCTGTATGTGTATATACTGTATATATTTATATATATATATTTTTTTTACAGTTCTTTATAAACCTTCACTACATTTTACAGCCGTGTTCAAGAGGTACTTTTTGTTAACTGACACTCTACATGTTTTACTAGTAGCGGTTTGTCAGGGTGTTTATGTCACAAAACATAAAACAAAGTATGAAAAAGCCTCAATTATACAAAAATAATCCACTCTTCATTTTTGCATGTATTGTTCACGCACCCTACTTAGGGAGACTTGCGGAGAGGAAGACGGGTCAGGAGGAGGTTAGTGTTTGGAACGAGACTCCCCTTTCCATAATAACACGGTGTGATTCTGATTCAGGGGTTTTCTCTCTTTTTTGTTTCTTGGGTTCATATGTGACGCACTCGCACGCCTCCGTTCATCTGAGAGTGGAAGCCTGGGGATGGCGGTTTCTGGGTCGTATTAGGAGACAGGAGATCGAAAAACAGAGACAGATTTTGTGTTTGGGAACCGATGTGTTCGTACTTCGTGAACCGAGGCTCAACTGTATTATTATTACTGTTAATATTATTATTCTCTGTACTCGGGTACGCTTGCTTCCTATACAGCAGGTTCCAGTATGAATGCATGCGTCTAGTTGGTTTGTGAGCTGCCATGGAAAACAAAAGAGGAAGAGTACGAGAAAGTCAGCTTTCAAGTTATACCTGTTATTATTAATAAGCATCAAGAGTAATGCTCTTGCGTGCCTTCCTGCTGTATCAGCAATGGCTGTGTAGATCAGAGGATGAGATCAGCACGTGCCCCACACACACACACGCGCACACTGAAATCGGTAGTACGATTGCCTTCTCACTGATCAAAATGAACCAGACTTTGGGGTCAAATGTTCTCAGAAATGTTCCCGGGGCCCTAATTGGAAAACGCCCCGACATTTATTCAAAATTTTAGTACACAAACTTCAACAGACTCGTGCTTATAAAATAAAGAATCTCTCCCACACACACACACACACACACACACACACACACACACACACACACACACACACACACACACAAACACATGATTTTCCCCTCAAAGGACAGATAAACATTCCTAAGAACTGAAATCATATTTAAACAGTAAAATTAATCCGCCTGCTTGGGCCGTGTGACTCACTGATCTCTAACTGTCTCTGGATTCGCCCTTTGCTCTTTTCTCTGAAGTCCACCTGAGCTTCGTTGTACTTCGTCATCACGTCCACGAACCTCCTGGACAGAACTGCATGCTGGGAGATAAAGTCGAGATGATATTAGCTCTTCGTGTGTGTGTATATAAGTGTGTGATTTTATGTGGTGGGAGGACGTTCACTAACCTGAGACTTGCGTATCCTCATGTCAGCGGACACTCTTTCTCCTTCACCTGTCTCGAGATCCTTCTCGATGCCTGAGGGCAAAAACACACGGATGATATTTACAGACGTTTGGAGCTGATGTGTGTAAAAGCTCTTTTTTCTCTCTCCATCACCACATGACCCCAGCATGCTGATGAAGAACAAACTCACTCTTCAGCTTGTTGCGTGCGTTGTTGGCCTTTTTCTTGATGTCGTTGGTAAGAGACTCCAGGTCATCCTGCGTTTCTGAAATAACAATAAAAACACGTTTAGAAGATTAAAAACACACGGAGGCTTGTGTGCACCTGACATTTAGATCTTACGTTTTCATAAAAGTTGGATGCTAAGTTATAAAGTAACAGAACAGGTTGAGCTATGATAGGGAAACAATCAACAGCAGGGTGTTGCCGAGTGCCATTAGTCACACGTCCAGGAGCATTTCCTTCTACTTCCTCTTTTATTCTTGTCTGTGTCGCGCTTGTGACCATTTTCTAGTTCCTTGCATTAGAATGTCTATGAAAGGAGTTAGATCATGTTATGAGCCACACCTGATAGAAAATGAATAGGAAAAAAATGACTACAACTTAAAAACAAACAAACAAACAAAAAAGTTCTTTTTTATATAAAGATTCTTTTTTTGTATAAAATAAAATGTGGAAAACATACAGCTACAACCCACTGAAACCGGACTCCTCTATAAAATTAAATAAATAAATGTTTCCAAAACTTCCCCATAATCACTGATTGTAATTTTTTTTTTGTTAATTAACACATGAAAATGTGTGTTTCAAAATGAGACGCATAATTAAATTGAGTCTGATTGAGTACTTTATCTTTGCCTTTTGTTGGCTGATTCGATTCATGGAGTCGATGGCTCAGGTTTTGGTTCGGAATCGATTCACTTTTTTTTTTTTTTTTTCATACAGACCCAAGACGGGAATCCAACCCTCCATTTCCATTGTTCGTTAAATACTTTTAGTAGCTTTTGATACTACAAAACCTGTAAGAGTAAATGTTACTGAATTTGGGGGACTGGCTCATCAGCCTAAATATAGATCACAGATTTATTAATGACATCACACTCACTCACTCATCATCTATAACGCTTAATCCTGTATTCAGGGTCATGGGGGGCCTGGAGCCTATCCCAGGTGACTTAAGGCACAAGGCGGGGTACACCCTGGACAGGGTGCCAATCCATCACAGGGCACACACACACACACACTCACTCACACACTCATTCACACACTACGGCCAATTTTGGGAACGCCAATTAACCTAACCTACATGTCTTTGGGCTGTGGGAGGAAACCGGAGTACCCGGAGGAAACCCACCAAGCATGGGGAGAGAACATGCAAAGTCCATACACACAGAGATGGGGATCGAACCCGGATCCTGGAGGTGCAAGGCGACAGTGCTAACCACTACACCACCGTGCCGCCTTTTAATGACATCAATGTACGTAAAATAAGAAATATGAAGATTATAAGGAAAAACTGACACCATTTGCACCTTTAACTTTAAATGAATTGTGTAGTTAAAGGTGTAGGATCCTCAGGATCTACTTCCACAAGCGGAGCAATAATAATAATATTAATAATAATCAAACAAAACATCTGCCGTCTAAAATGTCAGTTCATCAAAATATTAATTTCTTCTTTACAGCACAGTTGTATAAAAGCAATACTGTGCGCAAAAAATCATGTGGTTATACTGAATATCAGCACGGTTGAAAAACATCACTCGACAGAGCCAATCATCACCACAGCGTACTGTGTGTGAAAGAAACAGAAACGAAAGCATGACACAACATGGCTTACTCCAAAAAAAAAAAAAAAAGAGAAAAGCCTATGAAAACTAAAACTTCAAAGCTGTATGGACGGATCAATGCATGTTTATTCTTCCCTTGTGAAGTTTAAAACCAGTTTGTCTCATATGTTGATGATATATATCAAACCCGTGTTGATGATATAAAGCAGTGATGTCAGGTAAAAACATGGGTCGTTTAAACATAACGGGTCTGTCAAAAATAATCGTGCGCAAACCAAATATTTATGCGTGATTCTGTGTTTTGTCTGAGTTGGATTCCAAAATCTACAGACATGACAGTTTACAGATACGAGATTGTGTGTGTTTGTTACAGTACAACTCTGAAATATACGACTCGGACACAAAACTCGTTTATACCACTCCTCTGTTACACGGACGAATTGCGAAATTACGCCCACAAATATAGTCTGTGACATCACTGTCAGAAATACGTCATCAAGGCCACATGCACAGGCATTACTGTGGTAACAGTAGCCTTAATATGGGAGCCCCCTAGTGACGGGGAGGAATTGGACACGACTAAATTAGGGAGAAAATCGGGGAAAAATCCCCCCCCCCCCCAAAAAAAACTATCCGAGGGAAGAGGAGTCGATTTGGCGCACACATCCCGCCACCGTTTTAACCCTATTCATTCCTGCACGCTACATTCGTGGGCGTAATTTCGCAATTTGTCTTTTTATTTTTGACCGTGATTTGATACCATAGTCGTTAGAGTAAACATATCGGCAGCAGTCTGATGGTGAGGGCGTGTAAAATACCCGAACTGGTGTGACTGAGCAACCAGAGTCCTTTCACATTCATCTACAGCCCAGCAGTGTGTAAATGACGACTCACTAATTACTGATTAAAGATGGTTGCTTGTATTCCGTACAAATACAAGGAAATATACACGAAGATCAAATTATCCACATGTTTAACATAGTTCATAAAAACTGACAATAAATATTATTGAAATACTAGGGAAATTTTAAATTGCTCATTTTTTATGACTGCATATACTGTACTGTACAGGGTGGGTGAAAAAGTAACTAGGTATTAAAAATTAGTAACAGTAAGTCTTAAGTAATAAGTCTATACTTCTAATATAAATTTAATGAAAACAAATAGTAAATGTACTTTATTACATAGGAAGATAAAAGCAAATCTTTAAATTCCAACAGTGGCACCGGCCACGTCGTCTTGCATCGTTCACCGAGCGTGTGGTCATCAGCTTTGCATGACATTTTTTTATTGTCTCCCGACAATTTTTTTAGAGAATTCCACACTCCATTAGCTCGCTCCTGAACGGTCAAGTAGTCGTCCTTCTTTGTTTACGTTGCATGTGCTGCCTTTCGTGGCCGATGCCTGTACTATCGACGAGGGAAATATGAAATGCTTTGGCTTCCAAGTGGCACAGTGGTAAAGTGCTCGCCCTATCTGATTGGAGTTCGATTCCCGGATGATGCTGTAACCTCTCGCAGCCGGAGGTCTAGAGAGAGCTGATTGGCCGAGCTCTCTCAGAGGGGAGGGATGAGAGGTACTTTCCCACATTAATCACGGCTCTACAGCCAATCAGGGGCGTCTGTGAGCTCATGCAAGCGGAAGGAGCGGATAGCGCCGTCCTCTGAGTGTGTTACGCCGCCCCCAAGTGAGTGAGCAGTTCAAAAAGATGCGGTCGGCTGGCGTCACGTGGTTCGGAAGAAACACGCGATAGTCTTCAGCCCTCCCGACTGAGTGGTAGTAGTAGCCTTAATGTGGGACGCCCCCTAGTGACGGGGAGGAATTGGACACGACTAAATTAGGGAGAAAATCAGGTATAAAAAAAAAAGGAAATATGAAATGCTAGTTACTTCTGTCTATTTAGTTACTGTTTTCATAATGACTCCTGTGACACTACAGGTTCTATAGCCATTAAATACTGCCTAGTTAATTTTCAGCCACGCTGTCTAGGGAGCTAAATCCGTCCGCAAACATGAAACGCGGACCTCGGCTCAAAGAAAATCTTTCATTGATAGATCTTTCTTAAAAATTTAACTCAGTACTGCTGATCCTCGCTAATGTGACTACTCATGATTAATTTTTCAAATCGCACCACACCCCGAGTCTATAATCCTACACACTCACACAGTGTGCACTCTGCACAAAAACATTAAAGACGCAGTGAAGCGAAATGTAGGCCACTTGGAGCGCCCAGCTATCAGATTTCTAAGCAAACAGGTCTTTTCAGGAACTGACAACACAGACTGTGAGAAACTGAAAAAGTGAACTGATCTTTCTGAGGGGATAAAAAATCCCCAGTACTGATACCAAAGCAACCGAGACTGTTGAGCTGCGTTTCTCATGCTCACTTGTTTTGCTGTATCATCATCATCATCATCATCATCATCCCTGTATAATGTCACTCCCACACAGTGGAACTTCGTCTACTTCCACTTCTTGTTGTATAATTCATAATTCACCTGGCTGCTCTGAACTATTAATGATTCATTAAACTAGCGTCAGATCAAAGACAGACGTTTAACCCTAATCGAGTTTCTCCTCAGCGAGCCGTTGTGTGTGTTCTTTACCTGGCCGGACGGTGTGTTGATGGTAAACACCAGCACGGCTACACAGATCCAGCGTTAACAGTCTAATGCTTTAACAGGCTGTGTAACCTTACGGGCTACTCCAGGACTGACAGAGGACAGGTTAGCTGAAGTAAACAAGATATTAAAAGTCTTGTTTCTGTTACACATTTCTATCAAACAAGACAAAAATAATGAAAACTCATTATTGACTGACAAATATTTGTGTTTTCTATTTCTTTGTGTTCATAGTTTTGAAACCCCTACATCATACGTGAGACGTCCTACAAATCGTTCATCAAACATATGTACAAATTTTTATTTATTGAATGTGCTGTCTTTATTTTAATCTTGCCTCAGCGATCGGTGCGACAAAAGGTCACGCTGTTTTAAGGAACCTTCGTTGTTAAGTGTGATTTCCGACTGTCCGAGAGATGTCCTGTCCATATGGTGTGTGTGGGCTGAAAAAATCCTGGTGTGTGTGTGTACACATCTCTGGCACATCTCTGGTGCAGACCACACCACACAACTCTTTTTCACTTTATACTAATATCGCGAATATAATGCACTTTATATTAATATCGCTCAGCTAGACTGGTTAGATGTGGCGCCGCTTGGCCAATAAATGTGCAAGAATTTAGGGGCGGAGCTTCTGAAGGGAAAGGTGTATCAACAGTCTTTCTATAATATCGCTGACTTCTCCTTTAAATTAACCTAAACTTAGCTTAATTCATTAGTTTGTACCCACACATTAGTAATGTAATGTGATTTACTTTTCGCTTTTTAGATTCAACCAGATTTGCCATACCATGCAATACTCATGATTGAACAAAAGAAAAATCCTAAAAACCACGCTCGTATATTAAAACCTCACCGCATGAAGGAATTCCAGATCAGTACACGTATACGAGGGGTGTTCGAGTCAAACCAGGACTTTTGATTGTACACTCTCTTTATTTCTCTATATAACACACTAAGTGTTTGGATACCATCAAGGTAGAAAGTTTTCTTTGATCAGCCTGCCTGCTTCCCTTTAAACCCCGGCTTCACAAGAACTCATTTAATGACCCGAACATGTGGAAATTGCTTGGATCGCGGTCAAAACTGTGAGATGTGGCGATAACCCCAAGCAGTTCCCACAGACTGAGAAAGTCCCGGTTTGACCTGAACACACCTTGTAGAACCTAATACATATTTTCACATTTATGTATTTCCTGTGAACCGCTGAGGAGGACATTTCAAACGTTCAGCCCTCAAAACGATTTAGTGATAAATACTATCTGGCAAATCAAGAGATATTTTTACTTTAAACCTGACGCTGTAGATAAAATGAAGGATGTCAGATTAACAGTGTGCAGTCATCACGTACACGATTTTCCGACTTCCGTATGAGACGCTCTACGTCAACCGCTGTTCACAAGATGACTTTAATAATCAGATAACTTCTTAGACCTGTGATTGAGATGCTTAAATCAAGGCTGCAAAACCGTGAACCCCGACTGAATGTATTTTGAAAAGTGTACAAAAGAACAAAATCAGGAACAAGATAAAAAAAAAATTAAAAAAAAAGGAAGTAAATCTAAAAAGCTATTTAAATATTTGTAATGAACTCGACATTGTATCACTTTGAAAACCACTTTCTGGTTTACGATTCCCACTGTGTGTCTGTCTGTGTGCCCGTGTGTATGTGTCTGTGTATCTTACTTTGGTCAGACGTTGGTGCCGACAGAATAACAGAATAAAGTTTCTTCACTTCAGCTACATTTGATTCGATCTTATCGATGCTGTTTCTTATTTCGTCAATCTGAAAAATAAGACAATCATTTTCAGATTGATCAGGTGAGCGCATGAGCGAGTCGATGTAACAGGTCAACACTGGTCTTTCGAACTAGGCCGAAGCTCTGGTGTTTACCTCGGAAAAGAAATCGTCCATGAACGCTGCGTTGTCCACGGCGATCTCGACGTCCTCGTCGTCATGGTCGCGAGTCTGTGAAAGAGCAAGACAGAAGGGTTGGCTTATGAGAGATGAGTTACGCTGGGAGCTTCACACAGGACAGGTTCTAGAGTTTCGAATCAGAGCGTTTCCGTGAACACGTGACCTCAATGTCTGGTTTATTTTAATCAGTGAGAACAAGATCGGCAACATTATACACAGGTAATGTAGGGATAGTCAGTAATTCACGCGGAATTTTGACTGAAAAATTCAGTCTTATTGAACGTGACCTATGGACTCGGAAGGTGCGTTTCAGTCGCCTGAGGTACCCTGTGAGTAGTGTCCAGGAAACGAGTGAACAACAGGTCTTCACCGAAAAAGGGAATGAAATATTTCCCATTAGTCATTGCGTCTCGCGGAAGCGTTAAAAAATTTAACTCGTGGCGCAGTGGTTAAGGTACTTAGTGCTCCCATATTAATCACGGCTCTACAACCAATCAGGGGTGTCTGCCTTAATGTGGGAGCCCCCTAGTGACGGGGAGGAATTGAACACGACTGAATTAGGGAGAAAATCGGGGAGAAATCCAAAAAAAAAAAAAAAAAAAAAAAAGATTTTGAACTCGAAAAAAGATTTATAGATTTAAAGATTTATTATCATTATTATTGAGGACGACATATTAATAGAACATAATAATTATATTTGTAATTTTTCAAGAACTCTGTAGTATTATATAGGCTAGTAATCTGTAAAAAGAATTCTCTGTACATCTTTAATTATTATTATTATTATTATTCATTATATAAAAAATTATTTATTTACAAGGTATACAAGTTTCATTATTATACATGTTTTATAAGGCTATCAGTTTTTGTTTCAATAAATATTCAACATTTAATGTCCGTAGGTATCCAAGGTGCTTATGTTACCATGGTAACGGACAAAAGAAGTGACATCAGCGCTGGTGACGTCACAGGGTGTTCCGAATGGTGGAGTTCTGTCGAGGGAAGTTTCTTTCACCGACATTCCCTGCAAAAGGAGCAGGGAGCAGGGAGCACCGTGTGAAGTGCACTTCCACAGAATTGAACATAGCTAAAGATTTGCGCTAAAACTGTCCAATCAGAAGCCTCGTCCACCAGAGCGTTTTTTTGCTTCAAACTGTGTGTGGTTTTAATGAACAGGAAAGGCTAATTTTTGAATATTAATATAAATAACTAGCTGTGTCGATCACATGCAATTTAATTGCACACTCATAAGCGCGTTTTTAAAAAATGTACAGCTTAAATACTAAATGCTGCATGTAATAGTTGAACATCATAGTTTAAATCGCAATCGCCGTATGTGTCAAAATAATCACAATGTGAATTTTTTTTTATCAAATTGTACAGCCATACTTTATTTCTGCTAAAAGCATCATCATCATCAGACGCCGATTTTATCTGGAAAAGCCTGTAATTTTCAGAACTGCACCTTCCTTCGTACTGTATTGTCCAAGCCCTAACACACCTGACTCAAACATTTAGTAGATCCTGATGACCTTGTTTTGCTGGATTAGGTGTGTTAGATCAGCATTAGATTCGGTGCTTCTGAATCAGAAAGAATGGAGATGCCTGTCTGATAATAGTTATATAAGTGTCTGCTTTATTCCATTTTACAAAACAAGAGCAGACAAACCAGCAGCCAGGGGACATGTGAGACAGACTCTGTACCTGGACTGTTAGTGATGGGCATCGCCACAGATCACCCGGTACAATGTCATCACGATACCCAGGGTTTGATTCGATTTTATTGCACTTCTGTAAACATTGTGATTTTATTTGATATTAATGACTGAATATGAAATAGTTTTTTTGTAAGATTTAAGTTACTATTCTAAAATAAATTTAGCAAATAATTTGCTTCAAGATGCGGCACTGCGTGACAATGCGTGACACCTGTAGGATTTTCAAGGAAGTGCAACATTTTGGCACCTCAAATACAAAAACATAATTTAATTAAAAATTAATTTAAAAAAATAGATTTTGAAGTTAGATTTTGAAGTTTTTGCTATTAATTGTTGTATGTATTACTAGACAAAGCTAACTAACAAGCTTGCTTGCTTTTTAAACTTAAAGTTTACATAAGCTTACCCTTTGCTATACGAGTACGGTTACGTAAACTGTAAGCCAAAAGTTAAACTTAAGATGTTAAGAAGTGTGAAGTTTGCCTTGAGGTGCTTGCGTCAGGATCGTGTCCTTATCCCAACAGGTTTCCCGCTCTTTCTTTTTACATTTTTTTACGATCAGTGAATTAAAAAGATGCATATCAGACCTAATTGATTGAATTTTCTCTTTGCAAAAAAAAAAAACAAAAAAAGAATCACAAACTTCACCTTAATAAGATTTACAATTAATTTTGAGTGGTTACTCTGACTTACACATACGTCTCCACTTCAGTTGGCAGGAGCTCTTATCCACAATATCTTACCTAAGTACTTGGTAAACATATGGTTTTGCTAGCTCACGTCTCTCACGTCTAGCAAACTGACCTCTCTGGAGATTTGTTCACTCTCGATTACGACACTGCACCTTCAACATTCATTTTGAAGCCATTTGAATTTAAATAAATTTTCCCACAAGATACAGAAAATAAATCTGAGGAAAAAAAAAAAAGAATTTGAGGTGGTAAAAATAGTTAAAAAAAAAAAAAGTAAAAAAAACATCATATCGATCGAATATTTATAAAATTGTGATACTTCCTGTTAACGTGCATTGAGGGCAAATGATTGAATTATTGTTATACTATCGGTTACGAAAAATGTGCTGTAGTAGAAATTTTTTTCCCCCTCAGTTGAATTTTTTTAAATTAAACAATCAGCACAATCACAACATAGTTATCATCAGTGATAGGACTCACCAGGGACCAGCTGATATCATAATATCAATATCTGTACGTGCGGATTTGATTCGTATTTCGATTCTGTAAGTTTAATGATTTCATAAATATCCACGAATCTATAAGATTTAAAATTTTTTTTTACAATTTTAAACAAGCCAATGTGTGAATAAATTACAGAACACCACCTGCAGGATTATAGAGGAATAGAAACATTGTACCACCTCAAATTTAAATAATGTATAAATAATTGATTTTGGAGTCAGTGTGGTGATACATGAATTACCACACAAAAGAATCGCGATTTGTAACTGAATCGATTTTCCCCCCAGCCTCAGTAGTTATGTAAACTAAAGCCCAAATAGCTTAACCAGAAGAAAACAAACAAACAAACAAACAAATAAATAAATAGGGCTGTTGAAAGGCTTTTCAAAAACAAAGCAACTTAAAATACGACCATAATAGTTCACTACTGTAAATCGCCCGAACTGAAGTTAATAGATGAGTGAGCTAAAGAGGAACATTATGCAAAACAAATATTACCAGTTAATACAATTGTTACCACCAATTAACCTACTACTTATTAATAATAAAAAAGGAACCTGTGCGATTATTTGAATGCAAAAGGCTGTGATTATTACAGATAATATACGCGTGGTCCGGATTTTTTTTTTTTGTAGAGTTTGTAATAATATATATATTTTTTTACTTAATTTTTTTTCTGTTTAAATAATTGAGTTTTTTTTATTTTATTTGAGTTGATAAATTAGTACTGGCAAACATCCTCATAATGAGATTATTTGTGCCATTATTAGCTGTTACCCTAAATGGTACAAAATGGTCCATTTAATAATAGTTACATATCGCAGCCCTGATTAACAGGGTTGCAGATTTCACACTGATATTCGAACATGTTAATCAATGGGGCCTCCGAGTGGCGCAGTGGTAAAAGCGCTCGCCCTATCATCTATCATCAATCGCTAGTTCGAATCCCGGGTGGTACTGTAACCTCTCGCAGCCGGAGGTCTAGAGAGAGCTGATTGGCCGAGCTCTCTCAGAGGGGAGGGATGAGAGGTACTTAGTGCTCCCACATTAATCACGGCTCTACAGCCAGTCAGGGGCGTCTGTGAGCTCGTGCAATGGAGGGAGCGGATAGCGCTGTCCTCCGAGTGTGTTACGCCGCCCCCAACGGTGCGCGAGCGAGCAGTTCGAAAAGATGCGGACGGCTGGCGTCATGTGGTTCGGAGGAAACACGTGATAGTCTTCGGCCCTCCCGGCTGAGTGGTAGTAGTAGCCTTAATGTGGGAGCCCCCTAGTGACAGGGAGGAATTGGACACAACTAAATTTGGGAGAAAATCGGGAAAAATCCAAAAAAAAAAAAAAAAAAAAAAACTATCAATAATGGATTAACCATTAATAATTGACAATAGCCGGAGGAGGAATTGTGCATCTGGTTAAGTTTTATTTAAAGAGTTCTAGTTTAAACACTGACCTCCACTTAATAATCTTATTCAACTGCAGGCAGAGCGTTGATTTGCTCAGCCCCCATCTCTCTCTCTCTCTCTCTCTCTCTCTCACATGAACACACAGACCCGTCTGAGGTTAGCACCTCCGTACAGCCATGCACACCTCAGCTGTGCAAATGAGGCGCTCGTGAAACCCTTGCAAATATGCGACATGTGATGCTGTTGAATGTTTGGTTTACTGAAAGTGTTTTACAGCAAAAGCGATCAGTTTTGTAACAGACTTGTCTCTTCAAATATGTTATTAAGGTGCCTGGGTAACAAGGAGAGCTAAGCTAATGTTACATTACAGCTGTGTTGTCGAGGTTACCACTACTTTTTATTGAGTTAAATTCTTAATGATAATTAATTAATTAAAGGATTCATTAACATTCCTAGTTTCTACAGCTACAGATTTATTTCCGGTCACTGGAGCTCTAAGAGCCATGTGATTTAATCGATTATGCAATTTAATCAATCTCTGGCATGTCAGTTTTAGATTTCGAATCATTTCACATTTTTTTTATTATTTAGAGAAACTTACAGACACCAAATGCTCTAAAATGTAGTCATTTCTTCAAATTATACACCTTATATAACTTTAGCAGGCAATAGTAAGCACCTCCATCGTCTGTAAGCTGCGGGGCATTTTGCCAGCGCTACTTCTTTGGAGTTTTTGAACAGTTGGTGCAATACTGCCACCTACAGGACTGGAGTGTGGAGTAGAAGATTGGCAGGAAACAAACAGATGATTTCTTTGTATGAAGAAATAAACTGTAAACATTATTGCTGTTGAATTGGATCGATTCGAATCCACGACTCTGGCGGCTGTCCTTGTAGAACTATTTGCTTATATACATCAAGCAAATGACGCTGCTTGACTCGTATTCACAGTTTTAAAACCTTAAGGCCAAACGCCATTAACAAATGCATCCCTCTGTAAATTACCACGGTTGATGGAGTTTATGGCAGGGTTTCTTTTTTTTTGCTGGACATTTGCATGTCACCTGTCAATACAATCCAGTTATTGTTTCCCAGAATGTATTTTTAGAATAATTGAGTTGTTTTATATGCAAATTAAAAAAAAAAAAAAGTTCCTCCCAGCTTTAGCGATCCGGTTTATCTGCCTGCAGGGCCTGTAGCGCTCGCCTTATGGTTTTGAGATTGTGAGTGCGCTGCCCTGTCAGTCAATCACAGTGACAAAATCTAATTCTGTGGCTTTGTGAGTGGGTCATGTTCATGTATGTGGAAGAAGAGAGCAGATAGCACTTTCTTCTGCGTGTGATGAGCAAAAAGCATGAAGAGGAAAAATAAATGGTCGCCAGTGGGTCATGTGATTGATTTTACATTGTCACTGGTTAGTAGTGTATTAGTTAGTATTTCCTGACTAGCAGACCACAGGCAGTAAGGATGGGCAGACATGTCTCCCTCACCTCAGCACTGGAGCCCCACAAGGTTGTGTTCTGAGCCCCTTGCAGTACTCGCTATACGGCCATGACTGCGTGGCCACTACCAACTCCACCACCATCATCAAGTTTGCTGATGACACCATCGTGATGAGCCTGATCTCTGACAATGATGAGACAGTCTACCTGGAGGAGATTAGAAATGTGGAGAACTGGTAACAGTGGAACAACCTCCCCCTTAACATCAGCAAGATAAAGGAGCTGATAGTGGACTTCAGTACGAAGCAGTAGAGGAACTACCAGACCCACATCATCAACGAGAGCCCAGCTTCCAATACTCTGTGTTCACATAACGAAGAACCTTTCCTGGTCCTGTCACACAAAAAGGCCGGGAGCGTCTCTGCCACCTCAGGCGCTTGAGTGACTTCAGACTGCCCTCCAAGTTGCTTAGGAACTTTTACTCCTGCACCATAGAGAGCATCCTGACAGGAAACAAAAGCATCGCAACCTGGTTTGGGGACAGCACCATGCAGGACAGATGAGCTCTACACGGGGTTGTGCAATCAGCTGAGCCCATCATCCGCACCAAGCTCCCTGACCTGCCCTCAATCTACAGCAAGCGGACATTGTGACTGGACATTGTTTTTCTATTTCTATTTTTTTCTATTCTAATCCACTTCAATTCTATTTTATTACTCGTACATAGTGTAAATTGTACAGCTAAAAGTTTTCTATATTTGTATAATTTTTATTCTATTCTTATTTCATTATATATACACACTTTATTTGAATATCTTCTTTTTTATACTCTATTTTTCTTTTTCTTATTATATTCTTATTTAATATTCTTTATTTGAATACTCTTTTCGTGTTTTTTTTTTATGTCAGTTTTTTTTATGACAGTTTATGTGACAAAAAAAAATTTAATTTGAATTTTGAATTTGAATTTATTTGTCAGTTTTTTATGAAGAGTGAGCAGATCCAACGGACACCACCGTGGCTTAGTTCTTGATGGTAGGGTTCAGTTTTAGTGGTTTAGACTCCTTATCCACGATCTCATTTCCGACATACTACTCATGCTTAGGGCGTTAAAAATGATAAGCAGCGACCTCGAGACTCGGTGGTGGACAACGTCTTTATGACACACGCTGCCAGTCACAAGATGTCCAGCTCAAAGTTCGAGTCAAAACGTCTTTTTCCCAACCGTCATCAAATTAGTGGTTGTACAGCCCGACCACAAACAGCTACACACTAACAGACACTCAACACACACACAACACACACACACACAACACACACACACACACACACACACACACTCAAAAGATGACACCATAATTTTTTTTACCGTTTTCTAAGAACAACACTGACATTAATACCATACACAACAAAAAAAGTGTCAAATTAAAATTATATTATAGTTTAAATCTTTAACGCTATTTCAGTTGAAGGCTGAGCAAAACTATGTAATTTAAGCATTAAATATCAAGCTGTATGATAAATCCCAAGTCTCTGTATGGATCTGTTTTCAGCGAATTCTTCACAGAATCAAAGATTATAAATAAACAGATTAACAAAAAAAAAACAGTTATGTTATGTAACAAAGTCATTAAATAATCTTTGACACAGGGAGAATTTGTAACAAAATTCATGACGATGCACTTTACATGAGAGAGAGAGAGAGAAAAGAGAAAAGAAATAACATTAACAGGAGCTATAAATGGTCAAAAAGGTAATAATACTCTGCCTGGGAGCAATAAAAAGGTTGCACACACGCACATACATACACACACACACACACACACACACACACACACTACTATGTCGTTCAACCGCTTTTAGCTTTGATTACAGCACACAGTGTGGTGTCAGGTTTGTGTGTGAAAATGTTTCCTCATGCTCCCAGAAACACAATCTTTCATAATTCGTGTCCTGGAATATTTGAAAGAAAACCTAATTCAGTACATTCAGGTCGTCAGCTGACTTCATCTTCTTGCCACGCATCGTTGCTAAGCCTCGACCTGAGCGACTAAAGCAACCCCAGGTCATAACACTGTCTCCAGAGGATTATACAGTAAGCACTATACATGATCACTTCATGAGTTTCCCTTCTTACCCTGACGCGCCCTTCAATCTGGACTCGTCAGGTCACATGACCTTTTTCCATCACTCCAAACTCCAATCTTAATGCTCCCTTGCAAATCCAAGCCTCTTTTTCTAATTAGTCTCACTAATAAGTGGTTTTCTTATGACAACACATGGTTTTTCAGCCAGCCAGGGTACCTCGTATACGCGTAGAATAAACACTTCGGGATGAACTGGTATTAGAAATGAATCAGCATTGTTTTAATTATAGTAACTCATCATTATGTCGCCGCTCCTTCATGGATTATATTCTTATAACAGACACATATTTATCCCATGCGCAGTGTTTCACAAAGGTCTGAAATAGGGCTGCAACAACTAATCGATAAAATCGATAATTATCGATAATGAAATTCGTTGTCAACGAATGTCGTTATCGATTAGTTGGACTGCTCACGTTACTGAGGGGCGTGACCACAAGATGCACAAATACACAAAGATACACAGCCGCTCGCGCAATGGAGGTTACAGAAGCGTCTGCAGGAAAAAGCGCGCGCCTATGGCGTTATATTCCTGCCACAATTCTGAACGCGCGGTTTGACATTTTGAGAGCAGACAAAGCACTCTGCGCGTGCAGTGTCTCCACTGCGCGCTCAACAGCTCGATTCTGCGCGTGCAATGTCTCCCCTGCTCGCGCAACATGTTCTCCGTGCACGCGTGACTTCTCTATTCTGTGTGCGCTCGACTCTGCCTTCACGCGCAAGCAACATTTATTTTCTGGGCGCGCTCGACTCTGCCTGACTGTACGCTCGCTCAACTTTGTCCAGTGTCACAAAACCGCCATAAAACCAGCCAATCACAGACTTCCACACACTACTTCTGATTGGCTGTTCCTTCTCTATCAGCTAGCAATATCTGCAATTATTGTTAAAATGCTGTATTTTGCATACTCAAATTATGTTATTTATTTATATATATATATTTTTAGAAAGAGACAAGTCAGCATAAAGTAATAATTCAAAAAAGAAATCCCCCATGCACTCCACAACAAGCAGCCACTATAACAGATGCCCAATCCAATATAATTAGAGTACAATTTATATTTTGGATATTTAGAGGAGTTTTACTGTTCAAAAACAAACTTTGTCTTTAATTTAAGGTTTAAAATGTCAAAATTAAAGATCATTAAACTCTATATGTGACTTTTGCATTTTTTTTATATATTAGTTTATACATAACTAATACCCTGATTTATGATTTTATATAGTTATAAGCAAAACATCAAATTAAAGAAGCATTTAGTTTTTATCCGATTAATCGGGGAAAAAAAATAATCGCCCAACTAATCGATTATCAAAATAATCGTTAGTTGCAGCCCTAGTCTGAAATATACTTGCGGTGGTACAGTGTGTCCCAGAAAATGCGACATCATTTGAAATATGATTATCTGAACTACCTGGCCTTGGCAAACGAAATTAAACAGACTTCATGCTGAAAAATAAAAAGATATATTTATTTATCAAAATCTCAACAAACGGATATAGATTTTTATAACCGATTTAACAAAGTCTCACAAATGTTGTCAAAATGTTCTCACAAAATCCGCACCGCCTGTGATACGCTGCATTTGCTGCCTCTCAGTACAATGCCTGTTTATCTTACTAGCGATTATGGTTAAGGCACGTTAATCGAGAGAATTTATTCGATCACGGATGGCATTGTTCCTCCGAACAGATTTTTAAAAAGGAAGAGTAAATATACTTAGGCAGCCTGCCTAAATATACTCTACGTGTGGGAAACATTGCATGAGAATTCAGTTTGTAGTGTGCACAAACTTCTAAATAGCATACATGTGTTCTGCATACATACATTATATAAAAACATTTCATGGTTACGGTCTGATTTGTCTTGAGCATACATTTCTCACAGGGTTTGAGGTAAAAATTATAAGCATTGAAAAGCTGTGTAACCTGTTTTGTACAAACAGATCAATTATAATTTTTTATGATCTTCTGCGCCACACTCCAATCCGGCTGATGGTGCACACTACACTGTTTACACTGTTTATCATTTCTGAACCATTGATTCAAAGAATCGAATCAACCAACAAAAGATTGATTAAATCACGCAGTTCTAGTTTTTATCTTGCATTATTATTTTTTTTAGCTTTATAATCAATTCCTGATCTTCAACTGCATCAGGGATTCATGAGCAATGCAGCGGAGATTTAGGCTCCTACTGTACCTGCAATGCATTCTGGGATGCTCAGACTGATGGAATATCATGAGCAAATATTTCTCTCTCTCAGTTTTGTGAGAACAAAATCTGTCTGATTTGGAATTCTAACTGCTACCGATGTCCTCCCGGGACATCAGAATAATACACACACAGAGAGACACCCTAACTTCTTTCACTAATCTAAACACAACATCAATACTTGGATATAAAACACTTGAAACGCTTTGCTTTAATAATGTCTTAACAGAGGAAAGATGTGAATAGTTATAAAGCTGAGAACACCGTGTGCTTGTGCGAAGGTCAAAAAGACACACAAACACACATTAATATACACACCAAGCACGCACTGGAAAAGCTGAGAAAGGGTGATAAGGCGACACAAGACTTCCTGAAGAGAGACTGTGTGTTTGCATGTGTGTTTGTGTGTGTGTGTGAACAAGCGAGAGATGTCTGTTTAACACTAGCTCAGCAGAAATCTCACCCACCCGGGTAACACAAGCAAGAACAAAGGTGTGTGTGTGTGTGTGTGTGTGTGTGTGGGTGTGTGTGTGCTGACTGAGAATAAAAGAAGCATTTCCCTCCATGTGTGACCGGAGGGAAGAAGCAAAGCTGAGCATTTAAGTGAAGAGGAGTTTCCTGGAAGTCCACAGGAGAAAAACACATGCACACACACACACACACACACACACACACACACACACACACACTCACACACACTACTCAGCTGTTGAGTGTCCCACGGAGCCTGGCAGAGGAGTTTGTGTGCGTGCGTGTGTATGCAAGTGTGTGTGTGTGTGTGTGTGTGTGTGTGTGTGTGTGTGTGTTCATTCAAAATAAGCTTGTGTGCGCACAAGAGAAGAACAAAGCAGCTCCACCAACAAGTTAAACATTACACAGAGACAGATCTCTGAAAACACAGGCCAAAGTAAAGCCTGCAGCGCTCCAAGGAGACGACGCACACGACGACGACGACGACACACACACACACACATGACGACGACAACACACACACACGACGACGACTATACACACGACAACACAATCCTCCTCATCGGTCCTCTCAGCTGCGCTATCGTCTCTCCCTGACTTCAGAGAGATCGGACAGGAGATAAGTCACAAGCGTTTGATTTGTATCTCTGATCTGAAAAGTTTCTTAGAAGTGTGTAAAGTAGGCTCCGTCGTAAGCAGTGACGCGCACACACACACACACACACACACACACACACACACTCACGCTTAACCTCCTCCATAATCTTTCTTCAGGGTTTCTGCCAGAAGCGTAGCGCTGAGGAAAATATTTAACTGACAGACAAATGTTGCCACGCCAACAAATCCTGCCTCTGACTCGCAGGAGTTTATTTGATCTCCTGACTCTTTCTTTCATGCTATGCATTAATGGGTCCTTCATCCCATCTCAGTCTCTGTCTGCCTTTTTGCCCATCTTTCTGCATTTGTTCGGTCTGTCATTGTTCTATGGGTCCGTTTCGGACTGTCAGTCTTTTCGCCTGAGGTGTCCTGGTCGCTTCGTCTGTAGGTCGGTCCATAGGGGTTTCAGCCGAGCTGTCAGTTGTTCTGTCTCTCAGCCCGCCTGTCTCTTGTCAGTGTATCTGTCTGTCTGTCTTGCGGTCTGCCTGTCTGTATGTCTCTCTGCCTTCCCACCTGTCTGGCTCTCGTTCGGTCTACCTTCTGTCCCACCTGTCTGTCTCTTGGTCGGTTTGTCTGTCTACCTGCCTTCCCACCTGTCAGTCTCTCGGTCTGCCTACCTGCCCGTCTGTCTCTTGGTCGTTCTATCTGCCTCTCAATCGGTCTATCCGCCCGTCTGCTGTTCGTTCCGTATATTTTATCTATTAGTCTGTCAGTATTTCATGTAGTCTGTCTCTCGGTCAGGTTGTTAATCTGGCTGATTTCAGGCTTTTTTTTTGTCTGACAACGTCCTATATCCATGTGTCCTATGTCCATGTGTTATGTCCCATGTGTGTCAGTCCACAAGTCTCTCTCTCTCTCACTCTTTGGTGTATTCTCAATCCACGTTAAATTATTTCTGTGCCACCCCCCCAAGTATTCTTTCTATTTGTCCATCTCTCTCTCACTGTGTGTGTGTGTGTGTGTGTGTGTGTGTGTTTTATATAATGTCTCTGTATGTATAACTCAGTCCATCCGATCAGTGTCATACACTTGCTCATGTACTAATTTATTGCGTTCTCTCGCTCTCTCTCACACACACACACACTTGTCTGTCGCTCTTCGTCCCATGACCCCCACACACCGAGTCAACTGAGCATATCATCCATCATCTACATCTCTGACACATCTATTACACATCTATAACTCTAATAATAACACATGAGAGGTTATTTCTGACCTTATTATGACTATTTTATTATTATTATTATTATTATTTCCTCTTTGTGTTAAATCACACAGCTGGAAAGGACAGCTCCTGTTTGGGATGCAACTTACTTAACTTATTTAAAAGTCCTAAATTAACCGTTATTTTCTCCTTTAGTGAGAGATCACGCGCGTGTTGTTTTATTAAACCCACAGGAAGCAGCGAAAGAAGCCGAACTCGACACTCTGACACGGAAAACCGCTGTTTATCAGCTGAGATGTTAATCTGAATCCCTCACTCACTCACTCACACACACACACACACTCACCGCCTTCAGCTGCTCCAGCCGGTCCTTCATGTCTGTGTTTTTTTATGTCCAAAATGACAGAAAGCAGAAAAAAAAACGATAAAAACCGAAGGTGAAAAAGTGGAGCAGCTGGGAAGTGAAAAGCCGAGGCCGGACACAACTTTTCCTCTGTGTGTGAGTATGTGTGTGTGTGTTTCTCTCCCTCAGACTGCAGTCTTCCTCCTCCAGCTCCACTTTCTCCAAAAACGCTCCATCAAAATGGCCGCTGCGCTCCAAACAGCAGGCTTTACTGTCCGAATTTATCCGCTCAGAAGATTAAAAACAACACTCGTGTAAGATTAATCTCTTTCTCTCTCTCACACACACACACACTCGCTCTCTCTCTGTGTGTGCGTCTGTACTCGCAATAAACCCTGTCCCTCCGCGCATGCGCACTAGCACACCTATGCAAACTGCTTGATGAAGATGGACACGCCCTGTTTGCGGTGCACCTGTGCGCGCGCGCGCGCACCTATGTGACGTCATTCGTTCTAAGAGGTGACACACGTATGAAAATTTTGCTGCCCTTTAGCTTAGAACAACTGTGTGTGTGTGTGTGTTAGAAATACTGACACATACTTCATAATTTCTGTGTGTGTGTTTGTTGAAACTACTGACACATAATTCATGATTTGTGTGTGTGTGTGTTATAACTACTGACACAGTTCATGAATCCTCTCCCTGTTTGTGTGTGTGTTTGTGTATGTGTTCAAACTACTTCTGTGTGTTTCTTTTGGAACTACTGACACATAAGTTCTCTCTCTCTCTCTCACACACACACACATATACACACACACACACACTCTCTTCCCCTCCAACAGTGAGTGAACAGATAAACTTGGTTTATTGTACATCTTGGATCATGCACTGAATAAGCCATTACATAACTTATCTACTTTATTACTGTGTGTGTGTGTGTGTGTGTGTGTGTCGTGTGATGTAGCCAACCGGAAGAAAACCTGTCCACATCTTATGTAATTATCATAAAAGAAGAACTACAGCTTATTTTTGACAAAACAGACACTGCTCAGTACAATTAAACACATCATACAGTCATTAAAAAGAATAGGATATACCGGAATTGTAGACCGGATTAGCAAGTTAATCATTTCTAATTATTAACTGACCTGAGAATGAGGCACAATTTGACAGCTGTCTCTGTAACCACATTCAAGTACACTTACTGTATGTCTTCAACCGTGTTATTTATTTTCATGTTTGTTTGAAGGCTGGATTATTTTTTTTTTTCAGATGAATACCAGACAGGTTAATTAATATGAGTGGATAGTTTTTAAAATCTCACAGTGAAGTGTACTATAATATTTGTTAAACTCATACTACATTTACAAATATTTATAAGGAAGGTAATACCCTAGTAAATGGTTCAACAAGAAGTTGTGTCATTTGAATTTCCTGATAATCATGAGTGCCTTTGTAGGCTGCACGGTGGCCTAGTTGTTAGCAGTGTGGCCTTGCACCTCCAGGGTCTAGGTTCGATTTCCACCTCAGTCTGTGAGTTTGCATGTTCCTCTGGGTACTCCAGTTTTCTGCCCACAGTCCAAAGACATGCAGATTAGGGGTTTGATTGGTGTTCTCAAATTGTTTGTAATGCACGTGTGTGTGTGTGTGTGTGTGTGTGTGTGTGTGTATTGTGTGTGCCCTGCGATGTATTGGCATCTTGTCCAGGATGCACCTCGCCTCGTTCCCTATGTCTCCTGGGGTCAGGCTCCAGGCCCCCTGTGACTCCGTACACAGGATAAAGCTACCCTGTGATAGCTTATAATCAGATAACTCATTCTAAAAAGTACATTTACCTAAATTAATTAAATTCAATGAATTTCATTTGTTTAATTATTTACCATAAAGTTATAATATAAAGTTTAGATAACTTATTAATGTCTTTATGCCATTAACATGGATGATAATTAACCTTGACCAAAACTCAACCCTGTTGAAAATACAAGAGAAAATACAGCCATTGGTTAAATAAATATATAATGCTTTAACGCCTGGTTAAAGGTTTTACAAGTTTGTGAAAGAATTATGAAAGACAAACTGTACTCCAATCATGTCATCACATACATATAACATAATTTCATGTTTATATATATTTTTTTAAAAGAAAGAAAGAAAGAAAGAACTTTATATTAAATAGTAATGGATATACAGAAGCAATAAGAAATAACTGTTGTGCAATTTTTTTATACAATGTAAACATATTTCTTTTTGGTATTTGTGCTTACTTTGATTAAATGCATGGTCAGAGTAAATTAAATACTGTAGTTAATATTTACTGTAATAGCCAGCTGATGGATGTAAAACCAGAACCATTACATTTCTGAGATGGTTTTAAGGGTATCTCGCCCCCTTGTGGCCAAAATGCTCACACCACTTTACATTTACATGTACAGTCATGGCCAAAAGTTTTGAGAATTACACAAATATTAGTTTTCACAAAGTTGCTGCTAAACTGCTTTTAGATCTTTGTTCCAGTTGTTTCTGTGATGTACTGAAATATAATTACAAGCACTTCATACGTTTCAAAGGCTTTTATCGACAATTACATGACATTTATGCAAAGAGTCAGTATTTGCAGTGTTGGCCCTTCTTTTTCAGGACCTCTGCAATTCGACTGGGCATGCTCTCAATCAACTTCTGGGCCAAATCCAGACTGATAGCAACCCATTCTTTCATAATCACTTCTTGGAGTTTGTCAGAATTAGTGGGTTTTTGTTTGTCCACCCGCCTCTTGAGGATTGACCACAAGTTCTCAATGGGATTAAGATCTGCGGAGTTTCCAGGCCATGGATCCAAAATTTCAATGGTTTGGTCCCCGAGCCACTTAGTTATCACTTTTGCCTTATGGCACGGTGCTCCATCGTGCTGGAAAATGCATTGTTCTTCACCAAACTGTTGTTGGATTGTTAGAAGAAGTTGCTGTTGGAGGGTGTTTTGGTACCATTCTTTATTCATGGCTGTGTTTTCGGGCAAAATTGTGAGTGAGCCCACTCCCTCGGATGAGAAGCAACCCCACACATGAATGGTCTCAGGATGCTTTACTGTTGGCATGACACAGGACTGATGGTAGCGTTCAGTCTTTTTCCAGATGCCCTAAACAATCGGAAACAGGCTTCATCCGAGAATATGATTTTGGCCCAGTCCTCAGCAGTCCATTCGCCATACTTTTTGCAGAAGATCAATCTGTTTTTTTTTTGGAGAGAAGTGGCTTCTTTGCTGCCCTTCTTGATACCAGGCCATCTTCCAAAAGTCTTCACATCACTGTGCGTGCAGATGCGCTCACACCTGCCTGCTGCCATTCCTGAGCAAGCTCTGAACTGGTGGCACTCTGATCCCGCAGCTGAATCCTCTTTAGGAGACGATCCTGGCGCTTGCTGGACTTTCTTGGACGCCCTGAAGCCTTCTTAACAAGAATTGAACCTCTTTCCTTGAAGTTCTCGATGATCCTATAAATTGTTGATTTAGATGCAATCTTAGTAGCCACAATATCCTTGCCTGTGAAGCCATTTTTATGCAACGCAATGATGGCTGCACGCGTTTCTTTGCAGGTCACCATGGTTAACAATGAAAGAACAATGATTTCAAGCATCACCCTCCTTTTAACATGTCAAGTCTGCCATTCTAACCCAATCAGCCTGACATGATCTCCAGCCTTGTGCTCGTCAACATTCTCATTACTGAAATGATCTCAGCAGGTGTTTTAATGGCACCAATGAAATGCAGTGGAAAGTTTTTTTGGGGGGATTAAGTTAATTTTCATGGCAAAGAAGGACTATGCAATTCATCTGATCACTCTTCATAACATTCTGGAGTATATGCAAATTGCTATTATAAAAACTTAAGCAGCAACCTTTCCAATTTCCAATATTTATGTAATTCTCAAAACTTTTGGTCACAACACCAAGCAGCTATAACACTTAAACCCCCTTCATAATTTTGCTAAGGTCCCTTAGTGCTGCCTGAACAGCTCTGACCCATCGAGGAATGGACTCCACAAGATCTCTAAAGGTGTGCTGTGGTATCAGGTACCAAGACATTAGCAGCAAGTTCGTTAAGCTGTGGAATGTGGCCTACATGGATCTGACTTGGTTCCTATAAAATCTTGATCAGGTTGAGATCTGTGACTTTGGAGGCGAAGTCAAGACCTTGAACCATCATGTTTCTCAAATCATTCCTGAACCATTTTTTTGCAGTATGTCAGGGCACATTTAGGCCACTGAAAGAAGCCAATGCCTTTAAGGAATATCAAGTGCTGTAGAGGTACGTACTTGGTCTCCAACAATGTTTAAGTAGGTATCTAAGTGGCCTACCACAAAAACTTCTACATAAACTCCAACTTATCCAGAACTCTGCTGCCCGTATCGTAAATACCCACAATGCATCACATTACCCCCCCCCCCCCCCACCCTTTAACAACTTCACTGGCTCCCCATTAAATACCGTATAGAGTTCAAAATTCTCCTCCTCACATTTAAGGCGCTTCATAATCTTTTTCTGCCTTGCTTATCAGAGCTCTTTCAGTTCTTACGCTTCACACTTCTTCATCAAGTGATGGATTGGAACCCTGTCCAGGGTGTTCCCTGCCTTGTGTCCTGAGATAACTGAGATCCCTCTGCAACCCTACATGGGTTAAATGGTAGTGAAAATGAATGAATGAATGAATGAATGAATGAAGGGATCTGCTCAGGACAAAATGTAGCACAGGCCTGATGGCTGCCTTGTGTAGCCTGTGTTCACTATGTGCATAGCTTATGCACAGCCCCAGAAATGAACATGATATAAACAGTGGGGACAGCGACGTCAGCTGGCACGACAAAATTTGGTGGAAGTTTTCAAGGAGATATTATGTGACCAGGTCTGCAGGTCTGCAATTACCCCCATCTGAATGAGCACTGTGGTCGCTGTCTTAAATAGCAACATGGTAACTAAGCTTCTCGATGTTTGTTTACTTCATTCAAAACTGTCTGATCTCCAGTGTGCCCCCTACTGGAATCCTCTGGTATGGACCAGAGTACAGACCATGCTAACATGCATGGTACATGGGCAAGTACAGTATGTGAACAAATAAGTTCATTAAATACGCAAGCACATGGTTTAACAGTGAGTACCTTTCTGCCCTAATTCCACCCAATGGGAAGGTGGCCATTTTGGATTTTTGACACAATTCAAACTTATGTGTCCTCATTAGAATAAAACTAAATCTGCTCAGCATGATGTCAGGACGTCCAAAATGCCAAATTGGCTTGCTAAACAATTTTATAGCTATATTTTTATGTAGCTGTTCTTGTAGCCAGGGGCAGTTCAGTCTATACCACCTGTGTACCAGTACCTGGGCCACACGTTGATGGAGGCTTGATACAGATTTTTGGTTTTAATACTACACTGAGCCAGTGAAGAGAATGCCATACGGGAAACCTGTTCATGCAGAAGGATTTGTACTGGTACCCTCAAAATGAGACAAGAGACTAGACCAGCATCTGAATTAGACCACTAACTGTTTTTATTCAGTAACTAAAAAGCTTATGTAGATGGATAATTGAAATGATGAAATGATAAATAAAAGTGTGAAATTCTTGTCAGCATGTCAAGATATATAAAACATAACATCAAAACTTAAATAATTTATAGTTATTTTAGACTTTAATTAGGAAACAGGGAGAGGGGATGTCACGTGACCCGAAGCAGGACGGCAGCTTAGGAGTTTTGCTCCGCTGTTCTATCAATTCATCCTACTCATCCTTATTTCCTACCCAGCCTTTCTGCGCATGCGCATTGAAAAACCGTCACGTTTAAATTCATTCATATGCGAATTTACCGAGGTCTTTCATAGCTTTGTGCTTTTAATTAAAATTTTATTTGATTCACATGCGTACATATAACAGTTGACCTGTGAATTGAAGGTTAGGAGTGATTCTTTTTTTTAATCGTTTGTACCCATTTTAAAACTATAGGAATGACATTCTGATGAAGTACCGTCATGTGTCAGAATCTGCTGCCCATCTTAAAACTGAGTATTTGCAGTCTTATGTCCATTTGGAGAATGTAGGACAGACCGGTATAACTATCTGTTTTTTCTACCAGTAGGAAATTCTGACAAGTAGGAAAAACTGATAGAACACCCGTTAAGTGAGCTTCTCTGATTAATTAGCGTGGACTTTGGTGTTTTTCTTCCGTTAAACAATTTAAGGGTGTTTCATTTTTCCTATTGAGCTTAATTGTAAATAAATGGCTTTTTGAAGGTGATGCAGTTATCCGGTGAAATTTGGTTCGCACGCACAAGGCCCGTTCAGGCTGTATATTTTATGACTGTGGCGCCGGATCTGCATAAACGTTGATTTTTCTTATTTGTCACCTGCCATTTATTTATTTATTATTCATTGTTTTTTTATGTCTTATTTTAATGTCTTATATATATATATATATATATATATATATATATATATATATATATTTATTATTAATATTACTATAGGGTTTTTTTTATAAGGAGTTTTGAGGCGGTCTTCTCTGGCTGCCGTTTCTCAGGTCGGTCAATGGAGGAGTTGGGGGAAGGTGTGTGTGACGAGTTGTTGTTTGTGTTATTTGAGCCCTATCATTTGAGGATAGGGAGATGGGGGGGGGGGGGGGGGGGGGGAGGGCTTGTGGGAGGGGGGGGGGGGTTTGTTTGTGTTTAGCAGAGCTGATCGTTCAGATGTATGTCGTTTACTTCACTTCTGTCCACTTACAGCATCCAAATACTTTGCACTGCACTAACATATGTCCAATCTGACTAGGGTGGTCACATGCAACGTGAAGGGCATGGGTAGTGTAGTCAAGAGAAAGAAGATTTTAACATTCCTGAAGAAAGAAAACGTAACTATTGCACTTCTACAAGAGACACATTTGTCAGATAGGGAACATTTACAGCTCAAAAGAGATTGGATTGGTCAGGTATATTTCAGTTCTTTTTCATCAAACAAACAGGGAGTTGCTATTTTGATTCATAAAAACTTTCCTTTTATCTTAGAGCAGACTGAACAGGATCCTGATGGCAGATTTATTCTGATTACCGGTCACATCTTAGGGAAACCCTTAACTGTTTTAAATGTGTATGCCCCGAATGAGGACGGTCCTGACTTTATATCAAAGATGATCCTGTTGTTTAATCATCACTGTAATGGTCTGGGGATTATGGCTGGGGATTTTAATTGTGTCATGGATAATAAGTTGGACAGGTCATCTTCTGTAAAATCAACCTCCCGTTCGTCACAAACTCTTCAAAATATGTGTCGTGCTTCAGGCTTGGTAGATATTTGGAGAGAACTACATCCAGCTGTCAAAGACTATACCTTCTACTCTCCTCCCCATAATTCTTATTCCAGATTAGACTATTTATTTTTGCCTTCCAGGTACATTAATTGTGTAAGATCTTGTGAAATAGGTCCAATGGTTCTTTCTGATCATAATCCTGTTTATTTAGGTTTGACAGAATTTTCAACCCCTAAATCATCCTATTGGAAATTTAATAGCACTCTCCTTAATGACAATTTGTTTTGCCAGTTCTTTAAAGAAAAAATATCCCAATATTGGCAGGATAATGAATTTTGTCCAGTAAATAGTGCCACTAAATTGGATGCAGCCAAGGCCACCTTAAGAGGCCACATCATCTCTTTTACTACTTGGCATAAAAAACAAAAGGCTGAGAATAGGAAAAAATTAGAAGAAGAGGTTAAAAGATTGGAACAGCTTCATAAAATTTCACCTACACAAAACAATTGCAATCTTCTAACCGGTGCTAGATCTAAATTAAACCTGGACTATTCAGAACATGTACAAAAATGTATAACATTTAGTAGGCAAAGGTTTTATCAATATGGAAATAAACCTAGTCATCTTTTAGCATATCAACTCAACTGTGAACGAGCTGAAAGATCCATTAATGCTATCAAAACTACTGATGGAGTAATCTCATATGATCCGGTTAAAATTAACTCCAGTTTCAAAGATTTTTATGAGAAACTTCCTTATGTGCAGCAGAAGACCCCCCCCCACCCCCACCAGGCTTTTCTTAACACTCCTCTTACAAAGGAAGAAATTTTTGCGGCTATTCAATCTATGCCTAGTGGGAAGGCACCAGGGTTGGATGGCTTTCCTCTGGAATTTTATAAAACATTTTGGCACGAGCTCTCTCCTATTTTTATGCCCGTAGTTGATAACCTTTTGGAAGACAGTCTTATTCCAGGTTCCTGGAAGACTGTCTCTATTAGTTTGATTCTTAAAAAAGTAAAGAACTCATTGGACTGTGCCTCATATCGTCCAATCAGCTTACTTAATGTAGATTTTAAAATTGTGGCCAAGGTCTTGGCTCGTCGTTTGGAGAGAATTTTGCCTAAGATCACTAAACCTGATCAGACTGGATTTGTTAAATCTCGCTATGGTTCAGACAATGTACGTCGTCTCCTGAATATAATACATCAGTTAAATACAGATGGTGACCCTGCTGCTATGATATCTCTAGATGCAGAAAAAGCGTTTGATAGGGTCGAGTGGAGATTTTTGTTTAAAATATTGGACAAATTCAATTTGGGCTCTAACTACATCAGACTAGTTAAACTTCTTTACTCTGATCCAACAGCTGTGGTTAATACTAATGGTTTATTATCAGGTAAATTTTCAATTCATAGAGGCTGCCGTCAGGGATGCCCCCTGTCGCCACTCCTGTTTGGCTTGTTCATCGAACCCTTGACAGAAGCTATTCGCATGCATAGAGCGTCCGGGGCGTGGAGGCAGGTGGGATGGGACACCGCATATCATTATATGCAGATGACGTCCTTCTTTACCTGAGGCAGCCACAGTCATCAATTCCTTGTGTGTTGGAGATAATTAATCAGTATAGCCAGTGTAGTGGATACAAAATAAACTTAGGGAAATCTCGAGCAATGTTTTTAAATGCCCCAAAGATTGTTAAATTACAGTGTCCCTTTCACATCACTGACTCTGGGTTTCTTTATCTGGGCATACACATAACCCCTGAGCTAAAGGATTTGTTCTCCAAGAATTATTCACCCTTAACAACAACACTTAAACAGGATATGGACAGGTGGACGTCTTTGCCAATTTATTTTTTTGGAAGAATTAACACAATTAAAATGAATGTGCTTCCCCGTTTACTTTATTTATTTTAATGCACACCCTGTTATTTGAATTCGAACTTTTTTTAAGGGTCTGAATACAGCCATCAGTAACTTTATATGGAGCAATAAAAAACCCAGGATTAGATTCACTTCTCTTCTCAAGCCGAAGGAGTGTGGAGGCGGATCTTTGCCCAACATACAGATTTACTATTGGGCTGCTCAGATCAAACAAATGCTTAGATGGTTTTCAAATGATACAGGCTCCTTGTGAGTCACTATGGAATCCTCCCCAGGAATTTAACCATGCAATCCCCAATCATTCTGAACCCCGACTTTCCTGCCTCGTTAGCTAATATTGGCCTCCGGACCTGGGTGGAGAAAGGTGTTTTTACTTTAGCCAGTTTATTTACAGATAATGTTGTCAAATCTTTCGAGACCCTTAGAATGGATTATCAGCTTCCTAGAACAGATTTTTTCAAATTTCTCCAGCTACGTCATTTTATTCAATCTGAAATGAGACAGGGCAAAATTCGTTTTGAAATGTCTGATATTGAAAATCGTCTCTTGCTTCCAGGGGCGTTGAAGGGTCAGATTTCTTATCTGTACGGCTCACTTTAATCAGAAACCCCTTCACCTTTGAATCCTCTCAAAAAGGTTTGGGAAAAGGATATGGGCCGATCATTCACTGATGATGAATGGCTCTCTATATGTGAGGAGGTTTTTCACAAATCCACTTCAATTTCTGTGCATGAGCAAAACTTCACATTCATATATACTGTAGAACATATCTCACCCCTGTACGCCTACACAAAATGTATCCAAATGTATCTCAGCTGTGTTTTAAATGTAAATCAGAAACGGGAACATTGATGCATTTGTTCTGGGAGTGTAAGAAAATGAAAACTTTTTGGTATGAAGTGCATGATCTGGTTGAGAAACTACTGGTTAGAAAATTCACTATGTCTCCAACTATATACCTGTTAAATTGTAAAATATCACTAGATCTTCCTTCTGATTTAAATTGTTTATTAAATTTCATTACTTACTTGGCAAAGAAATGTATACTAATCTTATGGTCATCATCTCGTGTACCAACTTTAAAGATCTTCTTCCATTGGAAAAACTTACTTGTGATTTACAGAACAAATCTGAACTATTCTGGCGGATATGGGCCCCTTTGTGGAGTCTACTTGAACAATCATGACTCTTTCTTTTATGTTTTCTTTTGCTGGACTGTTTTGCCCTTGTTTTCCATGTTCACGCTTATATTAACAGATTATTGTTTGTTTTTAAATGTTTGCTGTGGGTGTTGACTGTATATTGATCTGGCTCTGCTTTTTTATTTTTTGTTGTTAAATACCAATAAAAAAAATATCTTAAAAAAAAAAAAATATATATATATAATACAGTTTTAAAGACAAACTTTTGTAACTCAATATAACGACCTCTTATGCATTTACTTGGCCCGATCAGAAATCAACATTTTGATGCAAAACTTTGAAATTAAGTTTTGAAGTTTAACTAAGATGTTTAAGTCAATACTACTGCAAAAAAAAAAGAAAATAATTATGCAATTTTCCCCATCAGAAACAAGTTTTTATATCCAGCAAGACATTTTAATTGGTTTCAAAATATAAATTCTATCATCTGACTCATCAGAAAAGAAGTCAAATAAGTTGCCAATCAGGTAAGTCATGATTCTACTGCCAAACACACCTTCACTGCACTCAACAACAAAATCAGAATATGCCTGCAAAAAAAGTTTTTTTTTGTTCACAAAAAAAAAAAAAAAAGAAACCCTGACTTAGCAGAATGAATGAAATCATACACCTGTTTTTTTTAGGGATCAAATTTAGATATTGTGGTGCCAGTTGGTTATGTTTTTTTTTTTTTGTAACCATTGGTGACTTTAATTCAAGAGTTTACTGGCTGTTAGAACATATTTCAAGTACATACTTAAGGTAGTTATCCTCACATTTGTATTGTTCTGTATTAGCACAGAACAGTTAACTGGTCAGCTACCTACCACTATGGCGGTTGACAGAGAGAGAAAAAAGGAAGAGGTCCATATTGCTTAAGTGTTTCTAAACCTACATACAGAATAAATGCCACATTCATGGGTATGCAACTTTGATTTGCATAAGCTTTGTGGCTACTGATATAAAGCCTTAAATAATTCTTATGAATTCCAATAAAACGTCTGTTACTTGGCAGCTTTGCAGATTAACGATATCCCTCAACATATAATTAAACCATGAGCTTAAAAATACCAAAATTAACAAGCAGCCATTATTACAGTGTCTATATAAAAATCAAAGGAAAAACCTCAAAGCAAATATGGAACAGTTTCAATTGGAGCAGATAAAGCTGTGAAGGTTTAACATTTCTTTAAATAATAATAATAAAAAAAAATACAAAAACAAACAAAAGGTCCAGCCAAAAGATGTACTGAGAATGTTTTTATTCAAAGATCTCTAAGTGCTTAGAGCCACACAGATAGGGAGAGTAAGCACTGGGACACTCGATCTCACACTGAGTGTATGCGCATTTCTGTAAGTGAACACAAACGTGTCCTAGAGTGAGTGTGAATGGTGAAGTCAATGTAAGCATGTCTACAAGTAGATCACTTCACTGTTTATTCAGTCTGACACACAAACGAAACAATTTGAAAAATAAAAATATCTGAGCTGGGGAGGGAGGGGGGTGCGGTTTTACAGTAAAAGGGAAATTGGGAGGGGGGCGGCAAACTCCGATTGCTGAGGAAACCCAGCAACGCCACAAGAAAAAAAAAAAAAAAAAAGTCAAAGGGTAACAGGTTAGAGGTCATCATCCTCATCTGGGAGAGCTGTTTCTGATGCCACCTAAAACGACAGGACAAATGAAAACGAGTTAAAGTATTCTATTATTGTTAAAGTGAATCATACTCAAAAAGGTTCCAAGCATACTACATACTATATGCCAGTACTATTTCAGAAAGGTGCACTTACTTTCAGGTCATGCTCGTACTGTGCAGCAAGTGATGGGTCCATGGCGATTTCAGGTGGGGCAAGGGCAGGCATCTCGACAAACTCCAAGTTGGGATCTCCGATCAGCTTTCGTGCAAGCCACAGGAACGGCTTCTCAAAGTTATAATTACTCTTGGCGGAGATGTCGTAGTACTGAAACAGAAAATAAACAATACTTAAACTATACCCAATATGTACAGTGAAGAAAGGGAATAAACCCATACAGCATATCCTATACCTGTAAGTTCTTCTTGCGGTGGAACACAATGCTTTTAGCTTTCACCTTCCTGTCCTTGATGTCCACTTTGTTGCCGCACAGCACTATGGGAATGTTCTCGCACACGCGCACCAGGTCACGATGCCAGTTGGGAACATTCTTATAAGTCACTCGAGAGGTCACGTCGAACATGATGATCGCACACTGAGCTGGAGACGAGGATGAACAAGATTAGCTTTATACAGCACACACACCTGAACGCCGACACTACATCGCCTGCAAAAGCGTACGTTAGAAGAACCCGAACAATACCTTGAATGTAGTATCCGTCTCGCAGGCCTCCAAACTTCTCCTGTCCAGCTGTGTCCCACACGTTGTATTTGATAGCACCTCTGTTAGTGTGGAAGACCAAGGGATGCACTTCAACACCCAGAGTAGCTGCAGGAAAACACAGGATCTAGTTTAGCCACAATGGTTTTTATAAGGTTTAAATTAAATTTCAGAAGTTAACTTAATGTAAATTTTGTGCACTGTTCAAGACAAATTTAAGCGGCATTTTACTCACGTACCAACATATTTCTTTTCAAACTCTCCTGTCAAGTGTCTTTTCACAAAGGTGGTTTTCCCCGTGCCTCCGTCTCCTACAAGAACCAGCTGCGAACAGAAAGAGAAGAGACATATTTCGCAGATGTACTTACTTGCAATATAGAGCAGAGGAAATGTTTCCTTATATATTTGGAGTTGGAGATCAGAGCTCTGCATATTATGACTTGGTGGAAAGCATGAAAACGTTCTTTCCAAGTCTTCCATGCCATGTGGGAACCGAGCTTTTCCAAGCAGGAACAATCCTGCCTCGGTTTACTACGATCGCATAGCAGATTCAACCTTGCAAGCGCTAACATGGTTTAGAAATAGATGCGGTTCTTGTCAAGAGTCTAGATCAACAGGGAACAACGTGAAAAATTTTAAACTAGAACATTTGACAGTGCCGATGCAGAAAAAGAAAAATAGCTTGAATGTAGATGGACCAAGATTCCATATTCAACCGATAACCAGCTTTACCCACACCAAGACAACAAAAGAGAGGGGGAAAAAGGATTTTTTCTAGAACTCAGACATGAATCTTTAAGCAGAGATGCACAAGTCATGTTTTACTTCACTTTTCACAAGCTGACTATTACATCATAATAGTGACGAGTGTAAATACGAAAAAAAAATCAGGTTTACCTTAAACTGCACTTGTGGGTCGTTCTCTGCCATGGTTGAGTGTGTGTTAAACTGTGACTCAGCAGCGGGACTCTGTGAAGAGAGAAAGAGAGAGAGTGTGTGTGTGAGTGAGAGAGAGGGAGAGCGATGGCGGGATGGTTATGAAGCGCAAACAAAATGGGCTGGAACTCCAAATCCACACACAAACCTTTCTAAAAGGCCAAGATTACAAAAACAGCATGGACTAAAAGGCGCACAGGGCACCACATTTTCTCCCTCTCCCTCTCACACAAACTATTAAAGATATGCGTGTTAAAGTCAGAAAACACGCAGGATAATTTTTTTACAGGCCTTCAACAGTGAACCATTTCCCAACCTCATCTAAAATCAAGCCAGAATGTTGTACAGAGCGATCGGGCTGACGACGAGTCTTTCCCCGCACTTTTCTAGTTTCAACTGGAACAAAACCCGCTTCCCCGATGCTAACGCGCTAATCTAGCTAACGCTAACGGGCTCTGCCCTGAAATACACACGCCAGGCCCTGAACAATTTTGTTTGTCCTGAAAGACTCGAATCACTAAATTTCAGATTAAAACTATAAAAACAAAAATAGCGAGTTAAAATACAACCTAAACTTAAAAAAAAAAAAACATTTTCCAAACGCGCTAAGCGGCGGATACGCTACATCCATGCTAACGGCATGCTAGCAGCTCTAACGCACACAACGCCTAGCCATGCCTTTTAACAAATACAAGCACAGCACTCACATATAAAATACGCCATTAGAGTTAGATAAGGTTCGGCTAATATGTTAAATTTTATATTCGGTGTATTAAATCTCAAAATTCCCACAAGTAAATGGAAAACGCGTAAAAAAAACCTCTCTTACATCTTAGCACTTTGTGCTCCGCGCGACGCGATATGAAGAAAAGAGCAAATGGCAGCGCACGCGCGGGATTCAGCGCGCGCCGGTCACATAAACGCTTCCGCCCTCGCCACGTGACACCGCCGAGTTGGAGGGAGGGAGAAAGGTGGGGGGGCAAATGCATTTATATCGCCGCCCCGTGGCGAGTGCTGTTAGTGCACCGACCGTTTGCATTTTCACTTCTCTGTTAAATTATTGTTGTTGTTATCAGAGCTGCTGCCAGCAGGTTTCGGGGGAACTCTATGTGCTAATGCTAATGCTACAAGTCACCAGATGATGTCATACAACGACTGTTTGCATCTTCACCAACTGTGCATCATGATCGTTTGCATCCACAAAAGAGTTAAATGTAATCATCTGACGCTACGTGACATGGAAATAAATACTATGCAGTCATATTTTGTTTCTGGAAATTTTCTCTGTGTGCAGTTTCAAATTCAAATTCAAAAGTCAAATTCAAATTTTTATTTGTCACATACACAACCATACACAGCATGGTACGCAGTGAAATGCTTACACGACACTTTGTGACCTTGAAAAGAAAAAAGAAAGTAAGGAGGGATAACTGCTAATAGGAAAGAATAAAAAATATCAAATATAAGATTTACTATCTTTTGTTACAATAAAGTAAAATAGAATAAAATAAAGTAGAAAGTAGAAATATGTATGTGAAACCAATATGTAAGTGTTTGGTGCCAATTTATGTTATTTCTCTGCAAAATCTTTAATCTTTCCTTTTTTCTTAAAAAATTATAATGAGCACTAGTCACATGACTAAGCACGGCTTTCAGAAATATATGGAAATACAAAATTTACATACAATAAATAATACAAATATACATATATATATATACACACAAGAGGGTACCGGCGGCTCCGCCTGCGTGCAGATCCTGATGCCTGTACCTACGAAAGGAGTGTGTGGTCAACTCTCAGACGCTCCTCACGCTGCCTCAATATTTTGGCAGACAAATGATTACCTCACATTATGATGGGTGATGATGACACGGCCTACTGTTACACCGTGATGGGACTCCTGCTATGAACTAGAGGGTACCTGCGTCTCAGCCTACGTGTAGATCCTGACATGCGCGTGCTACCATTACCTGCGAATGGAATGTGTGGTAAACTCGCTGCCACTTCTCACGCTGCTCCAGTGTTTCCACAGCCATTACATCTGCCTCTCGTATGCGCTGTCACTGTAGACGCTCTGCAGTCTGATCTGGGATTTCAGTAGCTATGAGTTCAGCCTGAAGTACCCGTTTTCACCGTGTACGACTCTGCTAATTGTTATAGCAGACAAGTCAAGTCAAGTCAATTTTATTTATATAGCGCTTTTAACAATTGACATTGTCGCAAAGCAGCTTTACACAATAAAAAGAAGTAAGTATTTATGCAATGTATATGAATCAAAATGACAAGATTGTCCCCGATGAGCAAGCCGAGGGCGACGGTGGCAAGGAAAAACTCCCTGAGATGGTAATAGGAAGAAACCTTGAGAGGAACCAGACTCAACAGGGAACCCATCCTCATCTGGGTGATAACGGATAGCAGGAATTGCTCAGCATAATAATGTGTAAGACTGGAAGTTCAGTATAACAGGAGATGTTTTAAAATTAAAATGAGTCCAGTTTGTTCCCGGAGGCTCAGGTAGACTGTAGGGGATTACTGTCCTGAGTTATCGAACAACTGAAGTCACAGGTCCCCAGAGCATCACTCGATGACAGGACAGTCTTCATGGAAACCATCCCCAGCCACCATACGAATCCAGGCAGACCACACGGGGCATCCATGCGACGAGATCTCCAACCAGAAGCAGGACTCCAGGACGGGTTAGACGGGCTCCAGAGGGCAGAGGGGTCTGGATCACTGGCAACTCAGGAGCGAAACATGTATAGCTCGACAGAGAGACAGAGAGAGGGAAAGAAGAGGGGGGAGAGAGAGAGGAGAGAGCAGAAAAGGAGAGAACAGAAAATAAGGAGAGATGGCAGTTAGGTATGGTCACAGTCAACATGTATAGATGAATGTATATTTAGTGCAAAGTGCAAGCGGAGACTCCGGCAGGACTAACTATAACAGCATAACTAAAAGGGAGAGCCAGAAGGAAACACAAACATGAGGGCTCCCTGAGATGTAAAGCAACCAATCACCTCACCGTCAACAAACCTGAGTGATCAATGAGAGTGGGGAGGACAGCATCTAAACATACCAGTTCACCAGAATACTCTACGTCTATGAGTCCCCCAGATCTGCTCGTTTACCTAAGGTTAATCTATTTACAAAAATGCTTGGCTAAATAAATAGGTTTTTAGCCTAGACTTAAACACTGAGACTGTGTCTGAGTCCCGAACATTAATAGGAAGACTATTCCATAACTTCGGGGCTTTGTAAGAAAAAGCTCTGCCCCCTGCTGTAGTTTTAATAATACGTGGTACTGACAGGCAGCCTGCATTCTTTGATCGAAGTAGGCGTGGAGGATCGTAAGACACTAACAGTTCACTCAAATACTGTGGCGCGAGACCATTTAGTGCTTTAAATGTCAAAAGTAGTATCTTAAAATCGATGCGAAATTTCACAGGGAGCCAATGCAGTGTATATAAGATAGGGGTGATGTGCTCGTATCTTCTGGTTTTAGTGAGGACTCTCGCTGCTGCATTCTGTACTAACTGAAGCTTGTTTATACACCTAATTGAACAACCAGACAGTAAGGCGTTACAATAGTCCAACCTAGACGTGATAAAAGCATGAACTAGTTTTTCTGCATCATTTAGTGACAATATGTTTCTTATCTTGGCAATATTTCTAAGGTGAAAGAAAGCTATCCTGGTGATATTATCTACATGAGCTTCAAACGAAAGGCTCGAATCTATAATCACTCCGAGGTCTTTTACTGTTGCACTTGATGGAACAGAAAGGCCATCTAAAGTTACAGTGTGATCAGAAAGCTTACTTCTAGCTACTTGTGGTCCTATGACCAGAACTTCTGTCTTATCAGGATTAAGCAGAAGAAAATTAATTAACATCCAATCTCGTATATCCTGCACACACTGCTCGATTTTAGCAAACTGGTTTTTCTCATCTGGTTTTGCTGAGACATATAATTGTGTGTCATCAGCATAACAATGAAAACTAATACCATGTTTACGAATTATGTTGCCCAGAGGAAGCATGTAAAGGGAAAAAAGCAGTGGGCCTAAAACTGAGCCCTGTGGAACACCAAACTCCACTTGAGAACATGAGGAATGGTCACCATCTAAATCTACAAACTGATAACGATCAGTCAAATAGGATCTGAGCCACAAGAGGGCAGTTCCCTTAATTCCTACTACCTTTTCTAATCTGTGAAGGAGAATACTATGATCAATGGTGTCAAAAGCTGCACTGAGGTCCAGTAACACAAGTATAGTGACGCAACCCTGATCAGAGGCCCATAGGAGGTCGTTTACTACTTTAACAAGTGCTGTCTCTGTGCTGTGATGAGGCCTAAATCCTGACTGATACAGTTCATTTATGCTATTTCTGTGCAGATGTGAACATAGCTGCTGTGATACTACCTTTTCCAAAATCTTGGAGATAAAGGGAAGGTTTGATATCGGCCTGTAATTAGAAAGCAGACAGGGGTCAAGGTCAGGTTTCTTGATTAGCGGTTTAATAACGGCTAATTTAAAGGATTTGGGGACATACCCACTACTGAGTGAACAGTTAATTACTTTCAACAGGGGTTCTATTATTGCTGGTACTATCTGTTTGAGAAAATGTGTCGGTATAGGATCTAATATACAGGTTGACGATTTTGAAGAAGAGATGAGTGAAATTAGTTCCCTCGCTTCAAGGGGAGTAAAGTGTTCTAAGTTCTGATGTGATGTGGTTAGATCATCTGAATTATTTAAATTGTCTGGTTTCAAAGCCTGAATTTTTTGCCTAATATTTATGATTTTATTATTGAAAAAGTTCATGAAATCCTCACTACTGCATGATGCTGTTGTGGAGATTTCTGCAGTGGTCTTGTTTTTAGTTAATTTAGCTACGGTATTAAATAAAAATCTCGGGTTGTTTTTGTTATTTTCTATAAGAGTGGAGAGATACGTTGATCTAGCATCACTGAGAGCTTTTTTATAGTTCAGGATGCTCTCCTTCTATTTTGAATACTATCAATTTAGTTTGGCGCCATTTACGTTCGAATTTTCGAGTGGTTTGTTTTAAAGCACGGGTGTGGTCATTATACCAAGGAGCGAGTTTCTTATCTCTAATCATTTTCCTTTTAACTGGAGCTACATTATCTAAGCTATAACGAAGTGCTGACTCTAGAAATTCATTCGCCTGTTCGAGTTCTGTGAAGTCAGATGGCGATCCAATCAAAGTTGATAATTCTGGAAGATTATTGATAAAGCTCTGTGCGGTATTTGATGTAAATGTACGTTTAAGGTGGAAGCGCGGTGCTGTGCTGCATACATTATTACTATAACACGCTTTAATCGAGACAAGGTAGTGATCTGAGGTAACTTCAGACTGTGGAATTGTGGTTATATTTCCTATAATTAATCCGAAGGATAATATTAAATCGCGTCAGACAAGGAATGCCTCTGACGCGCCTGTGACATGCTTGTGACAGAACTATATATAATTTATTTTATTATTATGTAATAAAATTGTAAAGTTAATGTGCCTGTACATTGAAGATATTTGTGAAAAAATAATTTGGGGTGACGTAAGATGAGTCATAAAGCACATCAAGATGGTTTTTGGAATTTTTGTCTGTTTTGTTTGTGCACGCATCACTTAAAAACTACTGAACAAATTTTAATGGGGTTTTCACAGATGTATTTGACCGGGCTTGAGGTAACATATAGGCTTTGAATACGTTTCATCGCAATGGGCCCACAGGAAGATAAGATATGCTAACGGAAAATGCCCTTATATCATAAAAAGAAATCAACCTTGGAATAAAAATTCAACAGATGGCGCTGTAATTTTTTTAAAACACACTTATGTGTGTGCAATTGAATTCCTTGCGATTCTATATACAATATACAGTACAATATATTCTAATACATTCTAATATATACAGTATGTTATATACTGTATAACTGCTTCTCTACTATCTATTTTCAAACAAAAAAAAAAAGAGAAAAGTTCACTGATCACCTTTGACATGTGGTGGAAAGGGAGATTCTCATCATGGATGTGCAGCTGACAAATCTGCCTGAAAAGCATCATACTCTCATGTCAATATGGATCAAAATATCGAAGGGATGTTTCCAGCACCGTGGTGAATCGATGCCACAAAGATTTAATCCAGTAAGGCAAAAGGGGTTCCAACCCAAATCTAGCAAGAGTTACCTAATGAAGTGGCCGGTGAGTGTATATTGTGGCACAACATGCTCTCCTTCCCCTCTCACAACTTTCGTTCTTACATACTCTTAGTTTCTATATGTAGTGCCTGAAACAGAAATAAAGGGAATAAAACCAACAACAACAACAACAACAAAAACTGTCTTAATTTTGCCCTGTCATATAAAAAACCTAATAAATGTGCATGGAGATGGTTGGTGTCTCTGGAGAACAAAAATTTTCTTGCTTTGTGGGTGTTCCTCAAATGTACCTATACAAAAATATGTTCTTTAATACAAATGTTGGATGGGCTTCAGGATGGGCATTTAATGCAAAAATAGTCAACATTTCCTTTTGTGCAACATCAAACCACTTTACGCATGACTATTTTAAAATAGCATACACCCAATGTTGTTTTAGTTACACACACATTTACTGTATGACGAAAGGTTAAGCAATGCTGTATACGGTATGCCTTCCCCTCCCATTTTGTGGTATTGATTTCATCCCTGCATGCAGCGACAGCACAGAAAACAGTGCAGTTTGTTGGCTTTTTTTCATCTCTTGCACTCTGATTCCCGAAATGAAAATCATGAAGAGATTATATATTGGTGCTGTAGTCTTGTGTATGTGAAACGGAGGATCATTTTATATAACCCTAAATGGATTAGCATGTCCAAACTGGTGCCTGGGGAGATGATATAACCACACTAATGTTCATAGAGGATATACTGTAATTCAGTATAGGAAACAAAATCAGAGACAGACAGACAGAGAGACAGAATGACTGTCAGACAGACTGACAGACAGGAAGAGAGATGAATCTTAATGACTGATACACTATAGTATCTTTAGAATTCACTTTGGGTAAGGAGACTAATTAAACAAGTACAGCGCTGACAGTGAAAAGCATTAAATAATTAAATATTGAAATGCAACAAATAAAAATATGACTCCACAAAGCAAAGCGATAACAACGGTCGGTCATATTCAGAGTGAGAAAGCTTCAGGTCTACTTTTTGAAGATGTCGTCAGCTTATTTTGCCTTTGAGATTTGCATATGCACATCAAATATGACAGATGAAACAGTTTTTTTTCATATTGGAGAAGGCTGAACAAAAAAAAACACAATATAGACATAAAAAGGATTTTTTTTTTTTTTTAAATGCGTATGAATTGTGACGTGCAGATGGAACTGGAAATATTGCCAAAGAATAATTTATGCAAAATTATGCGAGGCTTATAGAAATCACATGATCAGCACATTTCAAACTGCCATCCTACGCGCCTGTGTTAACTCTGCTTATATTATACTAGAGTGTACCCGCGGCTCAGACCATGTGCAGATCCTGATGTCCGCGTGATCCTGATCATTACCTGCGAATGCATAT